>CM076584.1:682235060-682654149 GCA_034641835.2 Pinus albicaulis | reverse complement strand
GATAAATATCTGAGTGATCTGCCCATGAATATTCCTAGTATAGAAATTGAATATGTCTTCCCGAAGATAATTATGTTAAAACAGTTGAATTGTATATAAAGCAGCAATGATTTTGGAGCAGTCTTAGAAAGGAAAATGCAGTGACATTCTTTTAAACCAGAATGACAGAATAAGAAATATGGTTAATGATGCCAAGATCAAATTCAGTATATTGATGATTGTTGGTGTGAACAGTGGAAAGCTCAATAGTATAAATTATGAAGGTTGTCTTAACTATGGGTTCATGTGAAAACTAAAGTGAAATATCTGCATGGTTTATCAAAGTAGTATCAATTGGTATTTGGTACAAGCAGCATGCCTATCAATAGAATACCAAGTGTTATCAGTGGAGCAGTGGTATGGTACAGGTCCTCAGGATCAAAGGATTATGGAAAGAGTACATCACGGTAGTATTCCCAATGTTATCTACATTATTAAAGCATAAAAGGGTCAATGAAAGGGCAAAAGGATCATTGTCTTGTTTACACTTGAAGTAGTATATTGAGCATTGAAGCATTATCTATTTCTAGATATAACTACATGCCTTCCTCAAGTTAGTACAGATATATCTTCAAGGCCTATTTTCTTAAGATCATTCATAAAACTATGTGAAGTCTGTTTGCAGAGATTTCAATTAAACATCTTGAATATGTTTTTGCGAAAGAACATCATGATAGAACAGTTAAAGTATCTGAAGTATGAAGGACTAGTTGTGTTGATATTACATTTGAAGCTCAAAATTCTGTTATTGATTCATCAAAAACATACTTCAGTAGAAAGGATTTGCTGGTATTTCACCATTAAAGAGAGGTTGATCATTGACATACATACCCCCTCATGTCATAAATTAATTTGCATGGTTGATAAGTGAGACTGACCAATACATTAAATGTATCTAGCCTCAAGGGTTTGTTTTGAAAGTACATTGTACAAGCAGTAAATTCGTTTGGTCTCTTATATTGAAAAATATTGTCTAATATCACAATAAGTTGTAAGCTCTGGTTTGATTCATTGATCACATCAGTAACAAGAACCTTTCAACTATTAAGTGTAATATCCCTGACAGCAGAAAAAACTCATATCACCACCAACAGGAAGTAAAGGTGAACCACAACTATAAAAAATATATTGGCATCATAATAATTGAACAGATGTTGTACTGCAGATGTGTATTGCAGAAGAAGACATATTCCATCTACAATCTTCCTCAACAGATATGTATTTCTGATGAAGATCATACTAGAGACTGAAGTATATTTGAAGCATTCTCAGTATTTTATTTTTGGTCCAATGATACATCTCTGATTATATATGGTTGTTCTATCATCACCTACACTCTATACAAGTGCAAGGAGTCTGTGCTTTGGGATGATATCAACTTAATGTGTATATACATACAAGTTCAATGATTCTCAAAGTGTTCTCCCAACAACTCTTGTACACCAGTTTGGAGCAGCATGATACAAAGTCAGAAGAAGAAGGCCTAAACACAACTCAGAGAGAGGAAATGAAGAGATAGAAAGAACAATAGGAAATGTGCAACCCTTTGCCATTGATTTCAAAGGGGGAGGAAAAGCAAGCAAAAGAAGAATATTAAATTATTTCCATCAATGCCAAAGGGGGAGACTATTGGAAATATTGTCATTGATGGCAAAGGAGTAGAAAGGAGAAGACAAGAGTAGCACCTGAAATATCAATAAGGAAAAAGAGAAAAGAAGAACCAACAATAAGGAAAAGGAGAAGGGAGGAGTAGCACCTGAAGCAGAGAAAGAAGCAGAGGCAGCAGAGACATCAGAGGAAACAAATGAAGCAGAGAAAGAAGCAGAGGCATCAGAGATAGCAAAAGAGAAGCAAGGAGCAGCAATAGACAAGCAACAGAGGCAGCAAAGGCAGTGAATTGAAGCAAAAGAGATCTTCAGAGCTGCAGAGTGTGTGAGTGTTTCAGATGTGTGCAAACAGGGGTTTTTTTCTGTAAGCCTACGGGCAGTTGTAGAAGGGCCATCGAATTTGACGATCAGGCCGAGGAAGAAGATTTTAGGAAGAAAATTCAAAAATTCTAGGTTGAAGTATCGAATTGATTAGATATGTTTTGAAATTGGGTTGTTTCATATAAGACATTTCACAGAGAATTTATGAAATTCATAGTGAATGCACATTTCTGTGAGAGATTGTATGAGAAATTAATATGTTGATTGGTAGCGAAATTCAATACAAAATTTGCTCATATATCTAAGAGGATCGATCACTGAAAGGATCGATCATCTTGGAGAAGGATTGAATTCGAATTCTCAATATAGGGTTGGCAATTGGCATATGGTAATGTTGTTTGAAAACCCATATAATGCGTAGAGCTAGAGTGATACACCAGCGAAGATTCAATTAAATAGAGATAAATCTTTGTTTGCCAAAATGATGAAATCGAAAGAAATGGAATAAATCTAGAGGATAAATGCATGAAACTGTATAAAGAGTGAGCCATTCGAAAGAGGCAAGTTCATATATAACAACAGATTCCTCACAAACACTGGAGAAGGAACAGTTGTTAACGCAATTGAGGAAATTAAAGTCAAGAGCAAAGAATGTATGCTGAGAGGGTTTGAATGTTCGATTAAACCCTGGGCCTGTCCTCTCTTTGATTTGTATCACACGGAACGAGGATTTAATTGCATGCAATTATGCTAGTGGAAGATGCAAGCTAACTATGTTATAAAGTTTGATACAATGAGAAGACTACATATACAAGAAAATGCGTTGGTTAATAGTGCAGTTTAGGAACGGAACCTGGAGCAAATGAAATAGATGGAACCGTGAAGTAGTGAACAGTGAAGACGGTTTTCAATGTCAAACTGGCAGTATCACGTGGCCTATCAAGTGGTAAGTAGTTTTCGCTTTTTGAAGGCGATATTAGTCTTCATTCGACACGTGGCAAAGGCGGTAATGATAAAACCATTTTCATCACACAATTTTTGAAGATTAAGGCTCGTGCAGTTGTATTATGCGATTACCATCGGATTGGCTGGTTGGAGCGCGATAAGTTATTCAACGTTGGATGTGAATGGTAAGTTAAATGTTGGGACCTAGTTTTATCGCATAATTTTGAGAGGTTAAAGTAGGTACAAGTTTTTTCTGCGATGTCCGTCAGATATCCACCTAATTCGGTTATAAAGTGCGACGAATGATCAATCGTTGGATCATAGATGAAGTTGCAAGGCGATTAATGGAAGGCGTGCTATGGGACCTACATTATTTTCCAGTGAGTAAAAGTGGACCCAAAGATTTATTTGAGTTTTGACATAATACATATGAATTATGTAATCGTCAGCGGTTGAAAGTTTTAATGTTAACTGGCCATATATATAAGAAGTGAGCATAGTACTTTGATATATAATTAACCAAATTCGAAGGGTTGATGTAAGGTGAAATGTTCCGTGAAAATTTAAATAAAGACCATATACATGTCTGAGTTTATTATATGTTGAATATAAATTCGATATGCAATATGGTGTGAAAATCAAAGTTTTAGAATTGGTCTAAGATTTGGTTAAGACCAAGTATGGACAATAAAAGAGAAGTCCGCATATTAATTATGAAATGTGGGTTTTAACCATAGGCTTGAAGCAGAAAAGAAATTAAAGCTTCCACATAGAAGAATTAAAGGTATGTGTGGGGTCGAGCCATGAAAAATGGGCGGAAGGTAAAATATTATGTTTGATGTGAACCGTGAGTATATATTGGGTAATTGATTTGATGTAGACCATTATGTAATAGGGTCTAAATGAAATGAAAGGTTTCGTGAGCCTCAAATTAAAAACCATTGATATGATAATTGTTATGCTATGGCACATTATATAGTGGGTTTAATGTGAGTTGATAGTGTTGTGACCGAATATATATATGCATTCAGATAATCATATGTGAGAGCCCAAGTTCATGCAGGATTCGAATAATGGATTCAAAGATTCAGAAAATGAAGTTAGCCTTCGATTAAGAGTTGAAGAAATGAAATTGACTATGGCTTGAACCATGAAATAAGAAAAGCTTCCGTATGTAAAGATTGCCAGATTTTGAATTTATTTGGGCAGGAATTTGCATTCATTTTATATGCAGCTTTGAGATTTGGGAATGTGAGTATGAGTTATAACAGAGATTTTTTAACCTTTGATGGAAAAGCTTCAACATCGACAAAGCTGCCAGATTTAGAACATAATTTGGGAAATGCATTCTATATGCATAGAAATCAGGAGAGTATGAAGAACTATTACATTACAGCAGCAGAAAAGGCAAATGCACAACGAGCCAAGAATTGAATGGGTTGAATTGAAATACGTATTGTAACTGAAAATGTAAATTTTTATTTATTTTTATATTGTTTGTGATGCAATGGAAAGTCTCCGAAGGAAAAACAAAACTCCACTAAAATACTGAATTATGTATATACTGTTGTATTCCTCTGAATGAGCTGGACAAAGAAATGAGAAGATGGAGGTCAAAGAGTCATGGTTGTTCACTTCGAATTCCCTATGGAATGCAAACAATCATGAGATGAACTCTATAAATGATATCACATATATATGCATAGAGAGGTTAGAGAATGGAGAAATGAGGTAGAGAGGGTAAGAAGAAGGAGGAGAAGATAGAGAAGCTGTGAAGATTCAGAGATGATTTAAGGCATATATGAAGGCTAGTGGACAGCAGTGAAGAAGGAATAGAACAGAGCTGATATCCAGGTAAATCAACATGTGTTTTTTATGAAAGAGTGAGGAAGTTGGTGCTTCCATATCAAGTTGTAGCTTGATAGATGTCATTTGTAGCTGGCTGAGGTAGGAGCCTCCTGTAGGTTGTAGCCTACAGAAAATAGATGGGAGTTGGAGCTTCCTTGCAAGTTGTAGCTTGCAGAGTTGAGGTAGTAGCCTCCTGTGGGTTGGAGCCTACAGAAAATCAGTGGTGAGAGGGAGTTGGAGCTTGCCTTTGCATCACAACAATAATAAGATGTGGTTTTCTCCCTTTTTGGGTTTCCACTTATATCTGTTGTCTATGTGCATGATGTTTATGTGTTGATATGGTTTATCTAATCTGCTTAATACCTACTGCTCACATATTAATATTGCTGTTACATTATGTAATAATTTGATCATGAAATGAAGGTATAAATAAGTTTAAAGGAAAGTTTTAAAATTCCATGAATGTGTTAAACTGATTCACCCCCCTCTCAGTTTAACTAAGGGTTCAACACTAGACACCATGCATGCGATGAGTGAGAATTCCAACTCAAATTGCGAGGCCAAAGCCTCACCCGCTGTAGATCCTGAAGCATTCTTGTTGTTGTAGGCTTATTTTGTTGACAATTAGTGTCATAATGTCCATGCTCGTGACAGTGAAAAAATTTCACTCTGGACATGTCACGCTTCTTGCCTTCTTTGTCGGTCTCATATTTGGAATAGGATTTCTTTCCCTTCCCCTTCTTTGCCTTACCATCCAAGGCGTAATTTTCCTCATCATCTGTCTTGGATGAGGATCCATCCCTGGTATTCTGCCTGAATTATTCTTGTACCAAATCCGACCAAAGTCGCTCCCAATCTGGTAACTTCTCCCTCCCATTGACAAAGTCCTAATAATGATGCCAAATCTTGGGAAGGCCTAGAAGAGCTAGGCTCACCAAGTCATCATCCGCTACAGTAATTTCGACACTCTGAAGCTCATCTCAACATTGGACGAACTCGGTCAAATATTTCGAAATAGTATCTTCTTTCTCCATTTTGACTTTCCTGAGGTTGTCCTTCAGTGCCAATTTTTTGTGCTCACTTCTACTTTGAAACAGATCTATCAAAGAATTCCACATTGCATATGGAGTCACTTTTCCATGGAGACTCGAGACAATGTGGTCTCAAATTTTGTCTAATAAGATCCTCCTCGCCTTTGCAACATTATTTTTCCAAGCATCAAGAAGAATGACATCTGATGCTGCGGGCTTGGGAATGTCATTATCAATGAATTCTTTCAATCCTTTTTCCTCCAGAACTGTCTCCATTCTGTCTTTCCATGAAATATAATTAGAACTGCCCTCGAGTGCATATTCCAATCTCAAGCCATTGAAAGCCATCTTGATCTGGCTATAGAACCAAATAATATTTTTTTCAAATTTGAATGCTATTTAGCACAAACTCAATTTCTTCTGCACTATAGTGATATCCTGCGCTTTGATACCATATAGAAATTATACAAAAAATATGTATACCAATGAATTCAATCCAATCATGCGATATGATAAAGCAAGATAATGAATCCTTCTACCAATTAATTGCGAAAAATAAACACGATCACCAATCACAATAAGTAAAGAAAGAAGAAAATCAATCCACAAAAAAAGATATTTTCTTGGGGAAAGATTGCTTCTAAAAATCCGTCTATCTTCTATTTTATATTCACCAAGGAATCATGAAACAATTACGATGCACTCTTCTCACAAGAGTCCGATGCACTCTCACAACTATCTCACACTGATCCAGACAAAATCGACCAACACTTAGCCAATTTTTAGCCACTGCTAAGCCTACCTTTCTTGCGCAATTCATGTGGAATACAATCCCTATTCTTAGGAATTTCAGCCTTCCCAAACTGCACAATACTCATGGGAAATCCTATAGGTGTTTTACTGCATGCGGGTGGCTTACTAATAATACAACTAATAGTTAACATCCCTTTAACTTTGTCTCAATTGGGTCTTCATCAGAACTGACATGAATGCATCTATTAATGGTAAATCATCAGTTACTTGAAAAATCATTGCATGTCAATTAAATATGATTTAATTCACTTAACCTCTCACTAGTGCAACAAACAGTTACAACTAGTTAAACTGATTTTAACTCAATTAATTGAGCTAACTAATTTCTCATGCATTAAACTAATGCACTAACTGCAACTTGGACTCAAAAAATCATAGAATCACTCTACATGCCTCGCAAACCACCCTCAACTTGAAATTCATGAGCTAATTGAGTTTATCACACTCTGTTAACTATTACAAGTGATTATGAGATAAGATTACAATTTATTGTCCAATTTAATTAAAAAAATTAAATTAGACACACGTTTCTTGTTGAATTTTCAAAAAATCTACCAGCAACTTCTTGGACACTGGGAAAGAACCTACATACACAAAAAATTTATCAGTCAGAAGATCATCAAGTTATAAAGACCCAAACAGAAAAAAAAAGAAAATCAACTCCCGCAAGATCATTATTATGAGGTCCAACTCCAACATGCAAGCATCTCCAACAATTCAATCGACTGGTAGGCTCAGGTATGAAAAACCTCACATCTTCCCTATGCATATAATGCTAATATGTGTTAATAGCCGAGAAATGAATTTTAATGGGTTTGGGGTGGCCAGGGAAGTTGGCCACCCTCGAATAGTAAAATCAAATTCATTCAGTCACACATGCAATGCAAAGAATTCAACTCAAATGAGGTGGTGATTACAAGGAGTGATGTGATTATCACAAGGAGCAGGGTAATTATTACAAGGAGTGGGGGAAAAAAATAAAAAATGAAATTTTTGTAAGGGCCATGTCACCAAAGCACTTTGAGCCTTTACACTATTTCTCATTTCTAAAAAAAATAGTTAGATAAAGGATGGGCTAGTCCTATCAGATTGCCCAAGGTGCCACCGAGATGCTTTGAACTATGCTTTCAGGTGCTACAAGAGAAACTATAGGAGGGGCTACATGAGGATTTGAATTGATACGTGAGGACTAAGAAGAATCGACATGAGGGAATTGAAGGGATAAAGGAAGCCAAAGTAACCTTAAGTTTTCCTCAAACCCTCATGCAAATGAAAAATATATTTTGAAAAGGAGTAAGTGGCTTTCTCCCTCTCTAATTTCCATATAATTGCATGGGAAATTCTGCCTGAATTTAGTTCCCTATAATATACAATTGAGTAGTAGTTCCCTTTGGAAATTGTTGTGTGTAAAGGCAAGATAGGGACATAAAAAGAGTTTTTTTTTATATAATTTTTTCCCTCCTTCTCCCTCACCAATAAAAAAGAAGTTTAGTACTATTTCTACAACCAATATTTCTTTAAGGAAACATTGAAATTTACACCTAAGTAATAGAGAGAAGGAGAAATAGAAGAAATGTGGGGAGGATTCGATAAAAGAGATCCCATAGACACAAAGAGAATTCACCAATACCCTCTTATATAAAAAAATTTCTAAGACATCAATGAATGGGTTTCTTTGAACAACTGAAAGGGTATGATGTTGACATCACTCAATAATTTTCCATGGCACTACATTCTCAAGGAGAATATAGTGCCACTATTATTGTTAGATAATTTTCCATCTCTTTAAGTCCTGAAACCATAAGCACAGAGACCACCTTACCCTAAGGAATTCAATGGAGCAAGGAGAACAAATAATTAAGTGTTACAACTAGGAATAACTTTTTCATTCAGAGAGAAAAACTTGTGGAGGATAAGAATGGGTTAAGAAGAGAAATCCTACCTTACCCCTAGGATGAAGTGGCCAACCACATTCTCAAATACATATCCTGTGAGGGGAGGTTGAGCATTTTATATGCCTATAATTTTAGGCTACTCCATGAGAAAAGATTCAAAGCAGATTTACCAATACTATAGAGACTAATTTTTCCCCATTTCCTCCTACAATCAATCATTGAAATGAGCCAAAAGGTGAGGGAAGGGAAGAATAAACACATTTCCCACCATGGCCTCATTAAGTTAATTGTGATGGGTGCTTTAAGTCACTTAAGGAAACCTGTGTGATGGGATGATTTTGCAGACATGGAAAGGGAAATTTTCATTGAAATCCAAGCCATCACACATAGAGAAACACTAACCTCTAACACTGGAGGTAGGGGTGGAAAACCAGAAGAAGAAGAGGCAGAAAAAACAAAGGAAGATGAAGCAAAGATTAAGGAATAAGAAGGAGAGAAACAAGTAGGAGAAAAAGAGGGTCTGGAGGAGACTTATAATACCCAAGAGACAAAGAATAAAGGAAAAAAAAAAGTCTCTCTCTAGGTAATACTCAGAAAGAAGTGGTTGCGACATTGGCCACATTGGGCACACTTGTCAAGCCTAAAAGGAGGAAACCAAGACAAGGTACCCTATACTTCAAAATAAAAAGAGCACCAGGATTATGCAAGGGAAAGCACAACCTCCTTAAAAAATCCCTATCATTTTTTATGAGTCACCAAGAAAAGAAGAAGAAGTAGGACCTGGTGAAGGGAATATTGAGGAGGTTACCACTCCTAAGGCCAAAACCAAGGAACTTGTGATACCTTTGGGAAATCCCACCACTAGGGAAAACATATTTAAGAGACTCAAGACACAAAATGTTGTTGGGAAAGAAAAAAATAGAAGCTACAGGAGGAAACAGAAAAGCTACTGAGAAAAAAGGGATGCTACGAGAGAAGAAAGAGAAATTATAGAAAGGAGCAACCAGTTCAAGAATGGATGAAAAAGGCCTCCAAGAGCTACATGAGCCTGAGCTGTAGACTATTCTAGAATCATAATACATATTTTTTGAGGTATGTAGGATTATACCGAAAAGGAAATGAGATTTTATGTGGGTACTTGGGTCAAAACAATATTACTACTTCATTACTTTACTTTATTTCTTATAGCAACCAATGACCTTACGACGCCTTCAAATATATAATGCCCAATAATTTTATTTGGAGTTGTGGGTTGGTATGGCTCTTGCTAGAGCCTTACTCCTTCAGTATAGGATAGTATAGGTTCAGTAGAGGATAGTACAGGTTCGACCTTGTTGGTTACATCTCTATAGGTTAGTGCGATAACTAAGGCAAGATCAACTAGATATCCTCGTTGAGTACATAGTAGTGA
Source organism: Pinus albicaulis (assembly GCA_034641835.2). Classification (NCBI taxonomy): domain Eukaryota; kingdom Viridiplantae; phylum Streptophyta; class Pinopsida; order Pinales; family Pinaceae; genus Pinus; species Pinus albicaulis. The sequence continues at coordinate 682,644,239 of CM076584.1, read as the reverse complement.
ATTGAGAAACCAAGGAAAAGCAGAGTTCATTATCCCACTCTTCTTTGGGTTGGATAAGGAAAGAGGAAGAACACATAAATGCATGCAAATTTTCAAGTCCAAAAATGTAGAAGATGTGGGGCTAATTGAGGAAAATATAAATGAAATGGGAAAGGAATTAAGTGACATGAAACTAAGGGAGTTAATCATGAGGGATCATCTACAGGAAAATCACACAAGATTAAAAGAATAATTGCAAGAAAAGGAAACACAAATTGCTACTATGGTAAGTTCTCTATGGAAGCCATACAATGTAGGAAACCATAAAAATCATATGCTCTTTTCCTCAAGGAGCAGTGGTTGTAATTCCATATAAATAAACTAGCACAATATGGGTATTTTCCTTTCCAATATTACATGAAATATATTGAATTTTGAAAAAAGGTAAGTATGAAGGATAGGGAAAAACTAGTTGAGTTTGATATGCACAATATGATCCAAGATATCTGAATATTTGGGACCCCAATTCAAGATTGGGAGATATGCAACTCATGGAATTAGCATCTTAGTTAACACATGAGGAGACAAGGATTGAAGAAGTAAAGAAGCTGATGAAAAAGGAATAGAAAGAGCCCTTAACATCATAGAAAAATTGGTAAGCCCTAAAACTGTCATCAACAATCAAAGTCTAATATCCTCTAATTCTGATTTAGCACCTAAGTACATAAAAACCCAAGATAAATCCATTCTACACTTTGAGGAAACTTTTAAGATGTTGGGAACATAGAGTTTACAAGCTTTTCACAGAAGGTTTCATTCCTTACCTAACAGTCTATAAATGAGATAGTATCTTTCTCCAGAAAGGCTAAGGAATGCCTTGGAAAAAACCCCATTGTACAAAAGGATCATGCAAATACTAAAGATCAAATGGATAGGACTCAAAATAAGTCATCCCTTGCTATTGGGATTACAATAAGGAGGAAACCAAGCATATGAACAAAATGTATGGACAAAGATAGAGAAAAATGTAGGTTTTTATCCACAGGAAGGCATTGTAGGTTTTAACCCTGTGCAAAAATTATCTGCAAACGAATCTTAAAAATAAAATAAAATAAACAATACCAAAAGAATAAAAAATAAAACAAATATACACAAATATTTTCCCCTGGATCCAAAATCGGGACTACCATCTTTATTCTTCATTATATTCCTTTTAGTGTTACAACACACATACATACATGCCGAAGCATTCATAAACCCCAATCCATTAACCCTGAATTAGAACATAACCACAGTTCTCTTGTGGATCTACAAAATACCAGGGGTCGAAAACCATCATGCCCCAAAACCATATGCAAACTCATGCACAAAACCATGGGCGGGTCCGCCCACCGAAAAATAAGGTCCAATTTTTTTTTCCTGGGGTGCTTCCCTGGACCCAAAATAGGGGTGCTTTCGCCTCCCTTTCACCCCCTGCCACACCCAGCGCAATGTATAGGGGTTCCTATCACCCCCCTATAGCCCCCCCACACGTGCAAATAATCGTGGAAATAATATAGCACATACCCAACATTCTCCCACTTGTTGTTTTATTTCCACAAGGGGGCCATAAGAGAGCTTAGTAATTAGTATAGCTCTGCAACTCCCATTGTTTCTCTACACCAAGAGAACTTATGAGTGCTCACAGACTTCGTCAATGCATCTGAAACATTCTTCAAAGTGTCCACCTTTACCAACAACACCCTTTTATCCTCAACCATATCTCTCACAAAGTGATATTGAACATCAATGTGTTTTGTCTTTGAATGATAAGCAGGGTTCTTAGCCAAGAAAATTTCACTTTGGCTATCACAGTATATCCTTGTAGCTCGCTACACCAACCCCAAACTTGAACACAATATCTACAACCAAACTGCTTCCTTGCTAGCATGAGTGATTGCCATGTATTCTTCCTCTGTAGTTGAAAGAGCCACTACAGACTATCTTTTTCTCATCCAACTAACTGCACATCCAAATAGGATAAACACATACCCACTTGTAGATCTTCTTTGGTCCAGATCTCTAGCTGAGTCTGCATCAACAAAACCATAGATGTCCAAAACTATGTCCAATCCTAGTCTTCCCTTGTAGCATAAACCATAATCATTGGTGCCACGCAAATATATGAAAACTCGCTTCACTGCTATCCAATGCTCCTTCCCTGGTTTTTACATAAACCTATTCAATACTCCCACTGCATGTGCAATGTCTGGTCTAGTACATAAAATTTCATACATTAGGCTACCCACTGCACTTTCATATGGAACACGGGACATATCCTCCTCTTCTTCTTGTGTCTTGGGACACTATTCAACAGACAAATTTACACCTACAAGAATAGGAACCTTCACTGGTTTACTATCCTGCATATTGGACCTCTGCAATATTCTCTCAACATACTTCCTCTGGTTTAACCAAAGCTTCCTCTTTGCCCAATCTCTCTTAATTTCCATGCCCAAAATATAGTTGGCAACACCAATATCCTTCATGTCGAATTTGGAGAACAATTGGGTCTTCAAATCCTGGATAATTTCTTTGTCATTTCCAATCAGAAACATATCATCCACATACAAGACCAAATAAATAACACAGTCACCAATTAATTTAAAATACACACAGTGATCCTCTTTGCTTCTGGTGAAGCCAAGTCCCCGTATATAGGTATCAAATTTCTAATACCACATCCTTGGTGGTTGTTTTAACCCATACATAGACTTTTTTAACCTGCATATCAGTTCTTTCTTACCCTTCACAACAAAGCCTTCAGGTTTCTTCATGTAGATCTCCTCTTCCATATCCCCAAAGAAATGATGTCTACACATCCATATGTTCTACCTCAAAATAAAATGCAACAACAACAGATAAAAGTTATCTAATAGAAGTAACCTTGGAACCAGGAGAAAAAGTATCACCAAAATCAATTCCTGACACCTGGGAATAACCTTTTGCTACCAACCGAGCTTTGTATTTCTCCACCTTGACTTCTACGTTCATCTTCTTCTTAAACACCCATTTTCTCCCAATGGGCTTCCTTCCAGCTGACAACTCCACCAGATCCCATGCCTCATTTTTTTTCAAGGATGCCATTTCATCAACCGTGCCCTCCTTCAAGAGTTTTGGATCCTCTGAATCCACTGCCTCCCTGATAGTTCTGGGATCATCATCAGTGATAGTTAAAGAAAAAATTGAATAGAAAGTAGATGGACTATACCTTTCTAGCTATCTTATTTCCCGAACTGATCTTCTCACAGATGGAATTTGTGGCTCTTCCTCTTCTGAATCTTGTTCTGTTGTAGAGTCTAATTCATCCTGCTTTAGATCAAAATCTATCTTCTCAGGTTCCTTTGGTAGGAATTCATGTTTAACAACATATTTCACCTCTCTAAACACCACATCTTCGTTGTACACAACCTTCCTTGTTTTCGGGTTCCAAATCTTGCAACCTTTTAAACCATCCTTATACCCAATAAAGATGCACCTTTCAGATTTATTATCCAACTTGGTCCTTTTATCCTTTGGAACACGTACATATGCATCACATCCAAATACCCTCAAATGTGAAAGAGAGGGTTTCTTACCAGTCCATACCTCATGTAGAGTCTTATCCTCCAACGCTAATGAAGGTGGTCTATTAACCAGGTAACATGTAGTCTCCAGTACTTCTGCCTAGAATTCCTGTCCTAACCCGGTACCACTGAGCATGCTTCTTTCCTTTTCCATCAGCGTTTTTTTCATTCTTTATCCAACTCCATTTTTTTGAGGTGTGTATGGATTAGTTTTTTTCCATGCTATACCACACTTCTTACATAATTCTTCAAATTCCTTCTTGCAAAACTCTCCACTATTATCTATCCTCAACACCTTTATCTTCTTCTCTGTCTGGTTTTCCACTAGAGCCTTAAATTCTTTAAATCTGTCAAAGAGTTCATATTTATTCCTCAAGAAATATATCCATGTATTCCTTGAGAAGTCATCTATGAATGAATCATAGTACAAAGACTTTCCTATTGATGGAACTGACAGAGGTCCAAACACATCACTGTGCACAAACTCTAATATCTTGTTCGCCCTCTTAGCACCATAAGGAAAACCCACCCTATTCTGCTTCCCATATACAAAATGTTCATAGAAATTGAAATCCAGAGAGAAATTAGACATAACTTCTACCATACCATTTCCATTCAGTATCCAAAGGCCCTTCTGATCTCCAATATGTCCAAGCCTTTGATGCCATAGCATGGTATTTTCTCCAGAGACCGCTAGGCTTTCTACTCCACATTCAGGAACCACAGAATTGTTGCACCCATCAATAAGAATGCTACCCTGAAGCTTGTATAGAGTTCCAATTTGAAATCCACGCATTAATACCAGTGCTCCCCAAACCATATTTTAGGTATATTTCTCGAACACTATTTTTACACCTGCATCATCCATCTTGCTTACAGAAATCAGATTTCTAGACAATGCAGGAATATGCATAACACCAGGAAGTGTTATAATCCTTCCACCTTGTAGCTTCAACTTGAATTTTCCATGTCAGAATATTTTTTCCTTCCTATCATCCTTAAGAAGACATCACCACCATCATACTTCTCGTACTCGCAGAACAACTCCTTATGGGGAGTGAAGTGAAAGGATGCACCTGAGTCAATCAACCATGCCTCATGATATAAATGTGTATTTGAAGAAGCCAAATACACATACCCACCTTCATCCGAGGTGGTTTTTGAATCTGTAGAAGGAGCATCATTAGATCGCTTTCCTTTCTCAGAAGCTTTAGATCTGCAGTCCTTTTTTTAGTGCCCTTCCTTTCTGCATTTCTAGCACACCTTTACAAACTTTCCTGGAGATTTAGATCTCCCACTCGAAACCTTATTCTTGTTTCTATTCCGGGACCTTCCTCATACAAATAAGGCATCTCCATTCTGGCCCTCCATATTTATCCATCTCATTTCCTCTGACAAAAAAGCTGACACAATTTCATCAAAATTCAAGGTAGTTGTATTGCTACCTATTGCAATTACCAGCCTATCCCACAAATCTGGTAGAGAACAAAACAAACTGATGCACTTATCTTCATATAAGATTTTAATATCAACAGATGATAGCTTACTTACCATAGTATTGAAGGCATCCAGATGCTCTGTCACCAGGTCTCCATCCTTCATCCTTGGGTTATACATATTTTTCTACAGGAACAATTTATTCACCAGAGATTTAGATTGGTACAATGTCCCTAGCTTGTCCCACAAAGTCTTCACCGTAGCTTCCCTAGATACATTCAACAATACCGAATCTGAGACACACAACTGTATTGTGCTCTTTTCCTTCCAATCCAACTTATTCCAGTCTTCATCTGACATTGCCATTGGTTTAGTGCCCAGGTATACCGCGATCCACTGATCTTTATCGACCAGCAGATCCTCCATCTTGAGCTTCCACAACTCAAAACTCTGACCATTAAATTTCTTGATCTCTATATTTTCACTGCTTGCCATATTCTTTCACCACAATAATTGATCCCACAGATATCCCAATGAATAGGGTCTACCACATGCCCGGGCAGAAAACCCCTCAGCTGCAAAGGCATCCTCTTGAAGTCAAAAAAACTATGATACCAATTGTATGTTGTAACCCTCTACAGAAATTATCTGCAAATGAATCCTAAAAAACAAAAAATAAACAATAGCAAGAGAATAAAACATAAAACAAATATACACAAATATTTTCCCCTGGATCCCAAATCGGGACTACTAGCTTGATTTTTCATTATATTCCTTTTAGTGTTACAACACATAAATATACAGGATAAAGCATTCATAAACACCAATCCATTAACCCAGGATTAGAACATAACCATATTTCCCTTGACTGGATCTACAAAATACCAGGAGCCGAAAACCATCATGCCCCAAAACCATGTGCAAACCCAAGCACAAAACCATGGGCGGCTCCACCCACCGAAAAATAAAGTCCAAATTAATTTTCCTGGGGCACTGCCCAGACCCCAAATAGGGGGGGCTGTGACCCCCCTACCGTGCTCAGCGCAACGTACAGGAGGGCTACTGCCCCCCCTGTGACCCCCTGCTGCATGTGTGACTAATCACGGAAAGAATATAACATATACCCAACAAGCACACCATCTTAGGTGCCTTGGGATGTTAGAGGCCACTAGGGCCATGAATGAGCTTCATATTGATGACTAAGTTTCTTAGAGGATGAGAAACACCTTCAGTGGGGGGGTGATGATGGGTTCCAATAATAGGTGTATTTTTAAGTTCATTATGCTATGCTCCAACCTTTAAAACTATCCCCTTCTCCCACTAATTCACATTTCTAGTCATAATATGCTTATTAAGAAGACTAAAAGCTGTTTTCCATATTGTGTTTCCTAATGTGATTAAATTGCAGGAAAAAGAAGCATTTTTAGGAGTTTACTATGCAACGACTTGATAGAGACAACCAAGAGAGAATATAGGGGGGCTTGTCCACCTCCTTAACTCTCTAACACGACTTGAGATCACATATTCCTCACTCACAAGCTCGAATTCACTAACAACTGAGTGACTCAAGTACATGTGAAACTCAAGGAGGGCCAGATCCACAATTCTCGAGAACTTGGAAGGAATCAATCCTATTTTCAAGGGAGCTTCCATCATCTACTTTTTGTATAAATAAAACAACTGAAAGGATCATTAGGATTCGATTTTTTGATTCAGCTAAGAGTAGTTGTTGAGCTTAGAGCTTGACATTATTATTCTTAAATTTCATATGATGTATGATACTACAATTTTACGTTAATGAGAATTTTTCCATTAATATGAATTTGCGTTAGATTTAGAGTGTTGAAACCCTTGGGTTTGGTCCCAACCTAGAGGATTTATCCCCTCTTCTATATTTCTTTCTTGTTCTTGTTTCACAACATTTCATGTATTTCTATTGTTTCAGTATATGTTAATGTATAAAAATTTATGATTGCAGACTTTCCTATCACCTCTCTTGTGGGAAGAGTGTTTGGAAATATTTACAATATCGGTCCAAACATATTTGTTTATGATTTCTTGGAAATGGATAAATGCTAGTTTGTGATCCTTTTGCATGCTTACTCTCTGCAGCTTAAGAGTTAGTGTCATTAGTTCAGTGATTAGAATAGTGTTGTGGAATGGAATATATTTTAGTCAAATTCAACTCATTTTTTCCATTATAGTTTATCTCACTTTTTTATTGGTCATTTGATGCATATATTTGGCTAGTTGTAGGGTTATGTTGATATGCAAGGGTGTGCAAATATTTCCATCTCCACCTGGACCTTTACATCTTCTTCCTAAGAACCTCACACTACTCCCAAAATATATTTCCACATTCATTATGTTAAGGAAAATGGAGGACACAGTGCGCATCAACCTTGGTGCAAGGTAAACCTCCCAGATATCCTAAGATTGGCTAGGGGATCCCACACCATTCATTCACTTCCTCCTACCTTCATCCATATTCTCCTGCCCTTAAGACACCATTTCTACCCTCAAAAGGCTCTCAAAACCCCTCATGTAGCTAAACAAGACCTTCTATATCAATAGAAGATCTCCTATAATAGCCCTTGTGGTAGGCCTATATCAATGCTCTTTTCAAACATTTTTTCTCCCCACTTTGAACATAGCCTAGTTAAGTTGAATAATGACCCTAACTTGTCATTTTATAATTAAGGAAGGCTCTTATATCACTCCAACCTCCTCCTTTCGTCACTACAACCATTAGACACCAAAACAAAGTTGGAATTAGTGTCTTTATTCATAAGCATGTTAAAAGCTAGATCCCTTATTTTCAAGAAAATGTAAAGTAGACCAATGATACATTAAAGTAGGTTATTGATTTGATTAAATGTGAAAAATAGAGTAGCTTTAGTTCTGCATGTAGACTAGCCCTTTCTCTTTCATGTAATGTCAATTAACATTTAGATTTGAATGAATGGAATTTTCACTTTCATAGTTAGAATTAGGTTCAATTATGTGTTCATAAGAAGTTTTCACTATAGTTGGTTGGAGGAATGGTCTCTAAACACCTTGATCTGATTTCATGACTAAGGTTGACATGAGTAGAACCTAACCTACTATGCATATAACATTGTCACCTCTAAGTTTATACGAACCCTGGGCTGATAATTTGAGTTGAGAAGCCCTTGGTAGTTGCAAAAGTATTGGTGCAATACTAGGGCTCATCACCTCTTTCGAGGAAGTAGTAGAGAAGCATGTATGGGGTTGATATAATGGTGAGGTATATGGATCCATTGTAAATAACAGTGTTTGGAAAGTGGTCCCAAGACCAACAGATAAATTAGTTGTGGGTTCAGGATGGATCTTCAAGGTAAATCATGCAGTAGATGGAAGCATAGAAAAGTACAAGGAAAGATTTATGGCCAAGGGGTACTCTCAATTTGAGGGGATTGAATATGAGGATACATTTTCTCCTATATAAAACTAATCATCCATTACATCAATTATTTCTATGGCTGCATAGATGGGGTGGAAAATCCACTAGATGGTTTTAAAATAACATTCCTCAATGGAGTTATTGAGGAGGAGGTGTAAATCAAGCAACCATAAGGCTTAGAGACTTTTTATTGAAAGTCTCACGTGTGCAAACTCAAGTGAGCATTGTACGGTCTCAAGCAAGTACCCTATGCTTGGTACACCAGGATTGATAACTATCTCATTGGTTTGGGATTCACCAAAAGTGAAGAGGATGAAAACCTCTATGATATCTTTGTAGAAGGTAAATTGTTGATTATTGTATTATATGATTATGATTTTATTTTAAATGGTGATGAACATCTAATTAGATCTTGCATGAAGGACCTTGCAAGAGAGTTTGAAATGAAGGAAATGGGTCTCATGAATTACTTCCTCATATTGGAAGTATGGAAGGTGATGGGGAACCATTTGTCTCTTAGGGCAAGTATGCCAATGAGATATTTCATAGGTTCTGCATGGGAAGTTACAAACCCATGGAGACACCTGTAGCAACCAATTAGAGGAAAGAGGATGCCACTTCAGGTGAGGAAGTGGATGCTATTATTTATCGAGAGTTGGTGGGTTCACTAATTTATCTTGTGAAAACATGACCAGATATGTCCTATGCAGTCAACTATCTAAGCCAAGCTATGGTTAGGCCAATGAAATTATTTTTGAAGGAAGTTAAGCATGGTCTAAGGTACCTCAGAGGCACTACCCAGTTTGGACTATGGTACAAATGGATAGAGGGAGTGAAGATATGTGGCTTCACATATGTAGATTGGGTGGGATTCCATCATATGGAAAGAGTGCATTAGGTGGATTTTTCAGTGTTGGGTCCACAACGGTTTCGTAGTATAATATGAAGCAAATATCTATGGCACTAAGTTCAACATAAGTAGAATACATGGATGGTAGTCAAGCAAAATCTGAGGAGATATGGATGAGAAAGAAATTTTTTGGATTGTTTGGTTAGATGATGGATCCAATTGTGATCTAAAATGATAATTATAATTGCATCAAGCTCTCTAACAATCCTATTCTCCATGATCGATCCAAGCATATATATATCTAGTATCATCATTTATGGGACTGTGTGCATAGGTATATAATGTTGTTGCAGTACATTCCGACATAGGAACAAGGTGCTGACATTTTTACAATGGCTTTGTTAAGAGGGAAGTTCAAGTTCCATAAGTGTAGGATAGAGGTGGTAGATAATCCCTTTCTTGTTAAGAGTAAGTGTTGAAAAATGCAACAAGAAATTCTCAAATTTATTTTACCTTGATTAAATTGAAAAATTTCAAATTTCCACATCAGCAAACAACTTCAATGATGTTAACTTGTGTGTCATGACTTGTGTCACCCAATTTTACTTAGTAAATTTGAGTGGGAGGATTTAGAGTTTAGTTAAGCATGTGTGATTTCTAATATGTAGCAATCAAGGTTAGTTATTGATCCAGATTTATGCATGAACCAATAATACACATAAATAGACATAAAAACACAGATTGAATAGAAATAATATTTCATTTCATTAATATCAAATACCATAAATACGCTTACAGACATAATCGAAATAACTAGCTAGGGCACTGGTAGCTTATCTCTGAGAAGAGATGTGGAGGCTACAGGCCTCTAAACTGTGTTACAATGAAGCTCGAAGGCCTTTTTATTGTTGAGAACAATGGAAAACCCTAAACATCCAAAAAAATAACCTTAGGAGATGAAGTGCCAAAAATATGGGCCCCATTTGGGTAGATTGGTACATCAATCTTCCCGGGGACGTAACTTTGGCATACAATCTTCATTTAATGCGCTAAATACCTCGTTAGAAAGATATATCTGAGAAATAAAACTTTTTATGTGAGGAAAATTGAAGGAACTTCCATGTTTCTCTCAGGTTTTCCAAAAAACGTCGTTTAGGGCCTCAAAACAGCTCCAGAAGTTTAGGACCTGAAAAACTGCTAAAAATAGTAAGTTGTGCTGAAAGTGAAAAACTGAAAGAACAGATGGTGGGGGTCCAAATGGAATAGGTGGGTGGCCACCGATATCCACCTGGATCAGTTATCTAAGGTTGCTTTTAGTTAAAATAGTTTCAACTGTTGGAGGAACTAGTGGAAGGTCAAGTTTTGCAGTGGGACTTTAGTCAAACTCAGTGATCATCTAGTTAAATAATCACTAAGCCTGAATAGCTAGCACATGTAGATAATTCAAGTTCCCCGGGCTTGGTGAAGATTCCAAGGAAGTGTAACATTAGTTGTAGACTAGTCTTGAGTGTACAAGTGTTGCATGCAGTCAAATGATTAGCCTAAAGGTATTGCACAATCAATTTGAGGTATTTCCTAAATAATAAGGGCCTAATTCCTCAAGAAACAATGCAAGGAAATAGGAGCTCAAGCAGAGGAACAAATTTACTAATTATGGGTTAGATGCATTCAATGGGCATAGAGATAGGTTATGCACTTGAAGGTTGTGCTCAATTGAGAAAAGTAATTGTAATACATCTCTATTATTCTAATTTAATGCAAGCAAACATTTAGGTTTTTATAAAATTAATTTCCCTAGGAAAAATATTTGTTGCACGTGTGTGATTTCTTATTTCATGTCTAAAATTTTTGTTCTAAATTGTGAATTAATTCATGCACATAAATAGAATAGGTTTGTGTCTTGTGATTTTGATTAAAACTTCATGAGAAATTGCAAATCTACAACCTAATTTATACAACACAATGACATAGTGAACCTTGAAATTAACCAACTCAGGGCCAAACAAAGAATTGACCTAAAAAAATCACACACCGAGTTGCAGTTGCACTATATATTAGTGCAGAGAAGAGACACATGAATACCCCTAACCACTGAAGTATCTTGTCCTTGAGTAGAAGGGAAACATCAACCCCTTCTCCCGAAAATAATTTCTCACAATGGAAACCTTCCTGAATTGTGCACAATGAGTTTAGCTTCTCCTCACTTCATAATTAACATGCTCATGACCATCCTACACATAGAAGAGAGTTGGTGGGATTGACCAGAGCCATCCCTTTGTTGAATTTTGTAGATATGGGCAGTCTACATAATTATTATTTTTAGTCATTGATGTATTTGTAAAACATGTTTTCCATGCTATTTTTTAAAGATAAAAATTATAAGGCATGTTCTTCATGTCTTTCTAAAAGAGAAAAAAATGAATTTTTGAAAAAGTGATTTTTGGCTCTAAGAAGCCTAGTTGGCCCTCCTCCTAGTGAAGTCGGCCCTGTGATGAAGAAGCACCCATTCAGCAAGCATGCTCACTATATATATGTGCCAATCCAATATCCTCATTAAGAAAACAGTTCAAGCCTCCTAATGAAAAACTATATGGTATGTTTGAGGCTCAGAAGAAGAAGGATTTGAGACATAAAAGAATATTATATGAGGCACAACTTCTATTGAAGGAGAAGGACATATATATGATATAGAAAAAAGTGTTGCAGGACCAAATATCTGACTTTCAATATTGAATTCATGAGTTGTAGGACTGAACTTTTGAATCGTAGGACTGAGAATTTGGGTGTTAAAGCATGAGTTGCAAGACCAAACTTCTAAGTCGTAGGGCTGAGACTCTGGGTACAAAAGGAGGCAGATGGTTGACTTGACTAGGAAGGAGGTTACTAGGTTTTACCACATGGTTGACTAGATGATCTAGGTGTGTCTCTTGTTACACTTAATAATTTATCTAAGGAAAAAAATGTTAGGTTTTCCCCCCATGTGTGTTTTCCCATAGTAAAATCTTGAGTTATTTTTGTGGCTATCACTTTATGATTCTAATCTCTATTGTTGAAGATATTTTTTGTAATTGTTTAATGATTAATGATAATATGAAAGAAGTTAAAATGAATATCATTATAAGTAATTACCAGTAGAATACCTATGAAAAATAAACATGGTTTCATAGCGTGGGTGAAATATTATTCTTAATAGAAGCCAATATTTTCAATTTATCTTCTAGGGATTAATCCACTCTAACCCTAGAGGTCAAGAAGCTCAAAACAAAGCCAAAATATGCCTTCTTATCTATCAATATAATGATGACATTATCATATATTTTTTAGGCCAAAATGTTTGTTTTGAAAAGAATCAAATATTCCCAAATAAGCCTGATGCCCTAAGCCCCAATCTAGGATATCAAGATCTGAAGAAGCCAAAATAAGTTGATTTCAGGAAGGGAAAAAATATCTAGGCTTCAATTTGAATTAACCTTAGAAATAATATTTAGGGATTTATTAGGCTGAAAAACCTCCATTTTTTCAGTAACCTAAGAAGGCCTTATAGCATGTTGGAATGATACTGAAGGTTAAAACCTAAGTTGAAGTTACTTCAATAAATTGCAGAGGACTGAGAACCTCAGAGAAAATGACGAAGAAACCTGATACATTTGCCTCATTTTGTCACAATAAGTATGAATGGATCATAATTAATAATAGAAGGCTAAGAGGTCTCGTGAAGGACTTCATGAATCCAAAATTACTTAGAAATCCTCAAGTTATAAAAGTCTTGAATGTGTCTAAGCTTCATAAAATACAAGGACCCATTTTGGACACCTCTTGAAATTATATTCTATAAATATACATTGTGGAAGGATGGGCTTCTAAGAGATTGTGATGTAATTCTCACTTCTAGGGAGTTTTTTCATTACATTTGAATAGTTTGAAGATTGAGATGTGACATAGTTCTCAATTTGAAATATGAAATCTAAAAATTTGAAGAAAAAGGATTATACTTCTACTTGAAAGTATTTTAAATTGTGATGAAAACTACTAATGTAATCATGAGTGTATCAAAGGTAGAGGAATCTTAGGAAGGTTGAAAGATATAAAATCCTCAGTAACTAAGAAGCTTTAGATGCAAGGTCACGTTTGTGAAAGAACTTGGAATAAGAACACAATTTTTTTTTGTTACAATTATTTTAAGGAAGACAAGGTTGTTAGATTGAGTCATTTTCAAAATTAATACTACTCTATCTGAAAATCTTAAGGATTATAACTTGTGTCATTTCAAAGGACCAAGATAATATTGTATTAGAAACCATTCTAGTGGATCAAATTCTCTCCTAGTGATTCGAGTTTTTATGGATTTGTACTAGATTGTATTTAGGAAAATCTTTAGGCAATATCAACAAATTGCATTGCAATTATTTCAACTGGAAGGTCATTCCTAGCCCTAGAATGTGTTGGAATGTACCTTGAAGGATAGTAAGAATTAAATAATTTTTCTACAATCCAAGCTTTGATGCTTCCTTGAATCCTTAATATCCAAGGCATGTGTCAAAAGTTTTACTTTGGATCACATATTAAATAGTTATAAAAAGGAGGACCAAAACAAAAGTGTTTGAAGATTATTGAAGTAAAGTAGTTTAGTATGAATTGAAGAAATTTTTTTTAAATATTCTGCAAGATGTTTTCATCAAATAAGATTTTAGCTTGTTCCTAATTCATACAAAAGGACCACAGTGTCAAAAGTGTTTTGGCTATTCCCTTATAAAAAATATGAAAGGAGCCTTGAAAGAACATTCATCAATCGTATTCATGCAAAATGTTACTAAAATACATCTTGATAAGACTTGAAAAGACAAATAAGGGAAATGGATCAAATAAATTAAAAATATTCAGGCTTCTTGAAGATTTTTGTGACTTTATATTAGTAAGACAATTTATTTGACATGCGGGCTATCTTAAATGCCATCTTGTATAACCATATAAAGGATCTTTTCTAAGAACATGTCACCTTGTGGAGATATTATTTCAGGGGTGCAAAAGATGATTTCCATTATGGTAAAGAGATATGGTAATCTAATCTCAAAATTAATGAAGTTAAGATGGTCATTTGCAAGAATCTTAGTTATAAAATCTGAAGTAAATATCTTGAAACCCTTGTTACCTAATTATCAAGAGCCATTGAAGATTGAGTTACCTTATTTGAAAAAATCAAGAAGGCTTGAAGATCCTATGGTCTTGAACGTTTTTGGTACGGAAGGATAATTCACTACTAAGTATAGAATAAAATCTCAATGTTTCAAGGACTACCGAATAATGTGTGAATATTATAATATTACAATGAAAAATAAGTTGATTTCCTCTTCAAGATTGAATAATTCCTCTCAAGAAAGATGAGTCACTTGAAGGACTTAGTGTGCCCTTATTATTTCTACTATGATAAAGGTTGATATTTAACTGGGAATACATCATTGCAAATAATGCTAAAGTAAAGCAGCGACCAACATGATGTCTCTATAGTTTTGGACGTTTGGGTATTGCAAATTCTGTTGGAATTGAAAAGGGTGTAAAAATGAGTGTTATAAAACTAGGGGTTGTCAACACTAGATTAATTTTGAAGGATAATGAAGACCTACGGTTTGGAGACAAAACCATAACTAGACATTTCCATTGAAAGAAAGAAACAATGCACCATACAAGGAAGGTATTACATTATTCTAACGCTGAAGGAATAAATGTTAAAAATAAAATATGGATGCAAAAAGGCTAAGATAAAGAGGGAGATGACATTTCCTATAATCCTCAAAAGTTAAGTATTTTATATCTCTCTTCTTTGATTTTTTTTTGTTTTACTATTAGTTAGTATCTTGTCTTTCTATCATTTTATTTGTTGTAATTATTCTCCCATGATATCCTAGTGAGGATTTTAGGTACATAGTGAAGGCCATCAAGGTAGCATATGGAAGTAATGAAAGAATGAAGAAAAGCCTATGACAAGAGGAATTTTCTAGAATCAATGATGGGATGAGATCCGAGCTCACAGGGAGCCGGAAGGTCAATAAGTTTTAAGTATAACTTGATTATGTTGAAAGATATAACATGAAAAGATGGAAAGATAGACAAGTACAAAGCATAGTTGAATAGAAGGTCCTCCCAGAAAGAGGGATTTGAGCATGACAAGATGTTTGCTCCAGTCATGAGGTACACTTCGATTTGAACTATTATCATTGCTTTGAAAATTGCACTAGGTGTATGCAGAGATCGTTTTTTTCATTGAAGTAGATTGAGGAAAAATAAGTGTACATAGAGCTACCTTAGGGCTTTGAGGTAAATGATAAGAAGTCTCATGATTGAAGAAGGCTTTGTATGATCACAAGAAAACATGTTGGGCTTGATTGATGTTGATCCTATTTGATTTGTCTCTAACGAAAGCGTAAGGACTCACGTGTTAAAGATAGAAACTGCGGAAGAACAATTTACTTACAGAGAGAGCAGATAAGAACCTTGTTTTAGCTTTAGAGGCAGTTGACCTTTTAATTTGAGACGATGGTATATCAGGCTAAGGGAGAAACAAAAATTACCATAGTAGGATATGTGTCAGTGTGAGAGGGAGCACCTAGTAAGGGTGTCAATAAAGAAACTATGGTGATGGATTTAGTGAAGGAAGCATATCATTTTATAGTTGAACCAATGCATGTTTTTGAAGTACTAGCATGGTATAGTTGGTCATGGCATAGTAAATTATGGTTTGAGATATGTCTCAAACAATGAAGTACAACTACCAATTCAGATTAGGAAGATAGCATTGAAGACATAAATATTTTATCAGGATATTACCTAAATTTGGGGCTCCTTTATGACTTCTCAGATGAGTAGGAAGTAGACATATGTCACACTCAGTATTGTTGAGGTTGTGTATATTGTAGATAGATTGGAAAGTTGAGAAGAAACATGGCTTCAGAGGTTACTTTTAGGAATATCATGATTAGGTTTAGGTGATGACCATCATGATAGGTCGAAGCACTGTGAGATCCAATACCCAGACATGGTACATAAAGAAGAAAAGTGGCTTCAACATTATTCTATAGTATAATATATTGCTTGAAAAGCCCCTGTCCTAAGCTAAAGTCTATGTATACTTCAGGGACAAGATTGGAATTTTTGAGAATGCCTCTCTCAATGAGAGGGAGTGTTGATGAGATAGAATCATGGAATGACAATATACCTCTATCAAGTATATTGACCTAAATTATAGAGATTGGGCTGGGAGAGGAAAATAATTCATCCTGTGTCTAGTATGTTGACTCAAAAGAGGAAGAATGGTGATAGTATGACCTTTGGAGATTCACCATGTGTCAAATATATTGACCCAAATGATGGTGAACCAATACTAGTCTGGATACCATGTGTCAGATACCGACCTGAATTATGTTGACTAGTTGATACTAAATGATGTACCATGTGTGTGAAGTACCGACCATGATTATGGTGAGGATATACCATAGGTCTGATGTACGTACCCAAATTATCATAACTTTTTGATGTTATAGATTTACCATATGCCATAATTGTTGACCAGATTATGGTAACCTGTTGATGTTGTTGATTTACCATGTGTCATAGTTGTTGACCAGGTTATGGTAACTTGTTTTACCACATGTCATAATTGTTGACCCAATTATGGTAACTGGATTTGATATAACATTTTCTTAGATAATTTTTTCAACATGAGAGTATTGAGAGAGTCATTATGAATACCTTCCTAGCTAAGAGGGAGTGTTGAATTTTGTAGCTATGGTTGGTATTTGTAATTATTATTTTAGTCATTGATGTATTTGTAAAGCCTATTCTTCATGCTATTTTCAAAAGATAAAAAATCTAAGGCATGTTCTTCATGTCCTTATAAAAGAGATATATTTGAATTTTTAAAAAGTAATTTTTGGCTCCAAGAAGCCAAGTTTACCCTCCTAGTCAAGTCATAGTTGTCATGAAGAGGCACCCATTCGGCTAGCATGAACACTATATATATCTGTGTGTGTGTGTGTGTGTGTGTGTGTGCCAATTCAACCTACTCATCAAGAAAATTATTCAGACCTCCCGGGTGTTGGCATGTTGTTGTTGCCATTGATGTCACCTAATGGATATCATGACTCATATGTTTGTATTGATGCATCCCTGATGTATATCACAATTTTATTAGCTGTAGAATTTTATCATGTTGTTAATGAGTGACATGTAATTGGAGGAGAAATTATCCTCCTAAAAACTAACCATCCTATGATGCTTTATAAGTAAACAAAATGGTTCTTTAAAGATAAACAAGTTTCATAACCTCTCCATGATGGTGAGTTAGGTTTTCACATGAAATTTAAAAATTACACATTCACATGCAACTCAAAATGAAAAAAATGAAGAGAAGAAACCAAAATTTGATGATAGATTTCACCCCTCTTGGGCTACGTCTCCTGACCTACTCCAATATCTAGACCGCTCCATTGATTTTAGTAACAAATGAGTAAATAAAAGTGATTGATAGTAGAGTGGCCAATTTTTCCTACAAAGAAACATTATTCTACAAATAATTCTCACTCCAATAATATGAATCCCTACAGTAAGTCATGAAAATGTCAAAATAAAAAGGACTCACACATGAGGTCCTTGCACTCCACCTGAAATCCAAGAACAAAAACATACAAAAATTCCACATTGAAGTACTGAAAAGAGCTTCTCTCATGAACACATAATGATAAAAGACTAAAAAGAGTTACTTCACTGAAGTAAAAACTATTGCAGATGAAATTAGAAGGCTAGAAAACCTCTGACTAGTCTCTATCCATGATCCAAATACCTTCAAAATGCTTCAAAAACATGATTGTCTTCGACACTTAAAGACTTGCAAAATTTCCATCCTAAAGTGCTCAAAGCAGAAAACTAAGGCTGCCATTGATTTTAGGACATTCAAAAACCCCCATATAGGCTCTTCTTCAGCTGAAAAAGGTGAAAATTTGAGCAAGTTATGCTTCTCCAAGCCAAGCTCTGATATTTGTCCTCCAATTTTTCTAAACCTGCAAACTGCCTGATACTTTCACCATTTTCTCATTTCGTTAGGGGAAAATTTCGCCCACAAAAGGTGCATTTTTTTGCCTCATTAAATTTCCAAATAACACCTATGTGCGAGTGCATAAGGATAGGGGTTGGTGCGAATGGTCCACCCTTGTTGAGCTCTGGCTCCTTTCTCATCAAGATAGGGTTGCGTGGTGGTGACATGCCCAGGGGCTGGGGCCAACTACCTACCCCTGCCGCTAAAGCTCCCTTCATTCGGTTACGTGGAAATGTTGTGACAAAGGTCCAAACCTTAACTTTATCCCCCGTCAAACTTGGCTCCACGTCTAGTCCCACGAGACCCATAGCACTGGGGGATGGGGCTGAATCCTCGCCCCCTTGCCGGTAGCACCCTTATTTCTGGCTGTTTGTCTCATGTCAAACCTCATGACAAGGGGTTGGGGCTGGTCCCCACCCACTCCACCACTGTTCCTCTGCCAGAGTCTTGTGGATGGTATATGACCAGGGCTAGGGCCAAGCACCTCCTCCCCTTCCCCCAATGTGGAAATCATATGAATTTAAATATAATGCATCAATATGGTATGATAAGAACCATCATGTGGTCAACTGGTAGAGCGTGGACTTTGTACATAGTAGGTTGAGTGGACGAACCCCACTGAGGTCTTCATGTCTGTACACAAACATTTTGACCAATGTGGAGGTGCCATGTGGTGACCTCTGATTGGGCCATGTGGCGACCTCCTATTGGGCCATGTTGCAACCTCCTATTGGGTCATGTGGCAACCTCCTATTGGTCCATGTGGTGGCTTCCTATTGGGCCACCTCAAATGCACAAAAAAATAAAATAATACAAACTTACCCCAGTACAAACTGAAACTGAGAGGGCTCTAATTAGCCTTCCATATACCCAGTTGGAATGTTGACGTCAACATGATTTCAACAGTACAAACTGCCTAGTCAGCCCATACGCAAAAAATTTTGTTGTTGGTCAAAAAATTCCAGACCTCATAAGTTCTTCATATGACATTAGATTTTGGGGATTCAAGTGTCATTGGAATCAGGATGACGAACACTACGAATTAACGCTGGTTTTGGGAGATTATGAGAAATTTCATTTTTATCCTATCTTTGATCTCCGAATCATACCTCCCCACTAGGAACTTTTGGACCCCAAAAGTTTATCTTCACTTAGCAAATAAGTGAGGAAAAATCTCATTAACTTTCCCAATATCAATCCTTCTTGTTCCATTTGAATTGTTTCCTTCGAGCTCTAGTAAAGGTACTCCACCTTGCCTCTGCATGAAGTCCTTATATTCCTGTTAAGAATTGAGTCACAATTCTTCTAAACATGCAAGAAAAAAAACTTTGATGGATGGAATCTAGACATTCTCTCCAAAACCATATTTCTTTGGCTTAAATAAACTTCATCTTGAAGTCCCTCTGTGCTGAAGACAAACTTGATCTTCCATCTGGAAATCATAAGCATCTCAATGTTCACCATGCATTGATTCATACTTTGCTTTACTGTCTTCAAACTGAACTTGTACTTTTAGGTACACTGGCTTCATTTGTTCAATAACATAATTACCTTTCTCCACATAATTATGTTCATCTTCTACACAACATTTATCAAATATTAAATTCACAAACAAGCTTCACATCAAAACACTTGTATCAGTTAGTTCTTGACACAACCGTAGACATATTGGATGACATACAAATGCTCATCCCAAAAAGTTCTCAAAGAAGTTGGACTCATCATCAAGCCAAAACATAAAATGTTAAAGAAAACAAACTTGTCATAGATAAGTTATTGTACATGAATTCACTTTACAAAGTACCCAAACGGAAATATACAACAAGTATTTACAATTTTACAAAGCAATAAAACTATACAAAATATTCTACCCATTATTTTCCTATCCCAGGTGTTAGCACAATTCTTTGCTAAGTCATGAGTCTATTTTAAATAATTATTTTTTAGGATTTGACTTTGTAAATTAAAAAAAGAAAAATTAACGCTGCCGAAATTTCCGGTAGTGTTTGTTTTATCCCTTTTCGGACAATCTGTTTTAATTTTGTTTTCTTTTGTTTTTCTTTAATCCGATGCTTTCGAAAATTCCGGTAACTTCCCTTGTATTTTAAAAATAATAATAAAATAAAAGCGCATCTGCTTTGTGTCAAGCCATATGTTCCTGTTTTAAAATAAATTTTAAATATTTTATGATGATTTAGGTGATGTGATAGGTAGGGTTTACAACCAGTGATGTTAAGTTAGAGTTTCGGTTATACGTGTAGCCTCCAGGTGTCAATCCACAGTTAACACAACTAGTCATTGTTCCATCTTGTTTGTCAACTGAGTCACCTCATTCATATTTCAAAGTACCCGTTATGTGTTGGAATAGATCGTGGATCCATAGGTGTAATGCGATGACGGTTTGGTTCATCACGCATAAAAGTTTCCAGAAATTTAGGCCAATAATCAAGTTTCAGTGGAGGTGACCTCCAGTCACAGATCCAATCATCTCCAGCCACCTATAGCATGCCATCTGAAGCTATGCAACCAACTAAAGATCATAATGAATATCACATGGTGCATGCTACGGTCCAAGATACTTACCATAATGAAAAATATCTTGCATTGGAAGGTGAACCAATGTAGGTGTTTTAAACCACGGATAAGGAAGGAAGACTATCAATTTTGAGTTTAATTGTTGGTGAACGAGATTTTCTAGTGAGAATTTTGAGAAGGGAGTATTAGATTTCAGACAATATCTCATAGAAGACATAGCAACACCTGTTAGGTGAGCTCTTCTAGCCTTGCCACCTATCATATTTCAGTAGATAAACTTCATTTATTACTGAAGATGGCTAAGAGAGGACGAAAGATAAAATGAATTCAACCACAAGGAGCTGACCAAGTGGATGCAAATTCGAATGTGAGAAAGTTGTTTGTTCAAGTAGGGTAGTATCCTCTGTGTTCAAGACTGGGAAGCTCTCACTTAGGAGTAGCTCAGGAGTTTGCACATTCTTTCAATGGATAGGAAGCAACCATCTATGGTCTTAGATTGTAGTATCGACAGATTCAATTACTGAGGAATTCAACCTTCCAAAGGAAGGAGAAAGGTGGTTTAAAGGCCAAGTCATCATTGGAGGAGACCTCAACAGTTTCCTTAAAGATGGACACAGAGATCCCAACTGGGCCAAAGGAATTCCCAGTACTTTTCCTTAAAAATGAATAGGCTGAAGCTGTTAAGCTCATCAAAAATTACCTCACTTTTCAAAGGAGGTATACTGTGGTTTTTCTTTATCATATGATATTTATGTTTCATATTGTAGGTATGAAGACCCTCAACTTGCCATTATTTTTTTTGAAGGGTCTAAAAAATATGTCAGCCAGGATACAAACACACACAACTGCTTCAGAATAAAACTTATATCATCAAGCTCTCATTAAAGTGTTAGTTGAGGAAGAACTAAGGAAAAGAAATCAATCATGGGACCATTTTCTATTTTACAAGGCAGGCCAACCTACACCTACACCCGATGTTCTAGCTCAACTGTCTCCAGCTTCACAACAACACCCTCAGGCTACAAAAAGATCAAAGAGAAAGGCTAAGAAGGAGAATATCCATAAGACTAAAGGAAAAAAAATAAAAGACTCCTTCAGCCAAGTGACGGGCCTCTAAATTCGACATAAATTAAGGCCCATCTAACCTTTCTTAGGACCATCTACCTTTCTTATGCACATAAAAAGATATATTATATCTCTCCTTCTGCACTTAGTAATGTTTTCTTATGCTTTAATATTTTCTTAGGAAGGTTTAAAGGTAATTGCATATTTGTGCCTAATATTGGTTATTTTTGTAGAATATTGTGAGAATATTCGGTAGATTATGTAAATTTGGAGAAGGAGATAATTAGGGACTTTCTCCCTACCACTGGAAGATCAATATTGAAGAATAAATGAGAAAAATATCAGGAAATTATGGATAAATATTGGAGAGATTCATGGGGGTTGTCCACCCTCCTTAACTATCAAAGGTATCCAAGCAAACTGAAGACGAAGTGCACTCAATCCATGGTTTACTTGGAGTCAAAGTCGACTCGATCACTATTTTTTAGGGAGTTGTTGGTAGCTTCACTTTAGGATAAATAAAGTTGATCAAGAGCTAATGAGGGTTGATTCCGATGGATTCCGGTCCATTCGATGACATTCCATTTTGCATTCCATTCCATCTCGTGCCATTCTTTTCCATTCTATTAGGATTTTGTTTTTTAAGACCTTCGGGATGTAATAAGACTGTATTTTTGTAATGCAATGTGTAGTCAAATGTTGTTTTACTAATCTAGTTTCAGGGAGCGAGGCTCGTGGGTTAGGGCCCAATCCATGTGCCTCAACTTCTTTACTGTTATCATTCTTTCATTTCTGTAATTTAGCTAGTTTTATTTTTTTCATTCAATTATTTCTGCTTCTGATAGTTTCATTTCTACTTATTTTTTTCTTTCAGTGCGCTGTTGTAGTTTTTCATTTGCTTATGAGAGTAATATAATAGAGGAAAACTCCATAAAGCTGTGAGGCCAGCCTTCCCCTCTCAACTCTTTCAATAGAGCTTGGGGAGGGTAGAAATTTCCCCACAGACCAAAAAATATCTCACTTATGATTTCTTCGAAATATATTAGATCAGTGCCTGTATTTTCATGAACATATTGTCTGCCTTTCTTGCATAAATATGTAGGTTGATTGCAGGTACAGGCAGCATAGCCCATGAGAAGTTCTCCAACACCTCCCACTTCATCTTCCATCTCCCTTCCATCTCTTTTGTTACGCTCTGGTACACTGTGTTACGCCCATGTGCATAGTGGTTAGGCCTTCTATTCCTTCCTTTTCTCTTATCGCAGCCACCGTACTCTTTTATTCTTGAAAACTCCCCCAAAACCTTAAATTTCACCTTCTATCCTTATTTTTTCTTTGCACAGCTATCGCAACCATTTTAACTTGAAAGCCCTCCAAACACTTTAAATTTTGACCTTCGCTCTTTTATTTTAGAATTTCTCGCTTATTGCATTTTGCATACCGCAGATCCTCCCTCTCCTTTATTTTCCACTCCTCATTGCGATTGCGATAACCCTTTCGCCTTAGCACTACTGTTTATTATCGAAAAATCTCCAAAAACTTTAAAACCCGACCCTTCTTTGTTATTTTCACTTACCAGGGATATCGTCACCGCAAACCCCTTTGCGCAATCGTAAATCACAAATTATTATGATCCCCGTTAATGTTATCCGCTCCTAAACCCCGAATTGGAAATATCACAATCACATTTCAGTACCGCACATAATTATAGCATTTCACTATCACAATCACATTTCGCATCACCTTCCCTTTTCAAAATTGTATTTCACAACCTTTTCCTTTTTCCTTTAAGCCTTACCATAATCACTTTTTGAAATCACATTCGTGACCCTTTCCCTTTTTCCTTTAATACTTACCGCAATCCCATTGCACAAAATTTTTCTTTTTTTCCTTTAAGACTTATAGTAATCCCTTTTTGCAATCTCATTTTGCAACCTTTTCCATTTTTCCTTTAAGACTTACCACAATCCCTTTTCGCAATCGCATTTCACAACCTTTTCCCCTTTTCCATTAAGACTTACCGCAATCCCTTTTTGCAATCGCATTTCGCAATCTCCATCTGCTCTCCATTAATTTTTCCCCACTCCCAACGCCGATTGCGATATGATTAAAGAAATCTTCCACCTGTCCTACTGCCACGTCATTTGACTTGTCACATTTCGCATTTCGTAGTTTTTATCCCCATCAGATATCGCATTTCGCAACTTCTATCCCATCACATTTTGCATTTCTCTCTTGCTCCCGAACATCACTTCCGCTACTCCTCCAACTTTTCAATATTGCGAATTGCGATATCGCATATTGTATATCGCACTTTTGTTCCTCCATCGAAATTCATCCATCACACTTTTTATTTAGGATATTATGTGCTTTAATAAAGTCCAAACACCCTTTTCACTCCTTTGAGCCTTGTTTGGTGTGTTAAGCATTCCATTAGTATCTTTAGCCCTTTCCCTCTAGACTGCAATCAAAATTTTTTGAATTAGAATTAAGTCATGGATAACTTAGCTGCATGGATAGAAGCATGGTGGATAGAGCATACAATAAGTAGGGTGTGTTTACCTGATTGGCCAAGTTAAGTGTGGTTTAAATTAGTTTCTTTTCTGCCATTTCTTTTCAGTAATTTAAATTAGTTTCATTTCCTCTCATTTCTTTTCAACAATTTAGTTTAGTTTCCTTTCTATCATTTCCTTTTTGCAATTTATTTTACTTTCATTGAAGTGTGACAGACTTCACTGAGAACCCTAGAAGTAGCACCCGTTCGTAGAGAATTAGAGGATTACATGAGTAGAACACATCTGTTGTGTATATAGCACTGTCACCTCCAAGTTTGTACGAACCCCGGGTTGATAGAGTAAAGTAGGGCAGCCCCTGGGAGTTGAAACACTCTTGGTGCAATACCAGGGCTCACCACTTTTTGGCGTTGTTGCCGGGGAGGTGTCTAGTAGATGCTTTGATTCTGTTTTAGCATTATTTTATGCTTTCTTTTTTCATGTTATTTCCAAAATATTGAAAAATACAAAAAATATGATTTTCATGCCTCATAGGAGTATGGATACTCAATTGTTTTTTTAAAATACTTCTCCAATACCAAACCCCCCCCGAATTGACCACGTGGTACAATAAGAACCACATCACCACACACTTTTTAAGGTAGAAGAGATGGATGGATATGATGACAATTAAGAACATGTTATTGGGTTTCCCATTCAATATATGGACATCAATGTACATACTAAGAACATCCCTCCATCTTTCCTTCCCAACTTCCATGGTATGAGGACAGAGGATCCGGAAACATTTCTATTTGAATTTGAGATACTTTGTAGATCTTATGGCTACTTATCACACACTCAAAAATTGAGATTGTTTCCTGCAACATTGAAGGATAAATATTTTAGATGGTTTAGAAGTCTACGTACTAATTCAATAAGATCATGGAATGATATGAAAAATATATTTCTAGAAAAATATAAAGATCTTGATCTTAGAGAAGAAATTTTTAAAATGAACCAAGAAGAAGATGAGAGCCTTGAGGATTTAATATAGAGGTTCATGTATAATGGTAAGAGGGAAAAATTGCATCATTTAGAATTTGACACACTAAAAACCCTCTTACTTAGAAAAATTATGGATGAGTGGATTGATCTCTTTAATATCATGAGTCGAGGAGATATATACCAATTTTCATTTGAAGAAATTTGTGAAACATGCAAGCGCATATCAAGAGGAAGGGAAAGAGTAAGTAAATCAACATCAACATTGGTAAGGAAAGATGAACTTGGAATTTTTCTTGACAACTTTAAAACTGAATTTCGTAGCAATCTAAGTGAACAAACAGAAATGTTAAGAATGAAAAATGAGAAAAAAGAAGATTCTGATGTTTTTTTTATCCATGTAGAATCATATGCTACTAAATGTTGTCCATCATTCCCCATGTTTAAAGAATTTTACCAGGAAGATAATGGAGCAAGGCAATCACCAAAGAAGTTATGTTATGTAGCTCCAAGGAGACCTTGACAGCCTATTCAACTTGATATGATGCAAGGACCCACTTCAAAATTTCAAGCTTATTCACATCCATCTCAAACTAATTGGGACACACTCCCTCCTTGGCAGCCTCAACCATATCAACCCCAAAACCAATCGTGGCAACATTGTTGGCAAGGACCTTATTGGGAAAATCCACAATATCCTCAATATTTCCCTCAATATCCTCCATACCCAACTCCATGATATCCATACCATCCACCTCCACCAAAACCACAACCTCAACCATATCCATCTCATATATCCACCCCCACTCAACTACCTATACCACTATTTCCAAACCCATACAATGAAGTATCTCAGCTCACTTACAACGTTGAGGTACAACACTTCCAAAAATATCCTCTTGATCTAGATGGTATTCATTTTAGTTCAAGAAAGGTATTGAAAATAAGAGATATTCTTAATATAATTGAAGGACAACATCAAGAAGAAGAAGATCCAAATGAGGAGATCAAAAGATCAAGGGTTACACTTGATGAAGAGTCGGCATTAGAATCAGATGTTGAGAAATTTTCCTCATGTTTACCATCATTTCCTCCATGTGTTCAAGAGAACAATCAGCAAAAAGAGGAAGATTTGAATGTCATAATAGAATAGGACATCCAAGGTGATCCAAATCAGCAAGTGGAACAGGGGCATCACAACTATATTGACATATGATTCCAAACAGTCATTAAGTTGCAGCAACACACTCTTCTCCAACAATACTTGATACAATCCCAGTCAAACCAATTTGTCTCTCATATTCAGGTACATGTCAAAGCATGTATTCCAAGTGTGCACCTGATTTTATCTGTCATCTTGATGTGTACACGGATCCATTGGAAATATTCCTATACTTGAAAAAGGTTTTGTTTTTTTCAAGTAGAGTAGGAAAGTGAAAAAGAAAAAGAAAATAAAAAAGGGAACAAGAATAAAATCTCATGTGAAAACCACTTTTGAGGCATATGAGATTGGCTTGAAAAAAAAAGAGTAAAATAAAATATCCTAGGTGAAAAGCTCCTTTGAGGTGCCTAGGCATACCTACTAGTGGAAAACCTCATTGAGGCAGCTAGTAGGCCTTAAAAAAAATGCATTTCTCCATGTATCTCCCTTTAATGAATGTAGGTGTTATCCAACCTTTGCAAGCAGAAAAACAACATGTTGGCACAAAAAGAAAATTTGGTCAACAACCTGGTCAAAGGTAGTCAAACTTGGACTTCCTCCTCCTTTGCTCAGAAGCTCCAAAAGGAACTCAAGCAGATTATCACATGCAACTTCAGAGCAGCTTCAGAACCACTGAAGACAACTTCAACAACCATATCAACAGCTTCAATATCGCCTATAAAAACAAATCAATGGTAAGTCTTAGGTATGCAATCATCTAACCCTTTCTTTGAATCTATTTTAGCTTAATAAAACATTAAAAAGTGTGAGAGGGAAATTTTTTTACAGCCAAAATCAGTAGCAGGGCAACCTCAGCCTTATCTAGCAACTAGCCTCACTTTTTCCACCAAGAAGAGGATCAAGACAAAGTAAAAAGGACATGAGAAAGTGGGTAGTAAGAAATTCATTGTAATAGAAGAAAAGGAGTACTAAGGGGTAACCAAGGGTGAATTCAGTTCACAGAAAAAAGAAATGTGAGTTTATTCTGTATGCAATTAAAAAAAATAAAAATAAAAACAAAATAAAAGGTGGATCCACCACCTCTTGGCATGTGAAAAAGATTTGCGTAAGGAATCTGAGGACCTCCACGAAGCACCTACGAGAAGAAATGAAGGAATAACAGAAAGAAAATTAGCATGAGGAGCAGTGCGTGGGCCAATAAATAGAAAATGAAATAAGCTAGCATGCAGGAAGAACCAGAAGGCAGGGAGGATGAATAGGTTTCTCAGAGGATGAGCAACAATTTCAGTAGGAGGGTGATGATGGGCCTCTAAATTAGACATAAATTAAGGCCCATCTAACCTTTCTTAGGCCAATATACCTTTCTTATGCACATAAAAATATATTAAAATTCTCCTTCTGCACTTAATAATGTTTTCTTATGCTTTAATATTTTCTTAGGAAGGTTTAAAGGTAATTGCATATTTGTGCCTAATATTGGTTATTTTTATTGAATATTGTGAGAATATTGGGTTGATTATGCAGATTTGGAGAAGGAGATAATTTAGGGACTTGCTCCCTGCCACTGGAAGATCAAGATTGAAGAATAAATGAGAAAAATGACAGGAAATTATGGATAAATATTGGAGAGATTCAAGGGCTTGTCCGCCCTCCTTAACTATCAAAGGCAACCAAGCAAACTGAAGATGAAGTGCACTCAATCTATGGTTTACTTGGAGTCAAAGTGGACTCAATCACTATTTTTTAGGGAGTCGTTGGTAGCTTCGCTTTAGGATAAATAAATTTGATCAAGAGCTAATGAGGGTCGATTCCGGTGGATTTCAGTCCATTCCATGCCATTCCATTTTGAATTCCATTACATCCCATCCCATTCTTTTCCATTATATTAGGATTTTATTGTTTAAGACCTTCGGGATGTAATAAGGCTGTATTTTTGTAATGCAATGAGTAGTCAAATGTTGTTTTACTAATCTAGTTTCAAGGAGTGAGGCTCGTGGGTTAGGGCCCAATCCATATGCCTCGGCTTCTCTGATGTTATCATTATTTCCTTTATGTCATTTAGCTAGTTTTATTTTTGTCATTCAATTAGTTCTGCTTCTGATAGTTTCATTGCTACTTTTTTCTTTCTTTCAATGTGCTACTGCAGTTTTGATTTGATTATGAGAATAATAGAATAGAGGAAAAATCCATAAAGCTGTGAGACCAACCTTCCCCTCTCAACTCTTTCAATAGAGCTCGAGGAGGGTAGACCTTTCCCCACAGACCAAAAACTCTTTCTCGCTTATGATTTCTTTGATATAGCTTAGATCAGTGCCTGTATTTTCATAAACATATTGTTTGTCTTTCTTGTATAAATAGGCAGGTTGATTGTAGGTATGAGAAACATAGCCCAGGATAATTTCTCCAACACCTCCCACTTCATCTTCCATCTCCCTTCCATCTCTGCTATTACGCTCTGGTACACTGTGTTACGCCCATGTGCATAATGGTTACACCTTCTATTCCTTCCCTTTTTCTTATCGCAGCCACCATACCCTTTTATTCTCAAAAACTCCCCCAAAACCTTAAATTTCACCTTCTATCCCTTCTTTTCTCTTGGCGCACCTATCACAACCATTTTAACTTGAAAACCCTCCAAACACTTTAAATTTTGACCTCCGCTCTTTTATTTTATAATTTCTCACTTATCACATTTTGCATACCATAGATCCTCCCTTGCCTTTATTTTTTCGCTCTCATTGCGATTATGATAACCCTTCGGCCTTAGCACTACCATTTATTATCGAAAATCTCTAAAAATGTTAAAGCCTAACCCTTATTTCTTATTTTCACTTACCAGGGCTATCGTTACCGCAAACCCCTTTGCGCAATCACAAATCGAAAATTCTTATGATCCCCGTTAATGTTATCTACTCCTAAACCCCGATTGCAAAATATCGCAATCACATTTCGGTACTGCACAGAATTATCGCAATCACATTTCACATCTCCTACCCTTTTCTCAATCGCATTTCGCAACCTTTTCCATTTTTCCTTTAAGAATTACCGCAATCCCTTTTCGCAATTGCATTTCGCAACCTTTTCCCTTTTTCCTTTAAGACTTACCGCAATCCCTTTATGCAATCGCATTTCGCAACCTTATCCCTTTTTTCCTTTAAGACTCACACACTCAAAAATTGAGATTGTTTCCTGCAACATTGAAGGATAAATCTATTAAATGGTTCATGAGTCTAGGTACTAATTCAATAAGATCATGGAATGATATGAAATATATATTTCTAGAAAAATATAAATATCATGATATTAGAGAAGAAATTTTTAGAATGAACCAAGAAGAAGATGAGAGCCTTGAGGATCTAATAGAGAGGTTCAAGTATAATGTTAAGAGGGAAAAATTGCATCATTTAGGATTTGACACACTAAAAACCCTCTTACTTAGAACAATTAGGGATGAGTGGGTTGATCTCATTAATCTCATGAATGGAGGAGATGTATACCAATTGTCATTTGAAGAAATTTGTGAAACATGCAAGCGCATATCAAGAGGATGGGAAAGAGTAAGTAAATCAACATCAACATTGGTAAGGAAATTTGCTTAACAAATTTAAGGCATAAATTCTTAGCAATCTACGTGAACAAATAAAAATGTTAAGAATGCAAAATGAGAAAAAATAATATGTTGATATTTTTTGTTACCCATGCAAAATAGAGCGTTACCGGAAACTCCGGTAGCATTACAATTTTTGCGCAGTTACAATTTTTTACTGGAATTTCCGATAGCGCCCGTTTTAAATGATTTTTGAAAAATGTCAGCAAAATTTCTGAGCCAGTTCAGGAAAGATAAGGACTCATAATTAATGGATATAACAAGTGATGGTAATAAGTGGTTATGAGGTTGTTGAAGGTCATATTTAATTAAGACACATGGTTATTTAAGAACCAAAGACATAAGGAGAAAAATCAGCAGAAAAAAGGGCAACATGTTAGCATACTCAAAAGCTCAGGCCAAATTCTCTTCTCTTCTTTTATCTACATCTGTCCTATCAGTTAGATTTCGATGGGATATATATTTAATTCCCTATGACACCTATGTAATGTTAGTAATAGTGTTTCCTTATTTTTAGGAGAGATGGAGTTGGTGCCTCTATTTCTACATATACCATTTGTAAATACTATTTCACGGTTGGATGTTTTTCTACCTGAAGACTTAATATAATAAAGAAAAACCCTTTTTGCACTTAATGCTAGAGGATTTTTTGATTCAAGGACTTGTTAACACTCCACCAGATCTCTGAGGCTGAGAAGAGACCAGCAAAGGTAACTACAGACCAAGCTCTAGCCAAGTAGCTAGCCCTACTAGGAACAAGAGGGCTCTCTCAAAGGGATCACATCCAAGAGGGCTGGATCAATTAGGTTTTTAGGATAGGTATGCTTACATAGGGTTTGTTTTATTTGAATTAGGTTGCTGGATGAGTGGATTACGTCAAAAAAGTAACTAGGTAAGGGAAAATAAGATCAAAATTGCAGGCATCTGATGGGGCAAAGTAGGTTGGCACTCTAACACTTTAGGGTTCTTAGGTGAGATGGATCAGACTGGTGAGGGTGCTAAAAATAACATGATAGTACATGAATTATTTTTAAACTATAGAAATGGAACAAATTATGGTGATTCTCCCAAAACAGAGCATAAAATATGTATTTTGCCTATCAAACTTGAGAATCAAACATATCATAGAACTAGAATGAACATGGAAAGTAAAAAAAAACCATACATATGCAACATAAGAAGAAACTATGCCAAAGTACAGTACCACATGAATCCCACCAAAATAGCTGCAACTCATCCAATATATTCTTGCCAAAATCTGAATACACTAGTGTCTGTGATCAATAAAACAACATCCAACCTATGAAATGAGTAAATAAGTGAAAGATATAAACATGAAAGAACATCTCCCAACCTCAGGGGTCTAATCCCTAAGTTGTGGAGCTGATCCAAAAAAGTCTAAACTGTAAACCTAGAGTGCATGGAGGTCAAACTGACTCATCCCTTACTTTAGTGAAACTGATTCATTCAAAGTCAAAAAGAATTTACCTAATGTATTTACACCTAGGTAACTCAAAAAAATTATAATTACATTTAAATCCATCATTTACATTGGTAAAAAAATGATTTTCCACAATGAAACTCAAAAAACTGAGAAAAATTCAGAAATATCAGTCACTGGTCAGGAGCACAATGCCAGTGTCAGGAGCATAGCGCCATCTACAACTCAACTTTTGAAGGGGTTTCTTATGTCCAAATTGAGCTCAGGATAACTCATTGGAACACATCCCTTGTATAGTTTCCAAAACTGTTCTTGGTTTCTAAAAATTATAAGTTTTGACCCTCCAAAAATTCAATCTCCCAGACTGGTCAGGAGCACAATGCCTAGATGAAAAACAAGGCAAAAACATGATTTTTAGGGTTTTTTTTACCTTTTCCCCTGCCAGATTGCCCAAAATTTCTTAGAAAAGTGTCTAACTTGACTATTTATTTTCCTTCTCAATCTAATGGTAGTCTTTTTTTTGCATTTTCAGGCCTCTAGAAGAAGCACAACGCCTAGGGCGATGCACTCCTGGTAGTCTAGTTGAGCTAAATCTCTCAAAAATATGCAAAAACCCAAAAATAATTTTTTTTTATCAACAATTCTTCAAAATTGTTTTGTGAAAGCCTGATGAAGTATGTTAGGCAATCAGAGATGCCTCATCAAGGATGTCAAGCTTGTCCACTTCTTTTTTCTTAGCTAGGGCTTGCTTATGTTTCTCCTGCAATTGCTTGAGTTTAATGCCACAGACCATGTTTCTTGTGATATACCAATTAGAAATATTTCGGAGCATCTTGTTGTCTTTGTTTTCCTTTTGGAGGAGTTTCTCAAGGTGGATTTTGACCCTATCAAGCCATATATCTCTATCATCTTCAACCTCCTTGGTAATCCTCTCCTCAAAAGTGAGTTTTTCATCCTCAATATTTTGTAGATGTAGATTTCTCTTAAGACCTCTTGTCTTAGGTATTGTTTTGCTACTTTGAATTTCATCATGATCAAGATCATCAAGTGACATCATGGCCTTACCTCTTTTTTATTTGAGTAGCTCTAACTCCATAAGTACTTGTTGATATTTCAACTGCTTATTCTCTTGCTCAAAAAATGAAATGACAAACTGAGCTCTGTCTAACTTAGTTTGTAGCTCTCTGATTTGGGAATCCTTCTCTTTGAAAATTAAGCTTGAGGCCTCATGATCATCTTGTTGATACAAGTCAATTAGATCAAACTATGTCTCCTCATCATGAGGGTCCTTATCCTCTTGCATGACTTCTTCATGCACAATTGCCTCTTTCTGATGCTCATCCTGATGTACCTGCTTTTCTGATGAAGAAGGAAAGGCCCATTCCAAAATATGTGGAGAAAACACCTACCTAGGTTCCCTCTGATAGGTTTTGACATATTTATCCTTCTCAGCCTATTTAGTCTTTTTAGGCTCTTTAACCACAACTTTGTTGGATGACCCAATTTGGATTTGAAATACTGATGATGGTGATGAGATGGGTCCAGTAGGATGAACTGATGGAGGAATATATGCAGTGGGATGAGGTGGTGGAGAAGTGAAAACATCATTGGAAATGAAATTATCCCATGAAATATTCAACTATTTTAGATGACGGAGTACAATGATTTTTATCAAAGAGTGATGGAAGAGCTTGTTCATTTGCTGATCATATTGTCTCTTCTATACTATGTAGGCCATTTTTTCTATGCTCCTGAACAAATAGTATGGGATTTTGAGAAACTTGACTCTTGTGAAGTGCATGAGTAGTCTAATATGATATGTGTAAACTCTAGATAACCTTCCTTCACAAGATAAGTACTTCATGATTATTTTCATCATGCGGGTATACCTATCAAGAAGGTAATTGAAAGGACGACTTTCTTTCTCTCATTTTTGTACCTTGGTTTGATGAATGGTTCATAATACTAGTCATCCAAGTATTTGGATTTAAACCATTTCTCACCCATATTAGGTATCCCTGTGGTAGCAACAATGATAGGTGTGGATATGGTGAAGGTCACACCTGCAAGGGTCACATGATTGTCTTTAAGGTTTGAGATGAAATTTTTTCTCAAAACAGGGTGGTGTTGATCTCTTTGGACCATTTCATAGAAATCAAGGCAACCAACATATTAAAAGCAAGAGACTATCAGTTCTCTAGTGTTAGTAGGTTTAAGCCTCAAAATTCTTCCTCCCTTGTGAGGTCTTCTTTCCTCTTTGTCCTCCTCCTCCTCCATGAAATATCTGTCTTCCTCCTCCATGGTGTTTTTTAGTTTTGAAACCCTAGGGAAGGGAAAGGGGAGTGGAAAATAGGTTTAGGGAGAGGGGATGGGAACAGGAAAAATTAGGGAAATAGGGAAGGGGGTTAAGAAACTTAGAGGACTAATATGGGATAAAAATACTTAGGGAAATGAAGTGGGGAAATTTATTACAGGTATAGGGAAGTTGCCTAGGAAATTTGTAGTCTAGCAGCTAGGGTTTTGGGAAATGTAGTTTTGGGACATGGATTTAGTGATGTAGGGATATGGATAGGTTTCACTGTGATATGGGAAGGGAATGTAGGGTCTAGGGAATAATTTTTGGATTTAGGAATAGAAACTAGGGTTTCTTAGGTTGAAAACTTTGCAAATTTAAATAAGAAGTTTAACACTTTAAATTTGCAATTAGGAAATGCAAGGAGGTTACAAAATGGTTTTTATTACTTGTTGTGAGGTCGAGGAACCTGTTTTGGTGATTTGGAGCACTTGTACGATGTTTTAGAGTTTGTGAGTGAAACTAGGCAGGAGCGCAATGCCACCAAAAAATTTGAATTTTGACTCTCTAAACTTGATTTTCGAGCTGAGAGAGTGGGAGCTTGATGGTTGGGAGAGAAAATGAATGCTTATTTTTCTTGTGATGGGATTTATACTTGGTGATTTGAATGAATTTTATTTTGGGACCCACTTCTCTTCTTCTCATTCAATTTAAACTTTGAAATCTTTACCTTTCACTTTTGTTTATGATCTTTGGAGATTGATCGTTTAATGGATTTGAGAACACTTTAGACTTTGAAACTTCTGAGCTTTCTTGGCATATGAAAATTTTGAGTTTGTAACTATCTTAGAACCATGAACTTATTACATATCGAGAAACCATAAAACTACATAATGGAATAAAAACTACATATTTACATTTCCAATTTACATGGTAAAGTGAATTTATTGATCACCCTTAGTATGCTGGTCTTTTATGCAATGTAAATGATGTTTTAATGTACCTTGAAAACCCTAATATCTAATGTACACATTGAATGAATGCATTTCATGATGATATGACTGAAAAGGTGATAAAGGCTCATGAATAATGGGCACTCAGAATAGTGATAAAATGAGCCAGCAATTGATGAGATGATTTTTTTTTTTAAAGAGTGAAAACCTTGATTAAAAGTTGCACCAAGTGACCAAATTGTTGCATGACCTAGTGTAATGAAAAAAAAATTATGAATGGGACCCCTAACATGACATGAAAGAGTTAATTTGGTTCACTGGTGGAAGGATGCAAATACTGACACTAATATTGGCTTCAGCTCGAGATGGTAGCTACTTGGAGGTGCCAAGAACACCATAGACCAAGTGCCTATCCATTGGGAATGGAGTCAAATGCTAAAAAACTAACTGAAAACTGAAAACTTAAACTAATTTGTGACAAACTCAAACCGATTGAAAACTAACTTTAAAATTGACTCAAAAATTACTTGAGTTTGACTGAATTAATTATGAAAACAATAGAAAACCAATGAAACTTTATAGCCTTCACCTTGGGCCCCAAGCTTCATTGATTCTCCACTTCACACTTTGCACGAAATTTAAATTGATATTTACAATTATAGTGAGAAATCTGAAATCTACATCAAGAATAATAATGCTTAAGGAGCCTACCATTGACCGGTCCTCCTAAACATTCTTCTCCATTCATATCCTATAATAGAAATTCATATTTCCCTCGAATAGTTGAGATCTTGTAGGGCCCTTTCCATAGGTTTTCAAACTTTTCATGCTTCCCTTTTTCTTCGGTCCTCGCATCCCATCAAAGGACTACATCTTCAAGATTAAAGTTATCTTCCTTGGTCTTATGGTCATACACCTTCTTTATCTTCTCATGAAGCTTTGAGGTGTTCTAAAATACCTCATCCCTCGTCTGCTACAAATGGATCATCTGATTGATCCAGTTTCGTACATCATTCTCCTCACTTCCTACTTCTTGCAACAATTTCATGACTGGGATTGCAAGTGATGTCAGAAAAATAGTGTTTATTTCATAAACTAACTAAAAAGGGGACATTCGGATAGATTTCTTACTACTCACCCTGTCTTCCCACAAGGCATTCACAAGCATTTTGTGCCAGGTCTTCTTGTTGGCCTTCAGCATCTTCTTTATGATATTAATCAGGGATTTATTAGAGGAATTTGATAAACCATTACCTTGCGAATAGTAGGAGGTTGAGTGCCCAAAATTGATGTTATATTTGTCACAAAACTCAACCATCCTTTTTTATTTGAATGCTACCACATTTTTGGTAATAATATTTGAGGGAAACGAAAATGAGACAATATGGTAGTCTCCAAAAACTAAATAATTACTAGGTTTGTTGCTTACCTTGTTTGGATCTATTTGATCCATTTGGTGAATTAGTCAGTGGTTGTCAATATCCATTTGTGTTGTGCAGATGATGTAGGGTGAATCTCTCTTATGAAGTAAAGTCCCCATTGCTGAAATGGTGCATGAATTGAAATAGGCTACATAGGTAATGGAGGAAGTTTTCTTTTACCTTGAAAAAATTGACACTCATGGAAACTCATCATTGTTTTGTACAAAACTACAAATAGAGTTGGCCAATAGTATCCCACTCTTAATACTTTATTAGCCGTGGTCTTCCAGAAAAGGTGGCCCTCACAAATCCTTTATGAAAATCATTCATAACTCCTCGGGCTTCACTCTCAACTAAACAATTCAACAATATACCTCCTGGATCTTTCCAATAAAGGGCGTTGTCCAAAATACAATATTTGGAAGCTTTCAACTTTAAGGACCTACCCTTACTCTTAGTCATGCTTGGAGGAGGATTCAAATTCTGAAGGACATATATTATATCATAATACCAAGGTGACGAAAGAAACATATCAAATACATGTATCAGAGTGACATCGTGTTCTTCATCGGACAATGTTGTACGAAGATTGATATCTAAAACATGTAGATTTGACTCGGCCATAAGATTTGCTAAACCTTGACCTTTGATCAGCTTTGTGGGCTTGAACTTGAGGTCATATTCCAACATCACTGCTATCCATTTCCCTCTTCTTCCTTCCGGATCTTTCTGCATAATAACATCTTTTACTACTGCATTAGGGACATAATCCAAATTATGAGAATGTGTAATATTCCTTTTTCAAGAATGTCAGCAATCAATAATCTATTCCAGAGATTGAATGAAGGGGAATTTACCGAATATGTCACATTCTCAAGGAAGTGTGAGATCTGGAGGCTATCTGGCCCTTTTCAGTCTCTTTCTATAAAGCTTCTTGAAGAATCTCACTCAAAAGTGAGCTACAACAATATGAAAACAAATACATGAAGAGAAAACTTGCTTCAATCTCAGAAAATGATAGAAGAACTCATAGCCATTGTATTAGCTCATGGAAGCAAAATAAGTGTACAATATCTTGAGGGAAAGAGCACTCAAGAGAGGGAATGATCAACCTCAAAGAACAAGTACATGAAAGCATGAAATACACTGCTGCATAAACTACCCTAGCTATGACTGCGCAGTCTTATGGAGACATTGCAACATATAATATGTGAAATATAATGATATTACAATAGAGCTCAAGAAATGAGGGGGAGTGTGCTCTCAACCCCTGCAAACAATGATACAATGATAATACAACAACCCTCAGGAGGATTGGCTACACTATATGCATAGAACGGGAAAATACCAAAATGTCGGAGTTGTTGGGTAGCAGCAGCAACTCATAATCAAAATATAAGGAGATGGTAGAATTTTCTCTACAATCGGAATCAACCTCCTCCAAAGTATTTTCGGAGTGCAAGGCTGATCTCGACACTCGAAATCTCTCCCTCCAATGTGATGGTGCAAACCCCCACTGCAGACTAACTCTAAAATAATGCAGTCTATGGAAGGGACTGCGCTGATGAAGATGGGAGAAAGCTTGTCCTGCTTCCAAAATATGAAAATAATCTCAAGAGAACTCCTCAATGATATCTCCACTAAATGGAGACTCCTTTCGCTGCAAATCAAGCCCCAGAGTGATGCGGTGGAAGCCTCCACTGCAACCCCATCAACAAAATGTCTTCTTACTGCAAGAATAACGCTGTGATGGAAGAGAATGATTTGGCCTTGAGCCAAGATGTGGAGAAAGTTTAAGATCAATTCCTCAAGAGGCCTCTCATGAGGAGGAAGGAATCCTAAACAGGAATTCCCCCAGCAACTCTGCTAAACATCATGAGTATGCTCCTTGTCTCTCAAGACAATGAAATCAATAATCCATTCATAAGAAAAAATGGTTGTCTTGCCCTCCTCTTATACAATTGTGAGCTCCCTCTCCATGGGCCCCACTTCATTAGGGTTTTCCTTCTCAAGGAATCTTCCCTCCTTCTCTATTGTGTTGTGCCACATTGTGCTTTCCACCTCATAGCTTGCGCAGTTTGACTTTGGTCAACTTGACCTAGCCACTTTGCAAAATAGCTCCCCTTCACACATGGAGGTGTGAAATCAAATACAAAATGATCCCTTCTCATAATATGAGGGATTTTATTGTGCTTTTCATTATTCTCCACCTATGTGAATTTAGCAAAAATCAATGTTCCAATTTTCTGCATGAACATTTTGGAACATTACAGTCCTCCCCTCCCAAATGTTGCTTGTCCCCAAGAAACTACAAGGATAGAACTGGAAGGCCTTATATCAAGGAATGGAGTCTATGATGTGTTTGAGGAACATCTCCCTCATGTGGATCCTCCATCCCCAAGCTATCAACCATGCAAAATGAGTCACCTCCCAACTAGGCAACTCCTGAAAATAATCATCCACCTTGTACTCATGTAGAATAGGTGGGCTGAAATTCCGAACATGGTAAGCTTCACGGCCTACCCCATGCTGTCCTCTTCTCCACTCATGATAAATGTGGAGTGCAAGCTGAACTCGGGCTGCAATAATGTTGCCTTCAAGAAGCAAGATGAAGTTTAGATCCCCAAGGACCTCTCCTCCAATGTTGCAAATCAAGCTGGCCCAAATCATCTCATATGTGATGAGTTGGAATTCATCATCATATGGAATCCAAACAGTCATATGGTTCACCTCATGGAAAAAAAAATGGCTGAAATTGGTGACCATATCATCTCCCATACTCCCCTTGGAGCATGAGCTGCAAAAAAAATGGAGGTTTCTCCTCCCAAAGGGCACATCCACCCAATGAGTTCCTCCCTCATCATGATAAATATGGGGCTGCTGCTGATATATGGCTGAAATATAATGGTATTCAGGATATACCCAAGCCACCCCATCCAACATATAAACCATGAAATTCCTCCTCTAAAAATTCAGACTCTCTAAATAGCTCCTCCCACATGAAGGAAAGAGGTGAAGCTTGGCAATCATGGGCTGCCCATTGTTTCCCCGGAAACATACACCATGAAAAGTAGGGAGAATCATACTCCCAATGGGAATCTCCAACTCATATCCCACTTCCCAGACAAAGCTCCACATGTAAAAATAAAACTCAGCAATACATGGAAGCAAGAAAAAATAGGAACAAGTTGACATATGACAACTGGAAAGTGGATCATAGTTCCACTTATGGAACCTGTGCAGTGCACTCACTGCCTACATCAAAACAGAAATCAACAAGTTCTTTTTCAGCCACTTGTTTTCTACCACAATCATCTCACAAGATAGAAACATGAACATAAAATATGGTGTCGATAGTGCCCACCAAGAATCATGTGGCTTCTCCCACAGTCCACCCATGAAATAGCCAATCTCAATGCTGAAAATGGCTTCAAGTACATCATCATATAAAACATGAGAAAGGATGATCCGCCTCAATACCACATGCTGATCATATAAAGTAAAGGAAGGCAAATAATAATACAGTTGTATACCTCCTCTACCGGGTACTATGGACATTGATCTAAAATGGCTCAACTGAAAGTGCTCCCTTACTCCCAATGAGTAGGAAGGTGGCTGTGACATCCTCATCATCATCATCCGGGCTATGCATATCTCCATATGCTGATATATATACCGTTGGATTCCCTCCCAAATGAACTCCTTTGCCAAGGAAAGATATGCATCAAGATGCATGGAAAAGAAGTCCTCATGTGCTGCATGTAGTAGCTCCTCCTTGAGACTAGAAGATCTAGTCAAGAAGATCTTGCCATAGGAATAGATGACCACATCATCCATCATGTACATTTCATCTCCATCTGGGTCATCAAGAATCATGCATGCACCAATATCCTTGGAGTACTCTACCAAAAGTTGAGATCTCCAATATGGATCAATCGTCCTCAATGAAAGCGCTGGTGATCTGGCATGTGAAGCTCCACTCATGCTGCTGCCTGCTACCTTCACATCCCCCATGCAAAATTTTCCCTCCAAACTCTTCACCTCTCCAAATTCTAAGAGCGATGAATCCCAAAACATGATGCCTCTCATCGATGATAGATTTGGTGGTCCCCCTGGTGGGATGCCCCTATGCAGTGAGACATCAATGACAATAGTGGACTGTATATATGGTTGGGCAACCTTACCCTTGCTCTCCCTGCACATTACAACCTTTCTTCTCTTTTCCTTAACTTCCTGGAATTGAGAAGGGTGTGTTTCTCTCATCACATGATGCTGCTCTTTCTCTCCTCCTCCTCCTTCCAGCTGCAAAATGGCACAATCATGCTGCTCACTGATTGTGCTTGGACCTCCATGTATGAGATCCTGGGGATCTTCCTGCAAAGATGCAAGAACCCATCTTATTGGATCATGTGCTCCTCCTTCCTCTTCGTGAGGTACTAGATCAGCTCTATGATTGACAGCGCTGTTTCCCTTCTCCTCATCAACATATGTGGGCAACTCTTCCAAAATGATATCCTCTCTTGAAAGAGAGACCTCCATAACTCCTTGTGCCAAAATGCAAGATGAAGGTCTTGCCTCCAATAAATCACCATGCAAGATATCAGCCTTCTCTAAGGGTTTCTAAAGTGATCTTGAGCCCATGAATTCCTCCATCACATGCAAGGGTTTTGTTTCTCTAAGAATTTTTGTTTCCTCCATATGTGCTTCAGATTTCTTCCCACCAAATTTTTCCATCAAAGCCCTAATGAACATTGCATAGGAGGAAATATTTGAATTTTTCAAAGCAACAGACTCAAATAACCACCATGCATAGACTTTACCTCCCAAATGCAGCGCTGCTACTTTGATGGCTTCATCTTCAGGAATCTGATGCTGCTGCAAAAAGGTGTCTAACTCTTCAATCCAAGCCTTGGTTGAATAAGTAGAGGAACCATCAAAGATAGATAGAAGAAATCTATCCTCATCATGTTGCTTGCTCCTCCTCACCATGATCTTGCAAAACTCTGGGAAAGAGATGTGATCTCTAAACTTCTGAGTTATAGATTCATACTCATGTAAGAAACCACTAAGAGTTCCTTTCTCCGGTATGCCTTCTTCTTCTTTTCTTCTCATGGAAAAGCTGGCCATGTGACTGTGCTATACCCCTTGGTGTGTAGCTGCATGCTCACACTCCTCATGGAAAAATCTAGAGCTGGTCCTTGATTCAGCTCTTTTATTTTCTTCTCCAAAATATGGAGCCTTTTTCCTACTTATTTATTGGTCTCCTTGATGAGAATAGGAAGTGCAGGGTTCTTCCTCTTATTCTTGCTTCTCCTCCTTGGAGAGGTTCTTCTTTGCTCTAAAAACTGATGAGAACAAGCTCATCCTCTTCATCGTCTTGATTTCTTCTTTCTTGGGCTTGAAGGCCACAGGCTGAGCCAAGAAAGATGCTCTGATACCATTGTAATATTCCTTTTTCAGGAATGTCAGCAATAAGCAATCTATTCCAGAGATTGATTGAAGGGGCATTTACCGAGTATGTCACGTTCTCAAGGAAGTGTGAGATATGGAGGCTATCTTTCCCTTTTCAGACTTTGTCTATAGAGCTTCTTGAAGAATCTCACTCAAAAGTGAGCTACAACAATATGCAAACAAATACATGAAGAGAAAAATTGCTCCAATCTCAGAAAATGATGCAAGAACTCATAGCCATTGTATTACCTCATAGCAGCAAAATAAGTGTACAACATCTTGAGGGAAAGAGCACTCAAGAGAGGGAATGATCAACCTCAAAGAACAAGTACATGAAAACATGAAATACACTACTGCATAAACAGCCCTAGCTATGACTGCGCAGTCTTATGGAGACACTGCAACATATAATATGTGAAATATAATGATATTACAATAGAGCTCAAGAAATGAGGGGGAGTGTGCTCTCAACCTTTGAAAATAATGATACAATGATAATACAACAATCCTTAGGAGGATTGGCTACACTATATGCATATAATGGGAAAATACCAAAATGTCGGAGTTGCTGGGTAGCAAAAGCAACTCATAATCAAAATAGAAGGAGATGGTAGAATCTGATATACAATTGGAATCAATCTCCTCCAAAGGATTTCCGGAGTGCAAGGCTGATCCCGACACTAGAAATCTCTCCCTCCAATGTGATGGTGCAAACCCCCACTGCAGACTAACTCTGAAATAACGCAGTCTATGGAAGGGACTGTGCTGATGAAGATGGGAAAAAACTTGGCCTGCTGCCAAAATATGAAAATAAGATCAAGAGAACTCCTCAATGATATCTCCACTAAATGGAGACTCCTTTCTCTACAAATCAAGCCCCAGAGTGATGTGGTGGAAGCCTCCAGTGCAACCCCAGCAACACAATGTCTTCTTGCTGCAAGAATAACACTGTGATGAAAGAGAATGCTTTGGCCTTGAGCCAAGATGTGGAGAAAGCTGAAGATCAATTCCTCAAGAGGCCTCTCATGAGGAGGAAGGAATCCTCAATAGGAATTCCCCCAGCAACTCTACTAAACAACAGGAGTATGCTCCTTGTCTCTCAAGACAACAAAATCAATAATCCATTCATAAGAAAAAATGGTTGTCTTGCCCTCCTCTTATAAAATTGTGAGCTCCCTCTCCATGGGCCCCACTTCATTAGGGTTTTCCTTCTCAAGGAATCTTCCTTCCTTCTCTATTGCGTTGTGCCACATTGTGCTTTCCACCTCATAGCCTGCGCAGTTTGACTTTGGTCAACTTGACCTAGCCACTTTTCAAAATAGCTCCCTTTCACACATGGAGGTGTGAAATCAAATACAAAATGATCCCTTCTCATAATATAAGGGATTTTATTGTGCTTTTCATTATTCATGGGTCTCCTTACCCATTTATTCTCCACCTATTTGAATTTAGCAAAAATTAATGTTCCAATTTTTTGCATGAAAATTTTGGAACATTACAGAATGTAAAATATAGACACAAAAATCCTTCAGTGCTTTTATCAAATCCAAAGCTTGTTTCTCTATGATATTGTACCAAGGAGCTACATACCTAATTGTTTTACTGAAAAATGAAATGGGTCATTCTGTCTTGTCCTTACTTTTCATTAATACTGCAGCTATGGTGTGCTCGCAGGCGAATGAGAATATAATAAAATCAATAGTGTAATCCGGGCTTATTAAAACATGGGCATTAGTCAAAGCAAATTTCACTTTGTTAAAGGACTTCTTAGCATCCTCAAACCACTTTACCTCATTATCCTTTTTCAACATGTCGGTCATTTCCCGAAGACACTTAACGAAATTTGGAATAAATATGCATAAGAAATTCATCTTACCATTGAAATCCTGAATTTATTTCTTTCTCCGTGGAAAGTAAATTTGATGAATTGCCTCA
This sequence comes from Pinus albicaulis, assembly GCA_034641835.2. NCBI lineage: Eukaryota > Viridiplantae > Streptophyta > Pinopsida > Pinales > Pinaceae > Pinus > Pinus albicaulis. The sequence goes on along the minus strand of CM076584.1, from coordinate 682,600,499 downwards.
ACCCAAGAAGGGTCAATCTAGATTCCATTCTTAGAGATGATGTGACCGAGAATTTTTCCCTCCTCCATGGAAAAAAGGCTCTTTTTCAGATTAAGAGAGATTCTAAACTTCCTGCATTTCTGAAAAACAATCCTTAAGTGATACAAGTGTTCATCACGTAAATGGTAAAAAACTATCAAATCATCTAAATATACCACTATAAAATCATCTTTCTCATCTCCAAATTTTGTATCCATTTCACACTAAAAGGTAGCCCCTATATTCTTTAGTCCAAATGGCATATTTTCATATTTGAACATACCCCAAGGTGTAGTGAAGGCATTTTTGTCCTGATCTTTCTCATGTACTAAAATCTGATTGTATCCTAAATATCCATCAAGCAAAGAAATTCGAAAGCCCCAACCACTATTTGTAAGATGTGATCCATTTTTGGAAGGGGGTAATTATCTTTTAGTGACACCTTGTTTAAATTTTTGAAGTCTATGCAAAGAATTATTTCACCAGTCTTATTTCTTACGCAGAATAAATTGGATATCCAATCAGAAAACCTTATAGGAGCAATGATGCCTGACTTTTAGAGCCTGTTCACTTCTTTTTCAATGGATGGTAGAACCTTCGGTTGATCCTTATCAACTTTTGCCAAAAGGGGTTTTGATCGGGCTTAATTGGAATGGTGTGTTGTATGATGTCTTTATTATATACCATCAAGTCTGCATAATCCCACATGAAAAGATTAGAAAATTCAGCAAGTAAATCAATATACTTGTCCTTTACCTCAGCAGACAAAGACCTGGACAATTTTACCATCCTAGGCTTGTATGTTGTCCCGATGTTTACATCCTCCACACCTTTTTTCTGTAGAAACCAATGTTGGCTTCCTTGCTACATCATCCTAATCAGACAATTCTTCCAAAGGTATGTGAACTTTTGGAATATTTTTGTCCTTTAGCTCTAGTGTATCAACGTGAGTTGCTTCGATGACTTGATCATCCTTGTCATAAACTTTGTCAATTATAGAATTCTCGAACTCACTTTGCAGAAAATTATTAACTCGATGATCATCCCAAAATACTTGCCAATATCGCAAGTTATCAGGAACTGTAGGCCGATGCTTCACATGAATTTCAAATTTTCTATTAGAAAATATTGGGATTTTGAAATTGCTTGCTTCTGTAGCAAGTGAGTCTGCCATGAGATTTTGAATTCTTGGTACTACTGGCAAATTGTATTATAGAAACATCTTCAGGATATCTAGTACAAAATTCATGTATGATCTCATTCATGGATGTTTTGCCTGGTATTCCCCTTTCACCTGTTTAATCACAAGTTCGAAGTTTCCATATAATGAAATTCTTCTTATGCCCAACTTTTTCAAAATCTTGAGACTGGTGATCAATGCTTCATATTCCGCCTCGTTTGTTAGAAAAATAAAAATTCACCTTGTATCAACATAATCTAACATTATTAGGAAACTTACCAGGCTGACGAAGAGGGTTGCAGATCCAAATTCCAATTCCTGCCCCATCTTTCCCCAAGGCACCATCAAAATCCATGGTCCATAGACAATTTTCATCCTCCAAGTGCTAGAATTCTGATTGATGTTTTATCTCAACTATCTAGGCTACTTCTTGGTTTTGATTTGAAATTTCCTCTGCCTTATCAAATGGTTTCTCTGAAACACTGGGCAGATTCTCTTTTCCCTTCTCTAAAACCATTCTGATACAATTAGAAATATCTGGAACATCTTCTACTTCTACAAGGTAAATATCTACATCATTTAAGCCACTATCATTGAAAAAACTGAAAGATTCTAAATTTTTATGTACATCATTTATTGGATGATGATTAGGCCTCTCTTTGATGGTTATCATGTACTTCATCTTCATTTCCTGGTACAAATTTCTCAATTGTCTGAAAACTAGGATGGTGGCATAAGAGAAGTCTAGTTGTAGAGTACCTCTCAACTTCGCTCCCCAAGATCTAGACAACAACATACCAAACCGTGGTGGTATATCAGCCATCACCACATCCATCAAGACATTCTTTGCTGGAATTTTCTCAAGATAAACTACTAAATCCTTAATAAGACCCAAGCAACGGACTCTTCCTGAATCGAAGGAATACAAGTCATGGTAAGGACAAGTGATATCTAGGCCCAATTTCCCCATATTGGATTTTGGCGTCAAATTGTGGGAAGCTCCAGAGTCGAGCATGGTGTTGTGAAGGATATTCTGGTGGATTCTCAGACTCAAATAAAATGGGGGAACTTCATTATCCTCTAGTTGACCATCTATTACTGGACCAAAGATAAGATTAGGTTGGTCATCATCAACATTAAGTATATCATATGAAGGATCTACCTTTAACATTTTGGCTACATGAGACTTATATTGATTATTATTGACAATTTTAGTTAAAGGTATTGACACTTTCAATTTGGAAATTTCAGTTTCTAAGCTGAAAGGAGTGGCTTTTTCTACCTCTTTAATGATGTCCCTTTTGTCGGCATGATTTTTTTGATGCAACTTCTTTCGTTTGGCTGTCCTTTTCTTTACCCGATGAGCTTGTAGATGGTTTATTTTCTTTGTTCTAATTTGCAGCTTCAAGTTATTTTCCTTTACTCTAATTACCTTGAGAATTATGTTTTGGTTGAGTATATTTTTTTTGAGATGTCTGCTTCTAAATAGGATTTATAGGGACATCTCTTCCTCTCAATGTATATTGCCTCTACTGTGAGCTGAGGGCATTCAAGAATCCTCACTGATAATCATCAGATTCAAACTCCAAGTGATGATCTTAGGCTAAAATGTAATATTCATCCCTGGTTACATTCGTCTTCTCGACATACTCTTCACCTTTAGTAAAAAATATGGGCTGGCCATTAGCTGTAAAAAGGTGTTTTTCTGCAACAATACGATCTTCTTCTTCTTATCCAACTCCTTGAGCATAATTCTGCTACAAGGGTGTTCGAATTTTTTGTGGCTATGTTGGTTTCTCAGGTGCACTCTGTTCCCTTTGCTTGATTCTGAATTGAGGCTTCTGTTGCTGTCCTCTGCAGTTAGGATTTCTAGCTTGTGGTTTCGGTTGCCTTTTAGTGATAGACATCCTGTCAACCATCATCTTAACTATTCTTAATAAAGTGTCCAGTTTTAAATTAGAATATTATGATGCCTCCTCTTTGATAGTTACTCTCCTTTCACCGTTCATTTTTCACTTCTTTATGGACAAGTTAGCTTCTACACTAATTGCATTTTCCTGCATGTCTTTTAACATAGCAGGATTCCTTTCTCGCAACTGATAGGCCATGTCTGGATCAAAAAAATCTGGGTAATTCAAAAGGGCCAACCCTGGAGGAGGTTTGATCACATTAGGAATGGAATGGTATACTCTGTTGAATCGGGCAGTGAAGTCTCGTGATAATTCATTTGGTTCTCTTTCCATATTGTTATATTCAGAAAGGATTGTAATGGATTCTTATTTACCTCCCATCAGGATATGAAAGCATCAATCAACTGATTTGAAGTGGCTATGGAATTTGCATTTAATGATCTGAACCATACTTTAACTTCTCCTGAAAAACTCTGAACTATGATTCTCATTTTTTCATCGTCTTCATCTACTTCTTCCAGATCAATAAATTTAGTGACTTTAACTATGTGTTGTTTTGCAGTAATTGAATCATTTTCATCAAAACATGGTAGCCTCTAGCCATAACCCTGAGGTAAGGCCTGTAGTTGACCTAGTAAGATGAGGGGTGAAAATCTGGCCATAATTCTTGCTGAATGGACTACAGAAGTGACACTAGGAAGAGTTTGCTGAATATGTGATGAAGTAGATGGTGCGGAAGAGGAAACAACATCTGACTGTGAGTGTGTCAGAATAGGTATTTACTCTTGCTTATATTGGATTACAGATTTTTTCGACTGGTACTAAATTTGGTTTGATAAAATTTCAAGTTTATAAATTTGACTCCAAACTTTAGTGTCAAAGTCTGATTCAGACTTAGTTTCTTCACAGGATAAATTTTATTCTAGTTTTAAAAAACTAAGATCTAACTCAGATAATGACTTGACCTCAGAGAGCCTTAATGGATCAAATACTATGTTAGCTAATGAGGTTTCAAACTTAGATCGAAATAATGACAACTAAAATTTTAAATCAAATGGTATATCTTCGAGAGATAGAACATTAGCAAGAAATAAAGAATATCATACCGATGGGATTAGATCTGACTGACTTTATGTAGCTTGATATATTTTCTTCCGAACAAGCCTTTCTGGATCTTTGACTGGATCAGCTGGGATTTGATTTGGTGTATCTCCTCGAAGCAATAATGTTCACTATTCAACAACTTTTTTTCTCTGCAACTTTTTTAGATCAGCCTCAAAGAAATCTTAGACCTATCATCAAGAGGCCAAGAATTCAAAGAACTAATGATATAACCAGGGAATATCTAACACTTTGTTTCCCCAGTATGGTTTCCAAAATGTTAACACTCCACTGGATCTCTGTGGTTGAGAAGAGACCAGCAAAGGTAACTACAGACCAAGCTCTCACCAAGTAGCTAGCCCTACTAGGAAAGAGAGGGCTCTCTCCAAGGGATCATAGCCAAGAGGGCTGGATCGATTAGGTTTTTAGGCTAGGTATGATTACAAAGGGTTTTTTTGTTTTGAATTGGGTTTCTGGATGAGTGGATTAGGTCAAAGAAGTAACTAGGTCAGGGAAAATAAGATCAGAATTGCAGTCATCTGATGGGGCAGGGTAGGTAGGAACTCTAACAATTTAGGGTTCTTAGGTGAGATGGATCAAACTGGTGAGGTGTTAGAAAGAGCACGACAAGACATGAATTATTTTTAAACTAAAGAAATGGAACAAATTATGGTGAATCTCCCAAAACAGAGCATAAAACATGTATTCTGCCTATCAAAATTGAGAATCAAACATATCATAGAACTGGAATGAACATGGAAAGTACAAAACATTCATACATACACAAAAGAAGAATAAACTATGCCAAAGTACAATACCACATGAATTCCACCAAAATAGTTGCAACTCATCCAATATATTCCTGCCAAAATCTGAATACACTAGTTTCTCTGATCAATACAACAACATCCGACCTATGAAATGAGTAAAGAAGTGAAAGATACAGACATGAGACAACTTATCCCAACCTCAGGGGTCAAATCCCTGAGTTTTAGAGCTGATAAAAAAAAGTATGAACTGCAAACCTAGAGTGTAGGGAGGTCAAACTTACTCATCCCTAACTTTAGTGAAACTAATTCCTTCATCCTCAAAAATATTTTTACCTAATGTATTTACACCTAGGTAACTCAAAAAATTCATAATTACATTTAAATCCATAATTGACATTGGTAAAAACATGATTTTCCATGATGAAACTCAAAAAACTGAGAAAAATTCAAAAATATCAGTCATTGGTCAGGAACGCAGCACCAGTGTTAGGAGCATAGCGCTAGTGTCATGAGCGCACCACCATCTTCAGCTCAATTTTTGAAGGGGTTGCTGATGTCCAAATATAGCTTAGGATAACTCATTCAAAAGCACGTCTTCTCTAGTTTCCAAAAATTTCCTTAGTTTCCAAAAATGATAATTTTTTACCCTCCAAAAAGTCAATCTCCCAAGACTGGTCAGGAGCGTAGTGCCTAGCTGAAAAACAGGGAAAAAACATGATTTTTAGGGTGTTTTTTGACCTTTTTCCTTGCCAGATTTCCCGAATTTTCTTAGAAAAGTGTCTAACCTGACTATTTCTGCCTTCTGAATCAATTGGTAGTCTTTTCTTTGCATTTGGAGGCCTCTAGAAAAAGCGCAGCACCTAGGGCGGTGTGCTCTTGGCAGTCTAGATGATCTAAAAACTGTTAGAAATGTGCAAAAACCTAAAAATTCAAAAAATTTCTCAACAATTCTTCAAAAAAAATTTGTGGAATCCTGATGAAGTATGCTAGGCAATGAGAGATGCCTTAGCAATGATTTCAATCTTGTCTCCTTCTTTTTCTTAGCTAGGGTTTGCTTATGTTTCACCTGCAATTACTTGAGTTTAATGCTATAGACCTTGTTTCTTGTGAGATACATGTTAGAAATATTTTTGAGCATATTTTTGTCTTTTTTTTGCATTATGGAGGAGTTTCTCAAGGTGGATGTTGACCCTATCAAGCCATATTTCTCTATCATCTTCAACCTACTTGGCAATCCTCTCCTCAAAAGTGATTTTTTCATCCTCAATCTTCTGTTGTTGTAGAGTCCTCTCAAGACCTCTTGTCTTAGGTCTTGTTCTACTGCTTTGAATGTCATCATGATCAAGATTATCAAGTGACATCATGGCCTTACCTATTTTTTCTTTGAGCAGTTGTAGCTCCATAATTACTTGTTTATATTTCAGCTGCTTATTCTCCTGCTCAAGAAATGAAATGACAAACTAAGATATGTCTAAGTTAGTTAGCATCTCTCTGATTTTGGCATCCTTATCTTTGAAAATTAAGCTTGAGGCCTCATGATTAACTTGCTGATCCAACTCAACTAGGTCAAAATCTATTTCCTCATCCTCTTGCATGAATTCCTCATGCACAACTGCCTCTTTCTGATGCTCATCCTAATGTACCTGCTTTTCTGATGAAGAAGGCAAGCCCCTCTCCACAATCTGTTGAGAAAACACTTGCCTAGGTCCCCTCTGATAGGTTTTGACATGTTTATCTTTAACTCAACCTCTTTGGTATTTTTAGGCTCTTTAACCATAACTGTACTGGATGACCCAATTTGGCTCTGAAATACTGATGATGGTGATGAGATGGGTCCAATAGGGTAAACTAATGGAGGAATAGATGAAGTGGGCTGAGGTGGTGGAGCAGTGAAAAAATAATTGGAAATTAAATCATCGCATGAAATATTCAATTGTTTCATATGATGGAGTACAATGATTTTGATTAAAGACTGATGGAAGAGGTTGCTCATTTGCTGATCATATTCTCGCTTCTATACTATGTAGGCCATTTTTTCTATGCTCCTGAACAAATAGTACGGGATGTTGAGAAAATTGACTCTTGTGAAGTGCATAAACAATCTAATATGATATGTGTAAAGTCTAGAGAACCTTCCTTCACAAGAGAATTACTTCATGATGGTTTTGATCATCAGGGTACATGTATCAAGAAGGCAACTAAAAGGGAAGACTTTCTTTCTCTCATTTTTGTACCTTGGTTTGATGAATGGCTCATAATAATGGTCATCCAAGTCTTTGGCTTTAAACCATTTCTCACCCATATTAGGTATCCCTGTGGTAGTAGAAATGATAGGTGTGGATATGGTGAAGGTCACACATGCAAGGGTCACCTGATTGTCTTTAAGGTTTGAGATGAAAAATATTCACAAAACAGGGTGGTGTTGAACTCTTTGGACCATTTCATAGAAATCAAGGCAACCAACATATTCAAAGAAATATACTATCATGGGTGAGGAAATCAGTTCTCTGGTTTTAGTATGTTCAAGCCTCAAAATTATTCCTCCCTTGTGAGGTCTTCTTTCCTCTCTGTCCTCCTCCTCCTCCATGAAATCTACGTCTTCCTCCTCCGTGGTGTTTTTTAGTTTTGAAACCCTAGGGAAGGGAAAGGGGAGTGGAAAATAGGTTTAGGGAGTGGGGATGGGAGTAGGAAAAATTGGGGAAATAGGGAAGGGGGTTAAGAAACTTAGGGGACTGATATGGGATCAAAATACTTTGGGAAATGAAGTGGGTAAATTTATTACAGGTATAGGGAGGCTGCCTAAGAAGTTTATAGTCTAGGAGCTAGGGTTCTGGGAAATGTAGTTTGGGGACATAGATCTAGTGATGTAGGGATAGGGATAGGGTTCATTGTGATATGGGAAGGGAATGTAGGGTCTAGGGAACAATTTTGGGATGTAGGAATAGAAACTAGGGTTTCTTAGCTTGGAAACTTTGCAAATGTAAATAAGAAGTTTAACACTTTAAATTTGCAATTGGGAAATGAAAGGAGGGCATAAAATGGTGTTTCTTACTTGTTATGAGGTGGAGGAACCCTTGTTGGTGATTGTAATATTCCCAATTTTTCACATGATATTTAGAATATTAGAGTTCTTAATTTCTTTATGAATTAAGTAAATAAAAGGGTGGAGGGGCCTATAATCCTCAAGATGAATAAATATCCACTTTTTGTGTGTGAATATGGATTAATTAAGCCTAGATATACATAAAGGAGGTAGTGGAGCAACTACTAATGTGAAAGGATTGGATATCATGTCTCATTAATGAGATAGATCATGGAGGTTGAAGCAATCAACTAAGATCATGGAAGGCATCTAATGAAAGATCATAGAGAATTCATGATGATGTGATGGAGGAAGTGGTGAAATTAATGCACACATGATGGAGAGGGTGTACATTGCATCTAGACATGATGTAGGACTTGGAGAGACAACACATTCAAAGATGGAGGATTATGTCCACATGCACAACGCAGTTTAGAGGTGGGCCAAGGCATGGGAAGGCTCACAAACTATATAAAGGAGATGAAGAAAACAATGAATTCAGGCTATTGATTATATATTTTGAGGTCTATTTAGATTTGGAATTGTCATGTGACATTCCATGCTTTCTTTGGTTGTTTAGCTAAGATTGCAAGCTTTGTTTAGCAGAGGGTGTTCCTAGTCAGGAATCCCTACTCTTTCTTTTAGTAGCTCTGGAAAGAGGGTTGTAATTCATTCTACATCAGGCATTGGTGCCACTTATCATTTCCATCATCTACAGAACATCTACCTTCAGGAATTACACAATTTCTAAAGTTCAGTTTGGAAGGTGGAGGTTGTCTTTAGTATTTTAGCTGGAAAACCATTGTAGGTTTATTCCTATCACCTTGGGCTTGAAGATCAACATTCCTAGGGCTTGATTTTAGATCTAGCATCAGGCCAAACATTATTGACCTCCTATCAACAGTAGTCCCATCAAGGATTACAGTGTCCATCATTGCAGATCCAAAGGAGGAAGGAAGTTACTAGTATTTTAGCTAGTAATCCTGTGAGGGACCATCCCCTCACCTTGCCATCACTATTTCCATCAGCTTGGATTATATTGCAACATATTTCAGCAAGCATATAGCCTCTCTCTCTTGTCTAGCGTATTTTCTGTAGCAACTTCATATTCAGTTGCTGGAACTTGAAGGAGGAAGAAGGGGAGACAAGATCTCAAAGCTTCTGTCTTGTAGATCTGAAGGAGGGATCAACCCTCAAGGATCAGATCTGTTTGTAGAAAATATTTCAGCCATCTTTGGATCAGATCTAGCTTCATATTTGTATAACCCAGCAGTCAAGGATCAAACCCTTGGAGGGTGATTTTCCAAAGTTGTAGATCTGGAAAATCCTTTCTGGGTTATCTTGGGTTCCCATCACATTGGCCAAATCTTGAATATTGGCATCATCAGAGCTCCTAAGCTCCTTAGATCTGCATTTCATTTTGTAGAAGTTTATTTATATCTCTAGTAGAAGGGACAATGCAGTATTTATTCTTGTAATCTCACCAGTTATGTATTGATAGTTGTAGCATCATTGTAGAGTGATTCTAGGCCATCTCTTGGGCTAGATCTACTCATCTTTTGTCCATTGTGTAACTGAATCATTTCCATATAATAAAATGGCTCAACTTCTCTGTATATTTTGATGTTGTCTCTAGATTTATTGTTTACTTAGTTGCAGTCTTATATTGTGTTTAAGTATTACTGCATTCTCCCTTTTGGGATATTACAGTGGTATCAGAGCAAAATATTTGGCTCAACTTGTGGACACTTCATCTTTTGCATCAAAAGAAGAAGCATATAGATGAGATCTATCATGAAGGAGGATTATAGTATTTCCACTCCTCTCTTTAGATCCATGCAATATCTCTCCAAGGAGGTCAATCAAATGAAGAAGGAAAGGAAAAAATAAGATGCAAGAAGAAGATTTTATGAGGAAGGTCCAAGCACTTCCTATCAGCAGAAAAGAAGACCAGAGAATCATATATATCCTCATAGATCTACTATTCCCACTTTCTTTGAAGAAGGCGAAGGGTGTAGAAATGAAGAAAGAAGAAAACCTGAGACTCATGAGACTCTCAGTTTGTATCTTGAAGAGTACAAGGAAAAATCTAGAGCATTCAAAGAGAGTCTAACTCTCCAAAAATTATTTGAACTCAAAGAAGAAAGAAGATCCTATAGAAGCAATAGAAGAAATGGGCACAATAGATTTTATTTGCCTACATTTGATGGATATTCCTCAAGCACTGTTAAGGCTTGGAGGAAAGAGTTAGATACATTTTTCATGCTACATCCTATGGCTGAAAAAGAGGATGTCCAGATTACAACACTTCATCTTTATGGTGAGGCCAATGATTGGTGGTTTGGTCACATGGAGCATGCAAAGGTGACTAAATATTCAGATTTCCTTCACAAATTGAGGAAGAAGTTTGATGTGAAGAAGATAGAGATGTACCACAAAGAGACATTTCCTAAGGAAATAAAGGAGGATGTTAATCTTGTCACTCTGGACATGAGTCACTATTTTTACAACTAGCTGAAGAAATACTTACATCTAGAGAAGAGACACTTGCAACTTTGCAAGATAGTCTTGAGCTGTTGACACATAGAGTCCCATGCATGATTCAGGTGATGCATGAGGAAGAGGAGGAAGATTCCAGTGCTGGTGCATTGTAGAAGAGCAACCATATCTCTTACCATCAGTTGGAGACACCATTTTCCCAGTTGGAGGAACTCTTGTGTTATGGGAAGAGGTTCCCACACATCATTTGATCCAAGGTATGCATGAAATTTCATCTCATATTGTTTCAGTAGATCTTATTGGAACCTATGAGGAAAATCCATTAGGGAAAATTCATAACCAAGGGTTAGAAAAAAATGTTGATTTGAAGCAGCAAACTATCACAGTGCAGAGGACCCTTGATCTAATCAAGGAGGAGATGAAGAGCTATCCCAGTTCATCTATTTTGAGCTATATTCAACCCTTAGAGTTGAAGTGTAGAGTTTCAAAAAATGGGATGAGAATAATCCTATGTACAATGACTGGTTATGAGATTAGCATTGTGCCTTGCTTTGAGACAACATATGTATTACCATGCAGATCTACAACGCTATTGCTTAGTAGAAGTGATAATGAAGAGGCCTCATTATTCTTGGAGCATTCTATAGGTAGCTTCACTCATGATGAAATGGATGTTAATATGATAAATGATAGACATATTGAGATGAGAAATCTCTTCTCCTTTCTTGATGGCACTTTCTCAATGAGCATCTCACAGCTCAAAGAGAGACTTCTACCTGTAGCAGATCCAAAACCTCATTGGTTTTGGAAGGCCATGGATGAGAATAATGTATCATTAAGAGATCTCATTGGAGGTGCACTTCAACATTTCGTGGAGTGCAAAGTTCTTCATCAGTTTTGGGAGGATGGTATTCTACAAAGGAAGGATACCATGTTTATGTAGTACATCATTCATCATCCACACTGGGATGAGTAGGTGAGAATGATCAGCAAGGGGTTGCATGAAAACTTGAAAATATATGACATGGGCCAGCAAGAATCTTGGTTACGTTGGTTTCTCTTGGGTGAGTTTGGTTACTACCCAAAGGCTACTATTTCTTTGACCCATGCCTTGAAAAACACTCATGTAATGAAGAAGGAGGCATGGTTGTGTTGGTTGCTCTTGGGTGAGTATGGGTACTACCCAAAGGCTCATATTTTATTGTCTCATGCCTTGTGTATCAATGATAGTATGCAACAAATAAATGCATGTTCATTTGGGTTGTCCTTGAGAGATTTTGGCTATCACATGACATCTCCCATGTTTATGTGTTTTGTATTGTTTGTAAAATAGTAGAATGTTCTCATGATGTATGATAGTGGAATTTGTTTGTATTGGGCTGATCTGACATTCTATATGTCCTTTAGTATGTTGTTGTTACTCCATGATTCACATGATGATGTGAAAAGGCAGCAAGATCTCTTGTTGCTTTGGTTGCTTTTGGGGGAGTTTGGCTTGTCCATATTACATCGAGGAGATGGAGGATGGAAGCAAGAGGCCCTACTCTGGTAGTTACTATTGGGAGAATATTGTTTGACACTTTGGTCTACCCATATTACACTATTTCTTCTTTTGCATAATTTTGGAATGATGCTTGGAACCAACAAGGCCAACAGGGCTAGAAATGAGGGCATATAAATGCTCAATGTACTTCATGAAGCATGGGATGAAGGGATGTATTATGAGATGGAAATTTCCCTTTGTGGAATGAACCACTATTTTCTATGTATCTTATGTATTGATGATGATTTTGGACATCATATGGTTGTCACTTGGTACTTCATGGTGGAAGGAGGACATCTAACCATACAGTTGGAGGTCATTCTATGCATCTTTAAAAGACAAATTTGGAACCAAACATGCATAACACGTTGCAACAAATGGAGGAAGCCTTCCTTATGTGGATGCCATTTGGAGGGAAATGGATGTCTTTTGCATCTACTTTTTCAGTTGCTTGATGACAAGCAACATTTTTGTCGGGGAGGACTGTAATATTCCCAAATTTTCACATGATATTTGGAATATTAGAGTTCTTAATTTTATTAATGAATTAAGTAAATAAAAGGGTGGAGGGACCCATAATCCTCAAGATGAATAAATATCCACTTTTTATGTCTAAATGTGGATTAATTAAGCCTAGATCTACATAAAGGAGGTAGTGGAGCAACTACTAATGCGAATGGATTGGAGATCATGTCTCATTAATGAGATAGATCATGGAGGTTGAAGTAGTCAACTAAGATCATGGAAGGCATCTAATGAAAGTTCATAAAGAATTCATGATGAAGTGATGGAGGAAGTGGTGCAATTAATGCACACATGATGGAGAGGGTGTACATTGCATCTAGACATGATGGAGGACTTGGAGAGACAACATAGTCAAACATGGAGGATTATGTCCACATGAAAAACGTAGTTTAGAGGTGGGCCAAGGCATGGGAAGGCTCATAAAATATATAAAGGAGATGAAGACAACAATGAAGGCAGGCTATTGATTATAGATTTTGAGGTCTGTTTAGATCTGAAATTTTCATGTGACATTCCATGCTTTCTTTGGTTGTTTAGCTAAGATTGCAAGTGTTGTTTAGTACAGGGTGTTCCTGGTCAGGAATCCCTCCTCTTTCTTTGAATAGCTCTGGAAAGAGGGTTGCAATTTATTATACATTAGGCATTGGTGCCACTTATCATTTCCATCATCTATAGAACATCTACCTTCAGGAATTATGCAATTTCTAAAGTTCAGTTTGGAAGGTGGAGGTTGTCTTCAATATTTCAGCTCGAGAACCATTGTAGGTTTATTCCTATCACCTTGGGCTTGAATATCAACATTCCCAGGGCTTCATTTCAGATCTGGCATCAAGCCAAACATTTTTGACCTCCTATCAGTAGTAGTCCCATCAAGGATTACACAGTCCATCATTGCAGATGCAAAGGATGAAGGAAGTTACTAGTATTTCAGCTAGTAATCCTGTGAGGGGCCATCCCCTCACCTTGCAATCACTATTTCCATCAGCCTGGAGTCTATTGCAGCATATTTCAGTAAGCATAGAGCCTCCCCCTCTTGTATAGTACAGTTTCTGTAGCAGCTACATATTCAGTTGCTACAACTTGAAGGAGGAAGAAGAGGAGAGAAGATGTCAAGCTTCTAGCTTGTAGATCTAAAGGAGGGATCAACCCTTAAGGCTCAGATCTGTTTGTAGAACATATTGTAGCCATATTTGGATCAGATCTAGCTTTAGATCTGTATAACCCAAAAATCAAGTATCAAACCCTTGGAGGGTGATTTTCCAAAGTTGTAGTTTTGGAAAATCCTTTCTGGGTTATCTTGGGTTCCCATCACATTGGCCAGATCTTGAATCTTGGCATCATCAGAGCTCTTGAGCTCCCTAGATATGCATTTCCTTTTGCATCAGTTTATGTATATCTCCAGCAGAAGGGACAACACAGTATTTCTTCCTATAAGCTCACCAGTTACGCAGTGCTAGTTGTAGCATCATTGTAGAGTGATTCTAGGCCATCTTTTGGGCTAGACCTACTCATATTTTGTCCATTGTGTAACTGAATCATCTCCATATAATAAAATGGATCAGCTTCTCTGCATATTTTGATGTTGTCTTTATATTTATTTTTCACTTAGTTGTCGTCTTATATTGTGTTTAAGTATTACAACATTCTCTCTTTTGGGATATTACAGTGATTTGGAGCACTTGTACGAAGTTTTAGAGGCTGTGAGTGAAACTGGGCAGGAGTGCAACACCATTTGTAGGAGTGCAGTGCCTATCTTCTAGGAGCACAACATCCTTCTCCAGAAGCACAACACCTTTTCCAGGAGTGCAACGCCTTGCCTTCAGGAGCGCAACGCCACCCAAAAATCTGAATTTTGACCCTGAAAACTTTATTTTCGAGCTAAGAGAGTGGGAGCACGATGGTTGGGAGAGAAAATGAATGCTTTCTTTGTCTTGTGATGGGATTTATACTGGGTGATTTGATTGAATTTTTTTTTGGGACCCACTTCTCTTCTTCTGATTCACTTTAAACTTTGAAATCTTTACCTTTCACTTTTGTTTCTGATCTTTAGAGATTGATCATTTTATGTATTTGAGAACACTTTAGACTTTGAAACTTCTGAGCTTTCTTGGCATATGAAAATTTTGAGTCGGTAGCTATCTTAGAACCTTGAACTTATTACATATTGAGAAAACATAAAATTACATAATGGAATAAAAACTAAATTTTTACATTTCCACTTTACATGGCAAAGTGAATTTATTGATCACCCTTAGTCTTGCTGGTCTTTTATGCAATGGAAATGTTGTTTTAATGCACCTTGAAAACCCTAAGACCTAATGGACACATTGACTGAATGGAATTCATGATGATATGACTGAAAAGGTGATAAAGACTCATGAATAATGGACATTTAGCATAGTGATAAAATGAGCCAGTAAGTGATGAGATGACATTTTTTTGAAAAGAGTGAATCTTGCTTAAAATTTGCACCAAGTGACCAAATTTTTGCATGACCTAGTGAAATGACAAAAAAATTCTAAATGGGACCCCTAACATGACATGAAAGAGTTAATTTTGATCACTGGTGGAAGGATGCAAGTACTGACACTAACATAACTATCTAATGTATGGTGTGTTTCTCTCATTGTTTATTTCTTCTGATTTATGAGTCGAAAAATCTATTAAGGTGTGAGTAGGAAACAATTAGAGGATCTAATAGTAAATTATCTGCTGTTTATTTTTCTGCAAGTCATACAAATGTTGTGTATAACATGTTAGTGAAGGTTTCATGAAATATTTATGAAATAATTTATGCATGTACACTACTTTCTGAATGTTGTTTACTTTACATAAAACCGAGTTTGTGTAAAGAGGCACCATTATAGTTGTGTGACTGATTTAGGATATGAATATTTCTTAGAATAATCACCAGCTATCCACACCTTTCATTTGTTACACTCTTCTCCCTATACTACCAATTTACCCATTCAATTTATACTTGCCACAGCTTGCCAAATGGATGAAAGTATTAAATAATAAAAATAATTTCAAACTCTTTGAGAAGCCATCCCACCACTCAAAACCTTTAAATTTTAAATGAACTATGATATGTAAGGCTTACTCCTTTTGCAGTCAAGGAGTGACTCCTTGCACTAACACCATGATTATGGATTCTCTTTCTGCACCCGCTCTACTTTGAAGGCTGCTTCAGGAACTACATTAGTTTCATCTTTGCCACCTATCACTCTCCTTGCAAAGGATCACATAACCTCTTTGTCCTTCTTGGAATGAAATTTTGGATGAATTTTCCAACACTTTTCTATCTAGTGCCCATTTATGTTATAATGGGTACAAAAATGCTTTTGGTTTCCAATCGAAAACATTGTCTTCAAAATTTAGAGAGGTTCCTCATGCTTTGTTCCAAGTACTTGGAACATTCTCTTGAACATTGACATATGTTTATTACACTCATCCAGACAATGGTCAGTTGCATCAAAAACTGTCCAAGGAAACATGTCCCATAAATAACAAAAATCACCAAAATTTTAAAAATCCCCCTGACACTTATACCAATCCTTTGGGATTTGACTTTGACGATGAGGACTGGACTTTTCATCTCCTTTGAAACATTCCTCTTTCTTTGGAGACAATTTTCCATTATCGCTACCATCAAAGTGTCACATGTCATCACTTGATGATTTATTTGCCTCAACAAGTTTAGAGAACTCTCCAATTTCTCTATGACCATAACCCCAATCCTTCATATCATGGTCTCTCCATCTCGATAAGAATAGTGATACCTAATGAGCCTCAGTATTGCAACAAGAATGCTGCAACACCCAAGGCTACCAACTTTAATTATCAACTCGGGGTTCATACAAAATTAAGAGGTATCAACACTATATGTGCAACAAACAATGTCTCATTTTTTGTTAATATTATGTAATGGAGTGAATTTCATGAAATCAAAGCCTAAAATAATTTCATAAATGGAAGTGTTGCTTTGAAAATAAATTAATCCTAGGAAATAAAAAAATGGTAATTGAAATCCTAATTCAAATAAAAATGCCTAATCTAATTTGTGAAAATGAATGTCCTAAATGGTGTTTATTATTCCTCAATCACATATTTATATCCTAAGGGTCATGATTCAAGCCTAAGAGAAAAAAACCAACCTTTAGGATCAAATCTGGTCGAGTTTACACATGCTACAAGAGTGCTACAGGAAACTTTGTTTTTGCTACATGATCTTTTGTTTTAGAGATAAGTCACCGAATGACCAAGTAAATCAAATCAAAATGGTATGGGAATTTGTTTTTAGTAATTAGGATGTCTTAGGTCTCCATTCCAATTGGAATCACTCCAAAATACCCTTGTTCACACATGCTAAAAAATAACAGAAAATTAGTACTCAAATCTAGAAATTCAAGAACTAGCGAGATAGTTAACTATTAGATTCCTAAGATAATCACGTGAAAATTAAATTGGTTGATCCTTTTTATTAAATTTAACATTATTATGACCTAATAAAAGTGTAATTAAGTCAAATGGATATCATTAACCCATTCTAAAAAATAGCATAAATTTACTACTATTTCGCTACAAGGAATTTCCAGAAATCTTATATTCGTGAACTAGTAACCAAATCCAAGTAGCTTAATGATTAATATGACCTTCCAATGTTATTATAAGGATGAATAAAGCTCTTGAATATGTAAAAAACCTAAAAAATAAATCACTTCAATCATTTAACTCAATCCTATAGCAAGAAAAGAAACAATACTAAATACATAAATATGAAAAACATAAATAAGAGATGCATGTGAATAAGAAGTGAAAAGAACATAATGAAATTGTACAAGAGGGCTTTCAGGCTCCTGGGATGGCCAATACCAAGGAGGAATCAAAGTCCTATGGAAGAAACCAAGCCTTAGAATCTTAAAATGACACCAATATTCATTATTGAATCAGTCCAATTACATCCCTGCAAGAAAAGAAAGTGGAGCTGTTAAAAAACAAGTTTTCTCCACAATAAGACTAAATAATACCTAGCACTAGAGGCCAATTCGAATTGGTACTTATACAAAATGATGAGGAAGAATTCCCCTTGAAATGAGGAAGATTTTCCCTCCAAAATCTCTAAAATAGTGGATCTGGTTCCCAACACTAGGAGTTTGCAGTAAATGATAAGGAACACATTCCTGGATTTTCTCAATCATCGGAGTTCCAGAATATCTCCAGAATTGATCAATAATTTCATGATATTTGGTTTATTTATTATCCAATATTGATCCTCCAATAGTAGGGAGAAAGTCCCTAAATTATGTCCTCCAAATCTTCATAATATGCCCAATATTCTCACAATATTCTTCGAAAATAAATAATATTAGGCACAAAAATGAAATTACCTCTAAACCTTCCTAAGAACATATTAAAGCTTAAAAAAATTATTAAGTGTAGAAGGAGAGGGAGAGATTTAATATATATTTTATGTGCCTAAGAAAGGTTAGATGGGCCTTAATTTATGTCGAATTTAGAGGCCCATCATACCCTGCTACTGAAACTGTTGCTCATCCTCTGAGAAACCTATTCATCCTCCTTGCCCTATGGTTCTTCATGTATGGTGGCCTAGTCATTCTCTGTTTGTTGGTACATATGATTCTCCTCCTGCTACTTTTCTTACTACTCTTCTTCAATTGTAATGGTTTCTATTTATGAGGGAAACACCTTTATTTGGGTTTGTCTTCTTATTATTCCTATGGCACTTCTCCTTATGAAAATAAGAATTTATTGTCATCCATTAACTCATTACCAATGTAATTCTCATTGAAGTCCAAGCCTCTTACTACTCATACAAATTCTTGGTCATGACACATCATATTATCAATAAAATTATTATGAACACCCTTAACTAAAAATATAGATTCTCTTCATTAAATTCTGGAATTGAAAACAATTCACAAAGAGATCTTTCTTCTTAGAGAGGAATAAATGATGGTCAATAAACTGAAGCAAAAGAAAGGAATGTTGTGATGATCAAACTAGTGACTTCAATACCTTTCACCCTTGGATAATTTACCATGCTGGTAGCAAATACTTTGCATCTATGTTGTGTTTCCTTATACATTTTAGTTATTAATTAGTCATTGTCCAATACCCTAGCAAAAAAATATTTCTCTTGCAGCCCTCTATTAGCTTCCTGTAGCAAATTTGTCTTTCCTATAGAAAATATGTCTTTCCTGTAGCAAATCTGTTTTTCCTGTAGAAAATTTTGTGCCTGTAGCAACTCTATTTTGCTTCTAGCAGCTAATATTTTCATTCCAAGAGGTGGTGGGTCCACCTTTTATTTTTTATTTTTCTCTTTTTCAAAAATTTTTAAAACTTTTCTCTTTTTTCAAAAAATTTCTCATTTTCTTCATTGCATGCAAAATATACTCAGAGTGCTTCTTTTGTTAACTGAGTTTTCCCTCAGTTACCCCTTGGCACTCCTTTTTTAATGGCTTACTACCAACTTTCTCAAGTACTCTTCACTTTTGTCTTGTTCCTCTCCCACATGTGCGTGTGTCTTGGTGGAAAAGTGAAGCTGACTGCTATATAAGGCTGAGGTTGCTCTCCTATTGATTTTGGCTATAAAAAAACCTTTCCTTCTCACACTTTTAATGTTTTCTGAAGATAAAATAGATTAAAAGGGTGAGGTTAGAGGGTTGCATACCTGAGCCTTACCTATGATGTCGATTTTCTGGAGGTGTTTGCATGTTGGAGCCAGAGTTTGGTGATAACCATTGGCTATCTTTCTCTTGTTGTGTTTTTTTCATGTATTTTCTAAGTGAGAAATTTGTTTTCGAGTGAGATTCTTAACCTTTTTATTTGTTTTTTCTTCTTACATGTGTTTCATGGAGATCCTCAGGTGCCTTTACTAGTGTGGTCATCCTCTTAGAGTCTACTGGTGATCCTTTGAAGAAATTTCCATCAAGTTGTCCTCAGATTTTGATCTTGTTGTGCCATGTAGAAGTTTGCTACATGAAACTTTTCAACTTCCTGTAGCAGTCTCTTCTCTGCTTCTTGGGGGTTCCATATTTATTAGAGATGAAGGGGAATGGTGCATGGAGGTTAGAGATGGAGTCATGGAGTGAGTGGAGTGATGGAGAGGTGAGGGAAGAGGTCCCATGTCAAGGTATAGGTGATCTAGTTTCTAGTGGCAAAACATAGTGTTTAGAGAGTGAATCCTTGTGCATGGAGTGAAGTGAGGTTTAGGAGTGGTAGGTATAGGAAAAAAATAATTCTCATGCTCTTTTTGAAGTGTAGAAGTGCTTGAGAGGGCTATTGTTATCACATATAAGTTTCCTGTAGCAGCTACAGGAAACCTTGTAACTGCTACAGGAAACTTATATGTGATAACAGTAGCACTAAAGGAACCCCTTGTAGCAGATGTTTTTTTGCCACAAATCTCAAATGCTAGACTATATTTACCTGAAATTGTCTGAGCATGTTACCATAATCCTTATGCACCTCCCCATAAAAAAAAATTGGTCATTGGATGCACGAATCATGAGAAAAATTAAAAATTGTTGTAGGTGATGGAGGTTGATTTCTCACAACATGTACACTAGGAATTGCTGAAATTTCTTGAGCATGTTAGGATCATTTATATGCATCTCCCCATGAAAAAAATCGGTAAATGGATGCACGATTTTTGATATATAATAAAAACAATTTTCTGCTAAAAAACAAGAGTTACCTGTAGCAAAAACAAGGTTTCCTGTAGCATTTTAGGAGATGGAGGAAAATGAACGAGAGAAGCTTGGAAAAGATGGGTGGATGTTGGAAATGGATGAGGGTGATGGATTGGAATGACCTTGGTCCTTTTGGAGCATATGATAAAAGGAGGAGGAAGTCCAAGTTTGACTTCCTTTGACTATGGTTTTGACAAAATTTTTCTTTTGGTGCCAACTTTAGTTTTTGCTGCTTGCAAATGTTGGAGAGCACTTGAATTCATTAGAGATAGATACATGGAGAGAATAATTTTTTTTTTCTTTCATTTTTTCTTTTTTTCTTTAGGCCTACTAGCCGCCTCAATGAGGTTTTCAACTAGTAGGTATACCTAGGTGCCTCAAAGGAGGTTTTCACCTAGGATCTTCTTATTTTCTCTTTTTTCCAACCCATTGACCACCTCATGGAGGTTTTTAATAAGTGAGCCAATCTTAGGCGCCTCAAAACATGTTTTCACCTAATATTTTATTCTTTTTCCTTTTTTATGTATTTCCATTTTTTAATTTTTTCCTATCCTACTCTACTTGAAAAAAAATCTCTTTCAAGTATAGGAATACTTCCAATGGAGCCATGTGCACATCGATATGACATATAAAATCATGTGTACACTTGGAATACATGCTTTGACATGTATCTGAATATGAGAGATGAATTTCTTTGACTAAGATTTTATCAAGTGTTGTTGAAGAAGAGTGTGTTGTTGAAACTTAATGATTGTCTGGAACCATATTTCAATATAGATTTGATGCCTTTGGTTTTGTTTCTCATTGAGAACATTCTTCATGTATTCTTCTACCATGAAATTCAAATATTTGTCTTTTTTATTTTATTTTCTTGAACACATGGAGGAAATTATGGTAAATATGGGAACTTTCTCAGTATCTGATTCTCATGTCTACTCTTCATCAAGTGAAGCCCCTGATTCTTTGATCTCCTCACTTGAATATTCTTCTTCTGGATGTTGTCCTTCAATGACATCAAGAAAATATCCTTTTTTCAATACCTTTCTCGAACTAAGATGAATACCATTTAGATCAAGAGGATATGTTTGGTAGTATTGTACCTCAACATTGTAAGTGGGATGAGATACATTGTGTGGGTTTGGAAATGTTGGTATAAGTAGTTGAGTGGGAGTGGATCTATGAGATGGATGTGCTTAAGGTTGTGGTTGTGGTGGAGGTGGATGGTAGGGACAACTTGGAGTTAGGTATGGAGGATATTGAGGAAAATATTGAGGATATTGTGGATTTTTACCATAATGTCATTGCCAACCTTGTTGCCAAGATTGGTTTTGGGGTTGATATGGCCAAGGTTTCCAAGGAGGGAGTTTGTTCCAATTAGTTTGAGATGGATGTGAATAAGCTTGAAATTTTGAAGTAGGTCCTTCCTTCATATCAAGTTGACTAGGATACCATGGTCTTCTTGGAGCTACATAACATAGCTTTTGTGGTGATTGAATTGCTTCATTTTCTTCTTGGTAAAATTCCTTAAACCTTGGAAATAATGGAAAATATTTAGTAGCATATGATTCTTCATGGATATCACAAATATCAACATCTTATTTTTTCTCAATTTTTCATTATTAAAATTTCTACTTGTTCACTTAGATTGCTAAGAATTTTTGTTTTAAATTTATCAAGAAAATTTCCAAGTTCCTCTTGACTTACCAATGTTGATGTTGTTTTACTTACTCTTGCCCTTCCTCTTGATATGCTATTGCATGTTTCACAAATTTCTTCAAATGATAATTGGTAAACATCTCCTTTACTCATGAGATCAAGGAGATCAATCCACTCATCCCTAATTTTTCTAAGTAAGAGGGTTTTTAGTGTGTCAAATCCTAAATGATGCAATTTTTCCCTCTTAACATAATACATGAACCTCTCAATTAGATATTCAAGGCTCTCATATTATTTTTGATTCATTCTAAATATTTATTCCTTAAGATCATGGTCTTTATATTTATCTGGAAATAAATTTTGCATATCATTCCATGGTATTATTGAATTAGTACCTAAAATCATCAACCATATAAGAGCTCTATCCTTCAATGTTGCAGGAAAAAATATCAATTTTTGAGTGTGTGATAAGTATCCATAAGATGTACAAAGTATTTCAAATTAAAAGAGAAATATTTTTGGATCCTCTGACCTCATACCATGGAATTTGGGAAGGAAATATGGAGGGATGTTCTTCATATGCACACTGGCATCCGTATCTTGAATGAGAAACTCAATAGGATCTTCTTCATTGCCAGTCATCATCTCCATCCATTTATTCTACCTTCTCTGCCACCTCTTCTTCTTATTGCACATTATCAAATAACAGGGGGGGGGGGGTGCGCGGGGGCGGGGGGGTTGGTGTTGGAGAAGAAGTTTTTTTTTTTTTTATATAAAACAAATTGAATCAGAATGCTAATGCAATGAAATTTTCTGTTCTTGAAATGAAATATGCCTAATGCAATTTTTTTTGTTTTTTCAGAAATTAAAAAGAATAAAATAGAGAATAAAAAAATGCATACTTTTACATCTCCCTAGCAATGGTGCCAAAAAGTGATGAGCCTCAATATTGCAACAAGAATGATGCGACTCCCAAGGCTACCAACTTTAATTGTCAACCTGGGGTTCATACAAACTTAAGAGGTATCAACACTTTATGTGCAACATACAATGTGTCCTTGTTTTGTTGATGTGATACAATGGAGTGAACATCATGAAATCAAAGCCTAAAATAATTGTAAAAATGGAATTATTTCTTTTAAAATAAATAAATCATAGGAAAGAACAACAATTTGTATTCGATATCCTAAGAGCATGAATTCAAATAAAAAGACCTAATCTAATTTGCGAAAATGAATGTCCTAAGTGGTGTTTGTTATTCCTCTATCATGTATTTACATCCTAGGGGTCATGATTCAAGCCTAAGAGACAAAAAACAACCTTTGAGAGCACATCTGGCCAAGTTTACACATGCTACAAGTGTGACAACTACATTTATTGTTAACTAATTGATTAATTAGTTGAGTAAATATTTATTGTTATTTGTTAATAAAAAAAATATACCGAGAAAATTGTTATGTGGATGGAAGGTTATTTTTCCATCTTGTTATCTTGAAATAAAAGAAATTTAAATCAAGAAAAAAATTAAAAGTAATAAGGGCTGATAATGATGATTATTCCAAGAACTGGAAAGTGGTTGGGCAGTTGAAGCAGTTACCCATTCCTCTCAGGATAAAAGAGTCATTCCAAGAGGAAGTGGGGGTTCTGTGGATGGATAGACAAAAAAGAGAGATTTTCCTGAGCTGGGGCACCAGTGGAAATATACTCTGAAATTTTGAAGATTCTAGCTTAACTGGACCACATGTCCTAAGGTTATAGCAGAATAGTGTCTACTGCCAACTTCAGCTTTCCAGTGGAAACACAGGGGAAGAGCTGGATGTTATTTCCGCTCTTAAGGTTGGGAGGAACATCATCCAGACAAACACATTTCGCAGATAAGTATTCAATATTTTATGATTTGAATACGAAGGCGATTAACTATTAAAAATACATATCGAGATAAAGTGAAATAACTGATGAGCATAATCTTGAATGGAGATTATATATGTTCTGTGATAATTTATTTCATAATATGATGAAGATGTTACTCTGTAAATTTATTAGTATGTAGAAGAAGATTTGAGTTTTCTTTTATTGCTAGAATACGTTTAACTGCTGAAGAATTATTACAGAAAATATATCCTAATAGTCAGAATCGAACCATTAATTCTGGGTAATAGAGGGAAATCTAGAATATCTCGTTCGAAACCTGTCTAGCTATACACATAACAGTTCTGGTGGTTCGGTCACCATAATCTGTGAGAGAACAACCATATTAAAAGTAATTATCAGAGAAATACCTTAAAGAAAATTGTTATATTATTTTCAAAAGCGTAGTAGATTATGTACTCTTAAAACAAATAGAAAGAACCGAATTCCAGAATCCCCTTAATATTGAATAACAAAAAGTAACGTTCATAGTATGTTGAACAGAACTTCAGGATTTTTACATTGCTAGTAAAAGAATTAAATTCTCAGAAAACATGACTAAAGACAGAACTGCAGGTTCTTTCTCTTGTCTTTCTAATTTACTAATATCTCAATGGTAAAGAAATTTTGCAAATAACATATGCAAACAGGAGTATAAACCCAAATAGAAGTTCTGCTATAAACAAAGCCAATCGATATCTCTACAACTACCGCATGCAAATGCCGAGAGTATTGAAAACTAAAAATAAATAAAGAAACATCATCACAGAGAATTGGAACTCCAAACCATAACAGAAATAGCAAAGACTTTGTTAACAGTTTTAATATCAAACAGGGACCTTTGTCGAATGCTTAAAGAAGTACTATGGGTTAAACTCGAAAATAATATTTATCAACCGTATCATTTGACCATCGTAGGGAAATATTCCAAAAAGGGAAGAACCCTAATTAAAAATTGTTACAAACCCCCATCGAAATAAAATTACACAGTTATTTTATATACATTTCTCAAATGAGTCCTTATGGATATAGGAAAGAAAATCTCCGACGAAAATCTGATGGAATTCAAGTCAAATTCTGAAGCATTGCGTGCAGACGTGCCATGATAAGCTGTCGAGTTAAACCTCAGAGCATACCTGGAGAAGTCGTGTGGATTAAGTTGAAGCCAGAATTACAACTGAATTCAACAGAGAAGGAGTTGCCTTGCGGTTTAATGAGCATACTTGCTAAGCGAACTGTCAAGCGAAAGTAAGAATCAAGCATATGAGCCATAAGGATTTCATAATAAACAAGTTGGAAACATTATACAGAAATGGGATGTAGTTACCTGAATATACCACCGAAGGGTTTACCAGGAGCATCTCCTCCATATCTACGGTAAAATCATGAAGTTTGTAAGAATAACAACAAATCTAATGAAATGAGCTCGCTATTTGAGTAACCAGATTTATGGACTCAACGACGAGGCGGAAATGTTAAAGACATTTATCAAAACAGAAACTAGTAGAGAAGGAGAAATATGAATGAATAATCATAACATGTCTAGATCTAAAGCAACGCTTACCCCTACAGCCGAAGCTAAGTTTCGCACCATGTCGCATTGCATTATAAACCTTCATGGAATCAGGGTTTCAGAGCTTGGCGAGGGACAAACTTAGAGTAGTAGAGGAGAAGAATGAAAAAACAACAATGCTAAAGAGAAAATTCTGGAATGGCGGTAATACTTAGATAATCTCTCGCCCGATCTACAATGCATCGATCCACACTATATTAAACTAACGGCTCAGATCTACAAAGGACGCATAGGGTACTCCTCGGAAGCCGTGAAATTTTTACAGCTGTAGGAGGAGATCAAAGTTCGGATCATGCAATAAAAGCCACCAGTACCATAACCCTGACATCATTAAAAATTTGATTTGACAAGTGTAAGTGGTACCCTCGCCATTTCATATCGGGTTGCAAGCTTTAGTAAATCGAGATTACTATATAGTTGAGTTGGTAAGTTTAAAACCATTTCCAGATTCTGTGTTGAAAACCCGTAAATTCTTATATCTTTGTTTATACATGAGGGTAAGGTAATAATTTAATATCAGTGCTTTATATCTAGGTAAATATTCAAGCCGGGGAGTTAAAATAACTTTAACACAAAGTTAAAAGTAATTTTTTTTTTTATTATGTTTCGATGTATGTGACAAGTGGTATTAGAGCAACGTTAAAACGCTGGGACCCTAAGGGTCAAACTAACGATGAAGCTGTGTGTAAATGATGCACATAGAAAGAGTTTAGAGATCTAGCAGGACCATAATGAGAAGAGCAACCTCGTTGCATCCCCCTCAAGACACTAGGGAACCCCAAGTACAACCCGTAATGAATCCAGAAATGTGGGTCCAGCTAAGTGTTGAGCAGCAGCAGAAAACAAGTAGGTTGTTAGAAGAACAACAGCACCAGACCAGTTTCCTGTTAAACACTATTCAACAGATGTAGGAGGAAATGGTGCACGTTCAAAAAGATGATGAGAAATTACTGCAAGACCACGAAAAGATATTAAAAATTTTGTTAGATAAACAAAATCAGGAGGTGGAACATCCTGGTACTGATAGAGGTATGCAGGAATAAAATGAGCAGCAAACAGGGAATAACACTACAGAAAGAGTGGAAAGGAGCCTCTCTCAACAGAGTAAGAATAAAAATTTTAATGAGGCAGAATCTGGCAACTTATTAGATCCGCAAGAGTTCAAGAGGTAGAAAGTGGAACTGCAAGGAGAATTTCGTAAAATAAAACCACCAACGTTTGATGGTGAAGCTGAGGAGGTGGCAGAAGCATGGTTAATAAATATGAATAAGTATTTTCAGGCGTATGAATATAACAACAACCTGAAGGCCAGATTAGCGATATACCAAATAAGAGAGAAAGCCACTTTGTGGTGGGAGGAGGTGAAGAATATACGTAGTATTGAAGAACAAGATGTCACCTGGGAATCGTTCCAGCAATACTTCAAGGACAAGTACCTGACTGAAAAATTTTATGATAAAAAGGCTAAAGAATTTCATGATCTAAAGCTGGGATAGATGACCATGGATTATTATATTACTAAGCTTACTTCCTTATTACGCTATGTTCCATACCTTCAAGAGGAGAAAGCTAAGGTGCAGAGATTTCTGAGTAGTTTGCCAACACACATGAAATAAAGGATAAAAAAGGTAACTCCAATTTCAAGGGTGTTAAAAGTGGCAACTTTAATAATTCTGCACAAAATTTTGGCAGCAAGCAGTTTTGCATAAATCATCAGAGGACTAGATGGCCAGTAGACGAAAAACCTACATAAGCATCTAGCAAGCCTGATCAAGGGCAGGTGACCAAGCCACCTTTACAATGTTGGGGTTGTGGTGAAGCGCATTACTACAAAAACTTCCCACAGCGAACAAGAAATGATGTTGTAGAAAACCTGTAGGAAGCTTCTACTGTGGGTGATGTAGCACGAAACATTCCCCGTATTAATGCGGCATTGGAGGACCGACAAGCGGATTATCAACCCACGATATTTGAGCTGGAAGGTAAAATACTAACTCAGCCTATTTCTATTTTAGTAGATCTAAGAGCAAGTCTAAGCTATAATAGTCCCAGGGTGGTAGACTTGTGTAAAATTAAAGATCAGAAATTTAAAAGTTCCTGGCTAGTGCAGCTAGCCACAGGGGCAAAGCGTAAAGTGACTGCTAAAATCCCAAACTATATATTAGAAATTTCTAATCAGCAGTTGCAAGTAGATCTGAATATTCTACCCTTAGGATCCTACGATGTCTTGTTGGGCATGGATTGGCTGGAAAAGCATTGGACCCTAGTAGACTGTAAGGAGAAGGTTATTTATTATAGAATGCATGATGGAACCTGGAAGGAAATCCAAGGAATCAAAAAACCATTACAGTTATGCCCAATAACAACATCCCAATTGAATAAATGTATATAGAATGGGTGCCAGTTATATGCTATTCAGGTGGGATATACAGATTCTAAGGAGAAATCGCTTACAGTGGAAAATATACTAGTAGTGGAAGAATTTCTTGATGTTTTTTCAGAAAATATTCCTGGTTTACCACCAAAGAGGGACATTGATTTTACTATAGAATTAATTCCTGGAGCTTCTCCTGTGTCAAGGGCTCCTTATAGAATGAGTGTGCCGGAATTAACAGAGTTGAAGATGAAGTTACAGGAACTACTGGATAAGGGTTATATCCGCCCAAGTGTGTCACCTTGGGGAGCACCTATTTTGTTCATAAAAAAAAATATGGGACCATGCGAATGTGCATGGATTACAGGAAGCTTAACAAATTAATAATAAAAAATAAGTACCCTTTACCAAGCATTGATGATCTATTCGATCAAGTAAAAGGGGCCACGATGTTTTCCAAGATATATTTGAGATCGGGCTATCACCAGATTAGAATCAAGGAGGAATATATTTGCAAGAAAAAATTTCGTACAAGGTATGGTCACTACGAATTTGTGGTGCTACCCTTTGGGTTAACAAACGCACTAGAAACCTTTATGAGGTTAATGCATGGGGTCTTCCATCCTTATTTGGATAACTTTGTGCTTATCTTTATAGATGATATCTTGATCTATTCTAAGAACCAGGAAGAGCATAAAGAACATTTGAAGATTGTGTTAGACTTATTAAGAAAACACCAGTTATATGAAAAATTCAGTAAGTGTGATTTCTTTAAATCAGAAATTCCGTATTTGGGACACGTTATTTCCGCTGAGGGAATTGCTGTGGATCCTGAAAAGATTAAAACAATTATGGAATGGCGAGTACCCAAGAACTTAGCAGATATTATATCCTTCATGGGGTTAGCTGGGTACTACCGAAGATTTATTGAGGGATTTTCTAGAATTGCTTTCCCTATTACATCCTTACAGAAGAAAGGAAAAGTTTTTAAATGGACCATGGAATGCCAAAACAGTTTTGAAATAATGAAACAACTCTTGACTACAGCTCCTGTGTTAAGGGTATCTGATCCCAGCAAGGAATTAGAAGTATGTACGGATGCAAGTAAAGAAGGATTTGGGGCAGTCCTATCTCAAGAAGGCAAGGTGATAGCTTACGAGTCTAGAACGTTGAAGGAACATGAGCAGAGATATTCTGCATATGATTTGGAATTGACAGCAGTGGCTCATGCACTCTGGGTATGGAGACACTACTTACTGGGCAAAAAGTTTGTATTAAAAACAGATCATAGTAGTTTGACGAGTTACTTCAAACAAGAAAATCTGAACTCAAGACAGGCAAGATGGAATTCTTCCCTAAGTGAGTTTGACATGGATATTCAGCATGTCAAAGGAAAGGAAAACCAAGTAGCTGACACTTTAAGAAGAAAAATACATATTATATATGAGCTATACTACAATCAGTTGGAAAATAAATTTTCAAAGCAAGTAATGAAAGAAGCACAAAAATATCCCGAGTATCAGTTTTTGTGCAATCAAAGGTAAGAAAGCAAAAAGCATGGATGCACATCTGAGTACGGAATAAATGAATGCCAAATGCTAACCTTTAAAGGTAAAGTATATGTGCCTAATGAGTTAGTACTAAAAGAACTGATAATGAATGAATATCATCAGAGCAACTATGCAGGTCATCCGGGTTACCAAAATATGTTGACCACAATCAGAAAGGTATTTTTATGGCCTGGTATGTGAAAGAAAATTGCTGAATATTTAAGTGTTTGGAATGTCAGCAGGTGAAGGTAGAGCATCAACACCCTGCAGGATTGTTGCAACCCATACTTATACCTGAATGGAAGTGGGAGGTCATATCTCTAGACTTCATCACATGCTTCCCAAGAACGAAAAGACAGAATGATTCTATAATGGTTGTGGTGGACAGATTAAGTAAATATGAACATTTTATACCTGTACAGTCTACTTAAAAGACTGTACAAATAGCTGACATTTTCATGAAGGAAATTTTTAGGTTGCATGGCATTCCAAACACTGTCATTTCAGATCGAGATGTTAAGTTTACTTCTGCTTTTTGGAAAACCTTGTATTCAGGATTGGGAATGCATATAAATTTCAGTACTGCTTATCACCCCCAGACCGATGGTCAAACGGAGTGAGTGAACCAAGTTCTGGAGGACATGCTGCGCATGTATGTGATGAAGCAACTAACTAAGTGGGAAGATTACCCGCACCTTGTTGAATTTGCTTACAATAATGGGTATCAGGAATCTCTGAAAATGAGTCCTTTCGAGGCCTTGTATGGGAGGCAATGTCGCACACCCATAAATTGGAGTAGCCTTGAGACAAAGCTAATTTTGGGACCTGAAATGCTTGCAGAAATGGAAGCAGAGGTGAGAAAAATAAGACAAAACCTGAAGGCTGCACAAGATCGATAGAAGGTCTATGTAGATAAGAAAAGATCTTATCGTGAGTTTGCAATAGGAGATCATGTGTACTTAAGGATCAGACCGAAAAGAAGTACCTTATGGTGGGCCTCTTGTGCCAAATTGGCTCCCAGATTTTATGGACCCTTTGAGATCTTGGAGAGGGTAGGACCTGTAGCCTATCGGCTAGCATTACCCAGCCATATCAGAGTACACAATGTGTTTCATGTGTCTCGGTTGAAGTGTTATGTACATGATTCGAAGCATGTAATTCATTGGCAGCATATAGAGGTAGGATAGTAATGAAATCCTAACTTATAATGTGATTTCCTTTGTGAGAAATTGACCTGGAAATTGTTTATTGTTTCAGGTAGAACCGAACGGAGAATTCCTGGTCGAGCCGCAACGCATACTTGACCAAAGGGAAATCATGCTCCGAAAGTGAGCTATCACGTAGGTGAAAGTGCAATGGAAGCACTTCAGCCCGGACGAAGCTACTTGGGAGGATGAAGGGTTCATAAGGAAGGCTTACCCAGAACTCTTTTCAAGCTAAAGTGAAACACCGAGGATGGTGTTACTTCCAGGGGGGGAAGTTGTGACAACTACATTTAATGTTAACTAATTGGTTAATTAGTTGAGTAAATCTTTATTTTTATTTGTTAATAAAAAAAATATACTGAGACAATTTTTATGTGGATGGAAAGGCTATTTGTCCATCTTATTATCTTGAAATAAAAGAAATTTAAATCAAGAATAAAAGTAAAAGTAATAAGGATTGATAATGATGCTTATTCCAAGAACTAGAAAGTGGTTGGGCAGTTGAAGCAGTTACCCATTCCTCTCAGGATAAAAGAGTCATTCCAAGAGGAAGTGGGGGTTCTGTGGATGGATAAACAAAAAGAGAGATTTTCTTGAGCTGGAGCACCAATGGAAATATACTCTGAAACTTTAAAGATTCCGGCTTAACTAGACCACAGGTCCTGAGGTTATAGAAGAATAGTGTCTACTGCCAAATTGAGCTTTCTAGTGGAAGCACAGAGGAAGATTTGAATGTTATTGCCGCTCTTAAGGTTGGGAGGAACATCAGCCAGACAAACACATTTCGCAGATAAGTATTCAATATTTTATGATTTGAATACGAAGGTGATTAACTGTTAAAAATGTAGATAGAGATAAAGTGAAATAACTGATGAGCATAATCTTGAATGGAGATTATATATGTTCTGTGATAATTTATTTCATATTATGATGAAGATGTTACTCTGTAAATTTACTAGTATGTAGAAGAAGATTTGAGTTTTCTGTTACTGCTAGAATACATTTAACTGCTGAAGAATTATTACAAACAATATATCCTAACAGTCAGAATCGAACCATTAATTTTGGGTAATAGAGGGAAACCCAGAATATCTCATTCGAAACCTGTCTAGCTATACACGGAACAGTTTTGGTGGTCCGGTCACCATAATCTGTGAGAGAAAAACCATATTAATAGTAATTATCAGAGAAATACCTTAAAGAAAACTGTTAGAGTATGTTCAAAAGTGTAGTAGATTATGTACTCTTAAAACAAATAGAAAGAAACAAATTCCAGAATCACCTTAATATTGAATAACATAAAGTAACGGTCATAGTATGCCAAACAGAACTTCAAGATTTTTACATTGCTAGTAAAAGAATTAAATTCTCAGAAAACATGACTAAAGACAAAACTGCGGGTTCTTTCTCTTGTCTTGATAATTTACTAATATCAAAATGGTAAAGAAAGTTTGAAAATAACATATACAAATAGGAGTATAAACCCAAATATAAGTTCTGCTATAAACAAAGCCGATCGATATCTCTACAACTACCGCGTGCAAATGTCGAGAGTATTGAAAACTAAAAATAAATAAAGAAACATCATCACAGAGAATCAGAACTCCAAACCATAACAGAAATAGCAAAGACTTTGTTAACAGTTTTAATATCAAACAGGAACCTTTGTCGAATGCTTAAATAAGTACTATGGGTTAAACCCGAAAACAATATTTATCAACTGTAGCATTTGACCATCGTAGGGCAATATTCCAAAAAGGGAAGAACCCTAATTAAAAACTGTTACAAACCCCCGTCGAAATAAAATTACATAGTTATTGTATATGCATTTATCAAATGAGTCCTTATGGATATAGGAAAGAAAATCTCCAATGAAAATCTGATGGAATTCAAGTTAGATTTTGAAGCATTGTGTGCAGACGTGCCATGATAAGTCGTCGAGTTAAACCTCAGACCATACCTGGAGAATTCATGTGGATTAAGTTGAAGCCAGAATTACAAATGAATTCAATAGAGAAGGAGATGCCTTGCGGTTTAATGAGCATACCTGCTAAGAGAACTGTCAAGCGAAAGTAAGACTCAATCATATGAGCCATAAGGGTTTCATAATAAAAAAGTCGGAAACATTATATGAAATGGGATGTAGTTACTTGAATAGACCACTGAAGGGTTTACGAGGAGCATCTCCTCCATATCTACGGTAAAACCGTGAAGTTTGTAAGCATAACAACAAATCTAATGAAACGAGCTCACTATTTGAGTAACCAGATTTCTGGACTCAACGACGAGGCGGAAATGTTAAAGACATTTATCAAAACAGAAACTAGCAGACAATAACAAGACAATAACTAGTAGAGAAGGAGAAATATGAATGAATAATCATAACATGTCTAGATCTAAAGAAATGCTTACCCCTGCAGCTGAAGCTAAGTTTCACACCATGCCACATTGCATTATAAAACTTCATGGAATCAGGGTTTCAGAGCTCGACGAGGGACAAACTCAGAGTAGCAGAGGAGAAGAATGAAAAAACAGTGGTGCTAAAGAGAAAATTACGAACTGGCGGTAATACTTAGATAATCTCCCGCCCGATCTACAATGCATCGATCCACACTATATTAAACCAACAGCTCAGATCTACAAAGGACGCATAGGGTACTCCTCGGAATCAGTTAAATGGTTACAGCTGTAGGAGGAGATCAGAGTTTGGATCATGCAATAAAAGCCACCAGTGCCATAACCTTGACATCAATAAAAATCTGAGTTGACAAGTGAAAGCGGTACCCTCGCCATTTCATATCAGGTTGCAAGCTTTAGTAAATTGAGATTACTATATAGTTGAGTTGGTAAGTTTAAAACCATTTCCATATTCTATGTTGAAAACCCATAAATTCGTATATCTTTGTTTATACATGAGGGTAAGGTAAGTATTTAATATCAGCACTTTATATCTGTGTAAATATTCAAGCTGGGGAGTTAAAATAATTTTAGCATAAATTTAAAAGTGATTTTTTTTTTATTATGTTTCAATGTATGTGACAACAAGAGTGCTACATGAAACTCTGTTTTTGTTACAAGATGTTATGTTTTAGAGATAAACCACTAAATGAACAAGTAAATAAAATGAAAATGGTATGGGAATTTTTTTTTTTATAAGTAGGATGTATTAGGTCTCCATTCCAAGTGGAATCACTCCAAATTACCCCTGTTCCCACATGCTAAAAAATAACAGAAAATTACTACTCTAAAATATGGAAATTCAAGAACTAGTGAGCTAGTTAATCTATCAAATGCCTACCTAATCAAGTGAAAATTAAATGGGGCTATTTTATTATTTAATTCAACATTATTATGACCTAATCCAAGTGGAATCAAGTCAAAGGGATCTCATTAACCCATTCTAAAAAATAGCATAAATTTAATACTATATCGCTACAAGGCATTTCCACAAATCTTATATTCATCAACTAGTTACCAAAGCCAAGTAGCTTAATGATTAAGATGGCCTTAAAAAGTTATTATAAGAATGAATAATTCTCTTCAATCAAAAAAAAACCTACAAAATAACTCACTTCA
Organism: Pinus albicaulis; assembly: GCA_034641835.2. Classification (NCBI taxonomy): domain Eukaryota; kingdom Viridiplantae; phylum Streptophyta; class Pinopsida; order Pinales; family Pinaceae; genus Pinus; species Pinus albicaulis. The sequence goes on along the minus strand of CM076584.1, from coordinate 682,566,314 downwards.
ATCATTTAACTCAATCCTATAGCAAGAAAAGAAACAATACTAAATACAGAAATATGCAAAACAAAAATAAGAGATGCTTGTGAATAAGAAGTGAAAAGAACATAAAGAAATTGTGCAAGAGGGATCTGAAGCTTCTAGGATGGACAAGTCCAAGGAGGACTTAGAGTCCTATGGAAGAAACCAAGCCTTATAAGCTTAAAATTTCACCAATATTTATTATTGAATCAGTCCAAGTACATCCCTACAAGAAAAGAAAGTGGAGCTACTAAACAACAAGTTTTCTCCACAATAAGCCTAAAGAATATCTGCCCCTAGAGGCCAATTATAATTGGTACTTGTAAAAAATGAGGAGGAAGCATTCCCCTTGAAAGGAGGAAGCTTTCCCCTCCAAAATCCCTCAAATAGTGGATCTAGTTCCCAACACCAGGAGTTTGCAGTAAATGAAAGGGAACACATTCCTATATTTTCTCAATCATCGGAGTTCCGAAATATCTCCAGAATTTCTCAATAATTACATGATATTTTGTTCATTTATTTTCCAATCTTGATCCTCCAGTAGCAGGGAGAAAGTCCCTAAATTATATCCTTCTCCAAATCTTCATAATTTTCCCAATATTCTCATAGCATTCTTCAGAAATAAATAATATTAGGCACAAATATGCTATTATCTCTAAATCTTCCTAAGAACACATTGAAGCTTAAAAAACCATTATTAAGTGTAGAAGGAGAGATTTAATATATATTTTATGTGCCTAAGAATTGTTATATGGGCCTTAATTTATGTCTAATTTAGAGGCCCATCAATACCTTGGCCATTGATTCTGAGGCCTCATCCTTCATAACCCATCTGAGTTAAAAGCTTCATACCAATAACTTTGGTATGCTTTTAAAAAGCTGCAAAAGACGTGTTCGATAAACATTAGATAAAGAAGTAGAAATAGAGATGTTGATTACCTCCTTTGATTCATCACCCATATTTTTTGTTTTATATGCTAATGACGAAGTATATGATGACTCAAGCTAGCCACTTTTATGAACATGCACATAAGGAGAATATTTGAGATGCTGACAAAACACACAAGCCTCATTCTCCACATAGGGTTTGTATCTTGTGTTTGGACCATGTCCACAAATTGGATTCATATTGGAGGAATCATTTTCTACTTCTGGAATGGAACCAATCAGTTCCTCCAACACATGTTGTAACTGTAGGCACATTTTCCTTTTCTCCTCTGCAACTTCAAGCAATCTCCTTAACTCAACATTCTCCATTTGAAGAGATATATTAATCTCCTCTAACGCTTGGAGTTTCACGCTTAAGTTTCTTACCCATACCTACAACTTGGTCAGAACCTGCTCTGATACCACCTGATATGGAATTGGAGGAGAACTTCTCCTCTCAAAAACTAATCATCCTCTAATGCTTTGAAAGTAAATGAAATGGTTCTTTAAAGATAAACAAGTTTTATAACCTCTTCAAGATGGTGAGTTAGAGTTTCAAATGAAATTTAAAAAGTACACATTCACATGAAATTGAAAATGACAAACATGAAGATAAGAAACCAAAATTTGATGAAACATTTCACCCCTCCTAGGCTACATCTTAGGGCTTTCTCCAATAGCTAGATCTCTCCATTTATTTTAGTAACAAATGAGTACATACAAGTTGTTGAAAATAGAGTGGATTGCTCCTCATACAAAGAAACATTCTTCGACTAAAAATTCTCAATCCAAAAATATGACTCCCTATAGTAAGTCATGAAAACGTCAACATAAAAAGGACTCACACATCAGGTCCTTGTAATCCACTTAAAATTGAAGCACAAAAACATACAAAAATTCCACATTGAAGTAGTGAAAAAATCTTTTCCCATGAACACATAATGATAAAATACTAAAAAGAGTTGCTTCGCTTAAGTAACAACTGATGAAAATGAAATTAGAAGGCTAGAAAACCTATAACTAGGTTTTGTCCATGCTCCAAATTCCTTCAAACTATTCAAAACTATGATTTTCTCTCACACTAAAATAATATATCTCCAAATTTTCCATTCTAAAGTTCTTAAATTAGAAAACTGAGGCTTCCATTGAGTTTAGGAAGTTCAAAATCCCCCATATAGGATCTTCTTAGCTAAAAAAAGTGAAAAATTGAGCAAGTTATGCTTCTCTAAGACAATCTCTACTATTTATCCTAAAATTTGGCCAAAATTAAAAACTGTGCGACAATTTCACCCTTTTCTCAGTTTGCCGAGTAAAATTTTAGCTCGAAAAAGGTGCATTTTACTGCCTCATTAAATTTCCCAATAATTCCGATGTGAAAAATCAGGGCCACATGGAGCGCATAATGTTGGGGGTTGAGGCCAACGATTTGAACCCATCGGGCTCTGGCTCCTTTCTCAACGGGATAAGGTCACGTGGTGGCAATGTGGCCGGGGCCAGGGCTAATTTCCCACCCCAAGCACTAGATATCCCTTCCTTATCAACTTCAGTTACGCGGAAAAATTGTGATCAGGGGCCAAGCATTAACTTCCACCCCCGTTGGACTTGGCTCCATGCATGGTCCTGTGGCACCCATAACACTAGGGGCTGGGGCTAAATCCTTGCCCCCACTCGAGTAGCACCCTTATTTTCAGCCAATGGTCTTATGTCAAACCTCATGACTAGGGGTTGGGGCTGGTATTTTCCCTCATAGTTTTTGCTCCTTCACTAGGGTCCTATGGATGCTATATGACCGAGGTTGGGCCCAAGCACCCCGCCCCCTTCCCCCAATACGAAAGCCATATGAATTTAAATATAATGCAGCCACATGGTATGTTAAGAACCATCGTGTGGTATACTGGTAGAGCATAGAGTTTGTACATGGTAGGTTGAGGTGTCAAACCCTGGCGAGGCCTTCAAGCCTTTACAAAAACAATTTGACCAATGTGGAGGCACAACATGGCACCATCTAATTGGGCCACATGGTGGCCTCCTATTGGGCCACATCAATTGCATAAACCAATCAGATGATGCCAACTTATTCCTATAAATATCGACACTTGGTGAGATATGATTGGCCCTCCATACACCTAGTTGGCATGATGTTAGCAGTAGAGACTCCCCAGTTAGCAGTCAAGTCTTTCCATATTTAAATTTATTTGTTGTTGGTCAAAAAATTCAGAACTTAATCATGTCTTAATACGATGTCAGGTGAAGGCGATTCAAGTGTCACTGGAATTAGGATGAAAAAAACAATTCCCTGACACTAGTTTCGAGAAGTGCATATCACTTTCATTTTTGAACCTATTTTTGATCTCCATATCAAAGGGTCTAAATATAGTTGCCATGTTTTCTCATGTTTACTCCTAAAGGTTGCGTACAAGATGGAGGTGACCTGATACTTTCATACGGAGAGTGCACAAGTTTGGAGGTATTTTCATGTTTATCAGTGACTTGGTAAGGGTTGTATAGGCCCTACGGATAATGGATAAGTTGATCAAATAGTCTAGTAGAAGTCTGGGCTAAAAAGGGTTGAATATACCTTATGCTTTGCCATAGTCGCTGGGAGAGAATGTCCTAAGTGTGGTTGTAGGTTTCCAACCACTGGGATGCTAGTGTGAAGGGTGTGTCTATATCCATGGATGGCTACTTATGTCCCTGCGACTGTGGCCTAAAACGATAATTTCTCCACATTCCTCGTGAATCTCAGGTATTTTATTTGTTTTTCCGTTTTTATTCTTAGATAATTTTCATTAGAATTTCAGAAAAGGGTTAACTAACTTCTATAATATGGATGAAGGGAAGAATATCTCTCATTAAGTGAAGTTAGTGGCAAGATCAAGTCAAGGAGATGAATCCATATTGATTCAAGTGTATGGACATGGTTGTTGAGTGCTCCATCACTTGTAGAATTTACTGATTTAATCATCTCTAAAAATTATAAATAAGAGAATGTGGTGAGGTTATTTGGTTGGCTCTTTTATGAGTGTGAGAGCATGCCATTGAGAGGGAATTAAGAGAGTAATGATATAGCTATATCTTCTCACAAAAAAATTCATAAGTATATTAGAGTGTCATATCCAGGAACACAAGATCAGATTTGATGAGAAGACGCAAAGGTTGAAGTCCATCATAGTATATGCTATGTATTGATTTAATTCTCACTACAATTGATGTTTTGATGGATTGAGAGAAGTACATGGTGGTTTTAGATGCATGTTCTATATCATATTTTTTTGTGCAGATCCCAAATTTTGTTATGCAGATAACAATGCTAATAGAAGAGAAGAAGTGGAAAGGGTTGGTGTTATAGAGTGAGAGAACTTGATATGTATATTAATTGATGTTGATATATCATGATTGTGTTGAAAATATTGTTGCTTTGATGAGCTTGGAGTTTATATTGAAAATGAATGAAAGCATGGCTCTGAGAGTTTAAGGAGGTGGGTGCATTTGTTCAATTTTTTTGGAACAAGATAGGGGTGTTGGATCCTTGTTAGTTGTAGCCAATAAAAAAATATATTGGGAGTATTATTTACATTCATGGTGGAGGATAGTCCAATGGTAGCTGGGGGTGGTTGCTTCCAACAGGTGGGGTCTTGTATAGTCATGTGAGTAGAGAATTCCTAGCTAGTGGGTGCCAATAATACTGATCATAGGGGTGGTGGATCCTTGCTAGTGGAGGCTAGATAAATTGATGTAAAATAATATTTGATTAGTGAATATTAAAAGTAGCACAATAACAACATGGTGGTTTTTTTCCCCTTGAGGGTTTCCACCAGATATACATGTGTCTTATTGTGCATGCTTGTGTTGATGATATTCATGGTTTTTATGTGTTGAGTTTATGCTGGTTTAACTTTCATACCTACTAATGTTGTTCATGTGTGTGCCTATTTGGTAATCCGACAAAAATATTTTAAAATTAATATATAATTATCACTAATAATTCACCCCCCCTCTCAATAGTTATCTAAATTTCTAACAATTGGTATCAAAGTTGGGCTCTTCATTGCAACTTAATCATTGAGAGTAGATCTAGGGAGTATTGGAGAATATTGATACTTTATTTTCAGGATGAACCCTCAAGGAGTATATTTTCTAACTACTACAAAATTCCAAGTATGGGAATTTAAGGTCAAAACTAAATTGGAATCTTATGGTGTTGACATTTGGATATGTGTTTGTGAAGGATGTGGAGAGAATTCCATGCCAGCGAGTGTGATTAAAAATGATGCTCAAGCAAGGGGCATTATTTGTGAGAATATCCATACTACATATATTGACAAAATAAAAGATCTAAAATATTCTAAGGATATTTGGGATAGACTGCATATGTTATGTGGATCCAACGACAACAAAAACAACAACAATGATGATGAATAAGTGAAGAAGAGTGGAAAAAAGAATAAGAAAAAGAAGAGATCAAAGAAGGAAGAATCTCTAGTTCAACCAACTGTGGAAAAGGACAACAAATCTAAAGGTATAAGTCATAATGATTTAGTTTTAAGTTATTTTTTAGATATTTGTCATGATATAACTCATATCTAGTTAGTGAAGAAGATACGGGTCATAGTTTTATGCTCCTTCAATATTAATATGAATATTCCATGGGTGTTATGGAAGAACTTTCTATAGAAGTTGGTAGACTAACAAATGCATGTAGGGAGCATGATAAGATATTGCAGATTTGTGATGAAAAGGAGAAGGATCTTAGGAAGGATATCATCAATATAGAGTCCCAGCTAACAAAAAATAAAAATAAATGAAGTTGTCATGTTTATCAAGAAAAAAGAGAAAAAAAACTATGTTGAAGTGCCTGAAGCTATAATTGTAAAATTGAGAGAGAAACTTGAAGAAAAAAACCAACAGCTGAAGCAAGTATAGAACACCATAGCCTTGGATAGTTTTCTTGAAAACCATAGATCACCATTGGACATATATGGTCTTGGTTTTCAAAAGGATGAGTCAAGTTCACATGTAGGAAATAACAACAAAGCATAACCAAAGAAGCCTGCAACAAAGAATGTGACAAGAAATTATAGTAATAGAAGAAAAATGCAACAAATCCATTACAAGAAAAAAATAAGAGAATGAAGAGGAGCTTTCACATCTAGCATAACATTTTCTCCTAGGATTGATAGTGGTAGATTTCATAAGAGAAGTAAAAAATCATTTTCCCCCTTGATGGCCGAGGTTGAGTGCTTTAGTTGTCACAATTTTGAACATGTGGTAGTTGCTTGTAGAATCATATTGTACACATATATGAAAAAACTTGTATAATCAATTAGAAGAACCACCTTCAGGTATAAAAGTTCATTTTGATGGGTTTTTTCATGCTTGTAACATGTTTGGCCATAAGGCCATTGATTGTAGATCTAGTATGAGGACATGGATATCCAACATGAGAAACAAAATGTCAGATCCTTTGGCTTCATATCTTGGTCATATAGAGTGTTATGTGTGTCACGATTTTGGGGACATGGAAAAATATTGTAAGATTCCTAGATCCTTCAGACCATCTAGTCAAAAAGAGAAGATAGAGGATAATTCTCAACCAAGGAACCAACCAAGAAACATGTGGAAGAAAAAGGAGGATCAACTAGGAAAGTGTGGTATTACACTTTTCTTGCATGATGTGGATGATAAGTGGTATATTAATAGAGGATGTTCACACCATATGTCAGGAGATAGGAACATATTTCACTTCCTGAAGAGAACCAAGAGTGGAAATATTGTTTTTGAAGGTAGTGAACTAGCTATAGTGTTGGGAAGAGGTAAGGCCAACCTTAGTGAAAAGAGGTCCAATGCATAAGATGTATGGCTCATTGAGGGTATAAAGCACAATATTTTGGGTGTGATCCAAATGGTTGATGGAGGAAAGGAAGTGGTATTAAACTCCAAATATTTCTTCATCCATAAATAAGGATCAAAGAGAGTGATTTCTAAAGGAGTGAAGACACCATACAATGTTTTTTTGTTGAAGGGAAGAGTGAGCAGAAAGAGGAGATCAAATAATTACTCTTCCTCATCAAATTTCGAGTAGGAGAGATTAGCTCCTATTGAAGTTTTTTTCTTGCATGAAAAATATCTTAGAATGAAAATAGGTATATGAGCCCCTCATAGCCTTAGGGGGAGCGTATTATAGAGTATGTCATCATGGATATGTGTATGGTTTGTGGTAGTAGCAACATGCTTGATCGTTGAGTCTCATTGCACATTTCGTTCCATAATATCAACATGATCATTGAAGGTATATTGAGCTCACATGGAGACTGTAATATTCCTAGTTAGCTTTTAGCTAGTTGGAATATAAAATCTTGTTTTTGTTAATAAAATAGATGAATAAGAGGGTAGAGGGACCCATATATCTCTTTAGTAGGAATAAAACCACTTCTAATGTGAATTTGGATCAGTGTATCTAGTTGAATAAATCAATCCTTGGTGTGAATGGGGGCCAATGCATGTGGATGGGGTCAAGGTTGACCAAATCAACAGTGCAGTCATGGAGGTAGTGGAGATAGTTGAGGACAACGCAGTCATAATGGGAGGACGTCTCCATGAGAGTAGTATCGTTATTGAGTGGGGCCATGGTGGAGGGGGATCAAAAAGCATATAAGGAAGGGGATGGAAGCCATAGAGGGCATTCTGAATATTTTTTATGTATGGCCTTTTATGACTTTCTGCACGCTTCAACTGTTTAGCGGAGTCTGCTGTGTTGTTTAGCACAAGGGTGTTTCCGGGAGGAAATCCCACCCTCATCCTTAGGGGACTTTTAGTGCCTACTCAGGAGAGGTTCATTTTAGATACATTCCATCATCTATAATCAGACCTATATTTAGCCACCTTTAGTAGTGCAGTCTCCTTTAGGAAATGTGCAATCTAGGAGGGCAGTTTCAGTGGAGGGTTGATAACCCAAGTTTTGGAGCTTATTTTCCAGTGAGAGGAGAAACCCTTCATCCAGAAAGTCAGTGGGGAGGAGTATGAGATATTTTCTCATCAGATCAGCCACCTCCCAATATTTAACCATTGCATAGCATAATTCAGCCCTAGGGCTACATTTTTCATATTGGGTATTTTCGGAAACCCTTTATGGGTTATCTTGGAATTGTACTAGAAAACCCAGATCTATGATCTCAACATTTTCTGAGCACCCTATATGCAAATATATGAATTCCTTGTTTCCAGTAGCATTTATTTCCAGCAAGATTATGTAGTCATGGCCTCCCAACAATTTATGTAGCAGCAGTTTCTTGTGTCTTGATGTGTAGGGTCATTTCAGGCTTGTTTTTCCTAGCTTGAGTGTCTTTTCCTCAAGATCATGTACTTCATTTTATGCTATCATATATAATAAAATGGCTCAATGATCTACACATGTTTTTATGTATTGATGTTTACTACATTTTCCATTTTTGTGCTCAATATTCATGTTTTCCCTATTTTGGAATATTACAGTGGTATCATAGCATAATCTTGGCTAAGCCTGTGAGGCACTACATCTATGTCATCAAAAGAAGAAGAACCTCTTACAGAATGGGAGAAGCAATATATTAGTAAAGGTTTAATGTTTGATTATAAAAACAATGAAGAAGACAAAGGCAAGACTCCAATAACATGAGAAATGGATGAGAAAAAGTTTCCCAAGCTTCTTCTTCAAAGAAATAAAGGAGATGAGGATGAAAAGACAAAAGGAGATGCCAAGAGGGTTTCAACATGGAGAAATTTCCAACACTTCACATCATTGGTGTGAGCAACTACTAATGCAATAAGTTTCCCAACGCTCCACCATGCCTACATTCCTAGCAGTGGGAAATGGGGTTGGAGGACCCCAAGAGCAGGAGGCTCTTGGTGATTACTTTCTAGAATATGAATCTGAATCTCAAAGGTTCAAAGAGAATCTTAAATTCCAAGAGTTATGTCAAATCAAGGATAATAGGATACCCCGTAATAATAATTGAAGTGGAGGGTACACGCAGAACTTTGATTTTCAGTGTACTATGGGTAGATTCTTTCAACCTTCTTTTGATGGGTCATCCAAGTGCACAGCCAAGGCTTGGGTGGAAAAAATAGACATCTATATCCAGTTGAACCAAGTACTAGCACTAGTACATTTTGCGGAAATTCCGACACTTGGTTCCGACGCTTTTGACCAAATGTCGGAAATTTTCCCAAATTTTTTCCATCCCGCCCGGAACCGTCGCTATAGCGACGTCTATAGAAAGCTGTCGCAATACCGACACCTAAAACCTGTCGCAATTACGATGTTTGGAGGAATACGTCGCAATTTCGACACCATGGCCCAAAGCATCGCTAAACTACTACATTTGGCGGAAATTCCGACACTTGCTTCCGACGCTTTTGACCAAATGTCGGAAATTTTCCCAAATTTTTTCCATCCCGCCTGCAACCGTCGCTATACCGACGTCTATAGAAACCAGTCGCAATACCGACACCTAAACTGTGTCACGATTGCGACGTTTGGAGGAAGGCGTCGCAATTGCGTCACCATCGCCCAAAGCGTCGCTAAACTACTACATTTTGGCGGAAATTCCGACACTTGCTTCCAACGCTTTTGACCAAATGTCGGAAATTTCCCGCAGTGGCGACGTCTGAAGGAAGACGTCGCAATGGCGACCCTATATATCTTAGAGGCATATCTTAAAAAGCAACTGAAAATCATATCAGTTGATTTTGTACACATGGCTTTTCAGTTGCTTTTTGTACACTTAGAGGCATCCGGTGCAATAGCGACGCTTTGTGTGTATGTGTTGTGAGAAATAATTATATAGTTCAACTTAATGGTTCATTATATAATCATGTGATCGTCACCAATGATATATCTTAAAAAGCAACTGAAAAGCCATGTGTACAAAATCGATGTATACTCTAGAGAGTGGTTCTCATATCACTATGTAAATTTTTTTATGCTACTTCAACAAAATTATAAGATAAACTGTAATACACATCATATATGCACCATAACAATTGGTACAGGGTAAAACCCACCTGCCACACCTTTGTACTCGATCCAATTTTATCTGTCAACTCTTCTAGCTGTGGGAGTTTCCTTCAAGGATCATAATACTCCCAAGGCCTGTTATCACCCTAGTAATTCTCAGGTTGTGGGATAGGGATTTTTGTAGTTAAGAACACCAAGGGTAACCAAGAACCACTTTGGGAATTCAAGATCTAGCCTTCTTGAACTCTAGAGAGGGATCTCTCCGTATGATTTAGCTTTGTTTTAGTAACAGATATTAGGCTAGCTATGATTGTGTATTTGGGTTTGATTTTAAAAGATTGGTGGGAATAAAGAGATTTCAAGGTAAACGAGAAGGATCTACCAGAATATTGGGTAATGGAGTCAACTCTCTAGGCAAGCAGAACTAGGAAATAAGCCTCAGAGATGCAAATGTGCTAAGGGCAAGATAGGTGACCTTCTAAGGCTATGTATAGGCTTGATTTGATGGAGTGGATGGAATCTGAGCAAAAGGGCACTTAAGAATCCTTAAGCTACAGATAAGAAGATTGAAGAAGGGGATCTAACTGGGAACCGTAGAACTGCCCATAAGTTTTTACGAACAGGCTATTACTGGCCTACCATCTTTAAGGATGCCAAAAAATTCGTGCAGGCCTGTGATAGCTGCCAAAGGGCAGGACGCCCTGGGCAGCCTGATGAAATGCCTTTGAACCCTCAACTAGTGATTGAACCATTTGAACGCTGGGCACTTGATTTTGTTGGCCCTATTAGTCCTCCCTCAAACCAAAATACATACATCCTAGTTGCAACCGAATATGTCACTAAGTGGGTCGAAGCAGAGGAAGTTTCAAAAGCTACAGAGGACTCTGTAGTACAGTTTCTTTTCCAAATCTTTGTGCGCTATGGTCTCCCAAGGGACATAATCACAGATGGAGGACCACAATTTTTAGGTAATAAATTAGCTGAAACATTGCAAAACTACCACATTCAGCACAAAATTAAAACTCCATATCACCCACAGGCCAATGGCCAAGTAGAGAGCACGAACAAAGTAGAAAACATTAAAATGCCAAGTAGAGAGCACGAACTATAGTTGTCTTGAGAAATTTTATTCACACTGAATACTTTGAATTGTGAAGTATTTATTCAAAAAAATGTTTACAAAATATCTCAGGAATTGAGATGATGTTTTAATCAAAAATAGGAAAGAAAACTTAAAAAGAGGGACAGCTGCAAAACAGTTTGCAAGCTGTTACCTTTTTACAAGCAAAAATAGAACTGATTATTCTAATTTGAATTGATTGTTGTTGTACTGCACTTTAACCCTGTATTTTTACCATTTGAGGTAACAGTAAAAAATGAATTTGCAAGTGAATTTCCTATTTTTTATCCATTAAATTCACAGCAGATCTGTGAATTCTTGCCACTTTTCTGCAGAGGGGATCTTCATAGTCTTCAATTTTCTGTAACTTTCATCTGCCTCTGTATACTTGGCAAAGTTAGGCTTTATAGTGAACATATGCCTAATCTCATTATCTAAAAAGAACATATTTTCAAAATACTGAAGAAGTATTCTGCCTGTTGGTGATCCTTGAGGCAGTTGTTGTCTGGCTTGCTCTTTTGCATGATTTCTGATTTTTAGATCATACTCTTTCTGAGGCATTAACTTGTCATTCACTGCGTGAATATCAGGCAAACCTGCTTCTGACAATGTTTTGTATTTGGCTAAAAATCTTGAGATGGATAAATTCATGTCTTTACACCGGTCCTCTAGAGTACTCATTATGTTTCTTTTGTTCAGGACCTTTTTGATTTGAAGAATGGTTTCTGTTCTATCAACAATTTTCAATTCTTCCAACTCTTCCCTGGTCTTACTGTTTAAAAAAAGCTATGAGTTGGATTGCTTGGGCTGGTTTTTTGTCAATTTCCCTCTTAGTCTTGTCAATCTCTGCACTAGCAACTTGAAGTAACTCCCTCTGTTCATAAATTATCCGAATTGAAGGCCATTGAGAATGAATGCCATCAATAATTTTGGTCCATAAATGACTTTTTATAAAGGCCACTTGATCTGTAATATTTACTTGTGCTTGCAGAATATTTACCTGTTCTTGTAGTCGATCAGCCCTTTGCTCATGTCCTCTAGAAGTAGTCAAGGCATCATTTTTGGATTTTTCCAAATTTTTAATAGTGCCTCTCAAACTAAGAATCTCTTTATCTTGGTCTTGTGGTGTGGTCCTCTATGAGGATGAAGAAGAAGAGGCAGAGATTAGAGAAGTAATTGGCACTGCAGTTGGCAGTACTCCGTTCGGTGCCAAGTGTTCTGCCAAAGTAGATGGTATAGCAATGTTTACAGTGGGGATCACTGTAGGAATGACCATTGGTTGTGCTTTTCTTAGTTCTTCATTCTCTTTCATTAGAGCTTCTATTTGACTTTCCATTGTTTTTATCTGACCTGACATTTGATGTACAAGCTGCTTTAAATCATCATTCTCTGTTTTTTGCTGTAGAATTTCTTTTGCTTGAGAGTTTTCACTCTGAGGCAACTTCAACTATTTTCTAAGAGCAACTATATCCTCATTTTTCTGTTTAATTAAGACTTTTTCCCCTTCAATGTTGGCTGGGTCACCCCCTGCTTCAATCACTATATCTTCTAGTGCTTTTATTCTTAAATTATTAGCATACAATGAGGCTTTGTCCAACCTCATTTGATTTTGGAGGTTGAGCATTGTTTTCTCAAGCCTAATTGATTTCATAGTTTTACTGACAATTTTGGAATATAGCATTTCAATATTTCTCCTATGAAATTCAATTTGATCTAATTCATGAATGGCATCTGCATCCAGTTCAAGATCTGTTTTGGAATAATCTGCCACTGATTTTGGCTCAGCCACTGTAGGCTTCAAGAATGACATTACCAATTTATTGGATGAATAATCAAATGCTGAAAGAATCATGTCTTTGTTTCCAGGCTTTTCCTTAAGAAATCTACAATGAGCTTAATTCTTGAGCTCTTCATTCTTCTCTTTAATCTGTCTGAATCTGATCTGAATCTCTGACTCTGTATTTTCAGTTTCCTGAGAAGAAGGAGGCAAATCGACAGTAGCCTGGTTTTCCTTCATGACTGTATCTTTTTGTTGTGTTCCAATTTTTACATTTTGAAGCTCTTCTAATGTTTGAGTGACTATTCTTGTTGCTTCATCATTTATATCAATATTTACAGCCTTATCCTTTTCTTCTTCTGTTGACTTGCTTCTTTTACTATAAGGAGTTCTGAATTTTATGTTCTCAATAGTCTCAACTATGAAACTATCTCCTTCTCTGTCTCTTTTATGTACATTATAAGTATCTTTTCTTGTAGAAGCCACCTGTACTGTCTGTTCAATCTGTTTGCCTTTGCCACTTTCTACCTGTATTACCTGTACTGCCTGTGAATCATCATCAGATAGGGTGTTTGGCTCCCATTCAATTTTATTTACATATCTTTGAATATGGGGCTTAGGATCATGCAAGTAAACAGGAAACTTACATTTTACCCTTATTGCACTCAAAATACCTTGTGGGTCATACTTCCATGTAAAAATACATGGGAACTTATACTCTTTAAGTTTGACATTTATCTCATTGGCAGCTTCTCTGTTATTCACAATGAATGGCCCAATTTGATTTTTCAACTTAAATTGGGTCTTTTTCTTGAAAGCTATGAAGTGGATTTCATCTACATTCAATAGTTGTCTCAGATATTCTAAAGAAAATATTCTTGTAGTAACAAATCTGGGTAACTTATATGGGGCCAGGGATGAGCCATACACTCTAATTTCTGTATGATTTTTATATAAATACCAATCTCCAGTTTTGTAGCTCTCTGATAACTGCAGAATTCTTCTTGTCTCATCATTGATCCTAGGGATCTCCTCTTTTCCAAGAGATACATAGCAGGGGCTATAAATGAGTCATTGAAATCTGTAAAACTATACTCTTTGTTCCATTTCCTTAGAATAGATGACCAAAATACTACTGATAGAACTTTTCCTTCTGCATCCACTTTCTCACATTCAATTGGAAACTTATCTGTTTGATAATATAGGAAGAGGTGTAGTAGATAAGAGGAGTATCTGAAAACTCCTTCTTCTGATAATTTGGATAACTGATAATGCATATTATCAGCAATACATCTAGCAAAATTGAACTGAATGGATGGTGATTGACTAGGGTTTAGAGTTGACAGAAAACCTAGGATAGCCACATCAGTGAATTCATCACTGGCGTATCCTAGTATGAAGGAGAGCATTGAGACAATCTTTCTAGTTTCATCTGGGAAATCAACGGTGTCGAAAGGAGGATCTAACTTAGGCATATCAACTTGATTTGGAAAAAAAGTCTGGTATATTTTGAATCTAGCATTGAAATCCAAGTCAAGATATAGTTGGGTTAAATCTTCTCTTGTTAGGGAAAGAGAATTGGGGTCATGATTCATTTGCAGCATGGAATTTATCGACTCTTCAGTGATGTAAAATAGGGTTTCTTTTTCTTTGTTTACAATACATCTTTTTTCTGGCATATAATAGGCTTCGCATAATCTGATAAAGTCAGGAACAGAATGAGTGAGAGGGAAAATATATCTAGGTAGATTGGATTCCCAAATTGGAATATCTTTGTCACCCTTTTCCACTGATTTGCCATAGCACCAATTATAGACATCAAGCGGGTTAAATTCTACATTAGGGTCTAGTATTATACAGTCCAGATCAACTAAAGGGCTGTTCTCTGGAGAAATGACTGGAGGCTGGACTGGTCTGACCACTTCTGTAGAATCAGCCATGAGTACAGGAGTTGGTTTGTCGATTTTGAAGGACATAGGCTGAGGAATCTTTGTAGAAGACTTCTTTTGAGATTCTAGGCCTCCATTCTTGGGGTTACCTATTTCTTGGTCATTTTTAATAATGAACGAAGCAAGCTTAAACGGTTTGCTAAGTTCCTTTACGAGAAACAGGGGTTTCTTAGCGAATTTCTACTGAAAATGGGGTTTCTGAGCAGGGTTTTTAGGAAATGCAAGGAATTTAAAGCTCAGAACGTGTATTTAAAATCGATTTCAATAGCAAAACGGACCAGGGTATGGAAAAAACTGCGAGAAAGGGCAATTAGGGATTCCAGGGAAATTTTGACAGAGTTTTCCCTGAAAAATGGACACTTTTTTGCAGTAACTTTGGTAATTATTTGAAATCGACAAGAATTTTGAAATCTCAGAGGGCAACTTCGAATAAAAGTACCTGGAGAACCAACGGAATTCGGTTGAAGACGTTGCAGAGGTGCTCAATCTTCAATTTTTTGAAAATGGCTTCGCAGAGGACAATGTAGTACTTTGTAATGGAAATTCAGGGCAATGGGTGTCGAAAAATGGTACTGGTAGGTTGAAAATGGCTCTGCAAAGTTTCTCAGGGTTCAAACGGCGTGATTTTGAGGAAAACGGTTCTGCAATGTTTTTACAGGTTTAAAGCGAAAAGGTGAACATTTGAATGCAAATAATAATTTTAATGTTATCCTTCGATGGTATAACCATAGTTAAATGACATTAAACTCGGGTTAAACAGGTGAGGTTTAGGGAATACCACCAGTGGTATTCTTGAGGGTAAATGGTGGTAAGCGGAAACTAGCTTTTCGAACGCGATACAACGTGGTGGCGACACGTAAGCGCGAGTGGTTTGGAAAAACCACCCATTTCGCGCGGCTTTGCCAAAACATCAAATGATTACTTTATGAGCGCGGAAATGTATTAGCGCCGTCGGATCTGGATTCAACGAGCGAACAACCACAATGAAAAGGAAAGGTGCGGGGAAAAGGTAAGTTATCGGGTTCAGTGCGATACTATTGCAAAAGTGTCACAAGACCAACGAAAATGGAAATCGTTCAAAACGTCAGAAGAGCGACGCTTACCGAAAAGTAAAAGGTAAGTTATCGTTCACTTTGGGTCATTGATCTTGGGAAACCGTCGCTATACCGACATTTAGAGAAATGTGTCGCACTACCGACACTTATAAAAATTGTCGCAATTGCGACACTATGCCCCAAAGCATCGTTAGACGGCTTCCTCCAAACGTCGCTATTATATGTTTTACGAAGATATGGTAAGTAACTCTCTCTTGTTCTTCTTAGAAATAATTATATATAATTTTTCTTTTTTTTCAAAATAGATTAAAAAAATTATATGAGAAAAATTATTAATTCATCAATATGTGTGTGTTGTGAGGAATAATTTCATAGTTCAACTTAATGGTTCAGTATATAATCATGTGAGCATCACCAATGATATATCTTAAAAATCAACTGAAAAGCCATGTGTACAAAATCGATGTATACTCTAGAGAGTGGTTCTCATATCACTAAGTAAATTGTTGTATGCTACTTTAACAAAATTATAAGATAGATTGTAATACACATTATATATGCACCATAACAATTTCCATACAACTAATTTGTTTTAGGATACATGTGGCATTCTAGGGGTAAATTCTATATGATGTGTATATCAATCTATTAGGTGTTGGTAAGGATAAACTGTAATACACATTATATATGCACCATAACAATTGTCATACAACTAATTTGTTTTAGGATACATGTGGCATTCTAGGGGTAAATTCTATATGATGTGTATATCAATCTATTAGGTGTTGGTAAGTTTTGAGTATCTAAGAAATGATAAGAAATATCCATACATCATGATCTTGTAATGTGATTATAAATTGTGTCTATAATTTCCACAAAATGTATAAATGATTTGTTTTAAAAAAATCAACACAATCAACCCTAAACAATGCTCATGATGTGGAATGTCATTGGAGAAACCAAAATGATGGTCACATGTCCCATTTCTATGGTAATGGTGATCATATATATGTTGTAGCGACACTTGATGAGTAATTAAATAAATCTAAGAGTGTGACTCATTGTGCAATATTTTTTTAAAGCATGATTTGTTTTCCTAGTTTTTACTAATTTGTTAACATATTTTATTCATTTGGAAAGCTAATTAATGATGCTTTAAGTAATTAGGACTTAATGAGAGATCATCTTCACATCTTTACTGAAATATATTGGTAATTGTAGTCACTATATGTACCGCACATGCATGCTAGAAAAATTGAAATATAAACTATAATACACATCTTATATCTGCCATAACAATTGTCATACAACTTATTTACTTCTAGATACATATGAAATACTTCAGGTAAATGCCATATTATGTGTATACCAATATAGTAGGTGTTGGTAAATTATGAGGATCTAAGAAATGATAGGGTATCCACACATTAGTAGTGCCCTGGTGAATTTTTTGCATAATTTTCTATTTGTTGTAATTTTGTTGCCTGGATTTGTTATAGATTTCAAATAATATATACAATTATCTACCAATTTTTCTTTATAAAGAAGAAGAAGTACAATAAGTAGTCACCTAAAAGTGAGCCATGTGAAAATATTGGTAACATGAGTAACCTGGTAAGCTGTAAATGAAAAGTGAATAACCTCCACTCACCAAAAGTGAATAACCTCCACTCACCAACAAGTGGCAGGCAGGGTTGGAATTTGGATTTCTCTTTACCCGTCACACAAATTTTTTTGACGTTTTGGTCATTATTTTTCTAGTCAATAAACGTTAAGTTTAAAATTTTGCACTTCATTAATGACTTTCTCGTAATAAATTAACCCTTCACCAATAAAAGTTTGATTAAAAAAATTGAACGCTCTTCCATTTTCTTTGGATTTTGGAGTGTGATATATCTGTGTCATGGACTTTTAATACCTAAAGTTTCAAGATAAATAATTGATTCTTGTCAAACTAATATTTCCTCAATATATGCTATGTGTTGAAATTACTTACAGCTGATGTACAGGCAGCCGCCTTCCATTTCCAGCGAACAGTCAAGATCGCAGTATAACAAAAACGTTGCAGAGAGCCGCTTGCCATTTTTGATTGATCAGAGTTTAAAAAATTGAAGGACAGTGGTCCCAGAACTGAAATTTCTAGATTTGAAATCTCACTGAGGCGGATTTAATAGAAATTTCGCATCACACTCAGCCGTCCGTACGAGTGCCCAAAATCGGACGCGAAAAATTCATAAAGCAGATTGAATAGAAATTTCGCGTCACATTTTTGATGACGTCAGCAAATTTTATTGGCACCCGAAATTGAAATTTCCGGATTTGAAATCTCACTGAGGCAGATTTAATAGAAATTTCGCATCACACTCAGCCGTCCGTACGAGTGCCCAAAATCGGACGCGAAAAATTCATAAAGCAGATTGAATAGAAATTTCGCGTCACATTTTTGATGATGTCAACAAATTTTTTTGGCACCCGAAATTGATTGAAGGAGAGTTTAATTTTTGGTTGACGTCCGGTGGTCAAAGTTCTTTAATGTTTGTTTTAAAAATGTCGTGCGTACAGGTCCATATATATATAATATATACATCATATGCACAATTCAAAGCAGTGAGTTGTAAATGCACAAATAGAGTGAAATTTTAGAGTGTGAGTTTTGTGTTGAACTGTGTTTTGAAGCAGTCAAAGTTTTTTTATTCCCTCAGTCAGAGGAGATTTTGTAACCAAAGTTTTGAAGTTTAATGAAATAGATTTTACAGTGAAAACTCTGTTTCCAGTGAAGAATTTTTTTTTTTATATTTTCTCTGTGTTGAAGAGGGGAGTTTTATTCTCCATTGTTGTTCTGGAATTTTAAATATTCCAACACTATGATCTACTAAAATTTACTTCAAAAATCAAGTAAACCTTCCAATATAAAGAAAACAACATGAACGAGCTTTCCCTAAATTGCAATAAATTTATGTTTATTATTAATATTGCATAATCTGTCTTATAAAAATTGCATAATCGGACTAAGAACAAATCCTCAGTGCATTTTTTATTGTTGTTGTGATTAAAAAAATGAGACAAAGAACGCTAAGGCACTCAGAGAAATCAATCTATGTATTATTTCTCACAAAACATGTTGAGTAGTGGAGACTAAGCCCTAGATTTTTTTCTGTCCTCAATCTCTCTATTAATTATGTCTATGTAGTTATAAGAATAACAAGCCAAAGAAATTTGAGGCTTCCAGAGAAATTAGTCTCTGTGTACAGAAATTGATGATTACTATTGACTAAATGTTATACTATTTGAAATTGCTGAGCGAAATTAATCAGGCCATGATGTACCATTTGTCAGTATCTATTTTCTCATGTATGAAAGTTTTTTTTTTCTAAGTAAAAGTAATTATATTAACAAAAGGAGTACAGTACAGCGGGCCGAAGCCTGATCATTGCCGAGTGCTGTGGCATTTGAAACAAAAAACCATAGTTTGAAGACTGCCCTGCAAGAGGGAAACTAGTCTGAAACAGTTCATTTGAAAAATCCCGCGCAGGGGAACCAGAGAATTGTAGTACTGGAGACCATATTGAAGAAAAAAAAATAGATGCATTTTCAGAAATAGCAGGAAACACATGAACAGGCCCGTGAGAATGGGCAGAAATAGAGCAAAAAACCAGAGTGAAGAGGAGGAATTATTCATCAGGATCAGGTTCGTAGACAACTCTGCACCAGAATTCATCTGGTTCCCCGTCAGAATTATACAGGTCAGAAACAGAATGGATCACCTTCCCGCGAGGAGGAGGAGTAATCTGCACCTCGCTCGCTTGCACTGCGTCCTGCCTCTCAGTAGGTTGACCCACCGCTTCCTTGTTCACCTGGTCCTGCGTGGCCTTGCCCATCTGACCCTGCATGTTCGCACTATCAGGGTGCTTCAGCCCAACAAACTACGCCGAATCCTGAGCCGCCGAGAGGCTGCATTCCGCCGGGCGAGAACTGGGAACAATTTCCTGAGGCTCTTCACGAAAGACGACCGTAATTGAGGCAGTCACCCTGGGTTGATTGAGAGTGTTGTTAAAGGAAAAATGCGCGGTGTGGGTTTGAGCAGGAGGAGCGGAAGGAGTGGGGGAAGCAAGGCGACGGACCGAGTGGAGAAGGCACCCTCTAGGTTGACTGTCAGAGTGGGAGATAGACGCAGAGGAGGTGCCAGAGGTGGAGGGAGAGCGTCGAATTTGGCGCCTCGTGGAGCCTCTTCGGCAGCGCATTCTGTGCCTGAGGCGCGGCATAGTCGCACTCGAGATAGCAGGGCAGGGAGGAAAAAGATGGACAGAAGACTGAGGCGAGAGGGGCAACAGGGCGATAGAAGCAAGCTTACAGGAACCAGCGTGGCAAAAGTGGAGATTTTCTCCAAAATCCAAACAACAATTGAGACATCTCCTCTTACCAGTTACAGTGCGAACATTAGAAAGCCCTGCTCCTGGAGCGCACCACAGATTCACAGGCGGGGGAATTCTGTTCAGACCAGAGGGACGTTCCATAATAAAAAGCCAGTCTACAGTGCAACTGTAAATCGACTGCAATAAACCACCATAAGTATGAACTAGAGGCTAAGTCATGTCGCGGCATGCGAATGTGTATCGAGGAGTGGGACTACGGTTTATTCGAGCGAGTAAATGGCATTAAACGCCGATCAGTCGACATTAAGAACTGAATGACAGCACTCTTGCGGGTGGGCCAGTGGCTTTCCCTCCCCCATCCCATCACGTTAAACACTACCAACTTCACCCGCATCCGGGTTCTCATGTATGAAAGTTGATGTTACCATTGATATTATTTTTTTTATATTTTTGCATGGCCATTGGACAATGATTTAATATGGTTTTCCTACTAAATTCCAATGGATGATTATTCAAAAATATTGAGAATTAGTTTAGTCTCAAGGCATAGCCAAGAGTCTTACTGGATAATTATAGATTACCTCTCCAATGGATGATTGTACATTTTTCATGTACTTTTTCACGTAAATTTCAGTTGATGCTAGATCTTACATTAATAACTATACTTGCATGAATATCCATGCTTTTATACTTCCCCACTATGGTCAATGTTGATGTATGGCCTTGGCCCATTGATCTTACAATTAACTCACTATTCATATTCAATTTTATACAGTTCAGCCCAATAAAATAAGGAAAACAGAAAATTCAAATGCGGGCTACAAAAAAATGATTTTTTAAAAAACTACATTAATGTCTGATATCACGCGTGCATTCGCACGCGCGCATTCGCCCTCAGTTCTTGCATAATAGCATTCGCTCTCAGCATTCTCCCTCAGCTCTTGCAGAACAGCATTCGCCCTCAGTTCTTGCAAAATGGTAAGTTCTTACTGCAGGCCCTTCCTCCTGTAGTAGGGTTGACCCTATTTGGGTTTTTTTGGAGCCTCTGAGAATACAAAGGTTGTGATTGATTACGGGGCACTGCCTATATTTGTGGAACTTCTTACCTCTGGGAATGATAACGTTCGAGAACAGGTAGCACGTTCATTTTAGAGGCATAAAATTATTCTTCCCAACTATCTTTATACGTCTGTAATTTTGGAATTTGATTTAAAAAACTACTGCCCAACTTTGAGTTCAACTGGTGTTCGTGTAAGGTTTTTTGGGCTTTGGGAAATATTGTTGGAGACTCTGCATCACTTAGGGATCTTGCCCTTAGTCATGGAGCTCCGAGGCAGGTGCTTGCCCAGTTGAATGATACTGCCAGAATTTCAATGATACGAAATTGTACATGGGCTCTATCAAATTTTTGTCGTGGTAAACCCCAACGACTATTCGAACAGGTAAGAAGAACACATTTTCTGCCTCTTCTTCTTAGTTCGCAGATACTGTGGATTTTTTTTTATAGATCTTGGTGCTTGGTAGATTTGGATGTAATATGGACCTAGGCGCTTGTTCATTACAATGTCTCCGTCATCAGGTTTTAGAAAATGCTCAGAAATTTGGGTTTCACAAGGGGATTACCCTTGCTTGCAAGTATCGATTATCAATCACATTCAAAAAAAGTCTTTCGTAGCATTGCTGAGCTCTTTGTAGGTGAATTTCCGAGGCAATTTCACAATATCTGAACTAAATTTGTCTGTCCTTTTCAATACTCTGCGCTTGTAACAGAACCAGACAAACAATCTAGTGGCCAATGCAACAACAAAAACACCTCCTGTTGCAATGCCTGCAATTCACCCTCTCTGCACGCATGAATGACTATGGCACCCTCTTTTGTGAACAGGTACTGGAGCTGAAGGTACTGGTTTCCATTAAGATCGTGGAATTCAACATCCAAAATAGTATCAAATTCCACTGCAATAGTATTCCCCAGCGAGGGCAATAGTTCATTGAGACCTATTGGACTCATCACCCCCAAATAGCCTCCAGGGCTACCCAGAGTGTGATCATCTGGAGCAATAAAAAATGCTCATCCATCCCCAATTGAAACAAGAACAAGACCCACATTGGTTACAGAAAAGGAGAAACACATTTTGAAAGAAGAAGAAACTTTTGTATTAGGGTCCAGAAATCTAACTGGTCTATTGTACAATGCCCTACCCGCACTTCAAATTGGTACTCCCAACTCCATGCTAAAGCTCACTGTGCCATTCTTCAGATGAGCATCTTAACCTGAAGTTTGATTCCAAAAAACCCAAGTCCCCTGTTCTATGCCCAAGACCTCTGTTACAACGAGTAGAGTTCTGAGCGAAATACTTCACAATAGGAAGCAAAAGAAACATCGCAAAATTTCTCTTCTTTAGATTGATAATTTTCTGTGCGAAAATTCAACTGCGGACAGTAAAAACATAATATCAAACACAACCAATCGACAATGGAATTTGAACATGAGGATTTATAACCACAGAAAACCCTCTCCAGGTTAAAAGAATTCCAGAATGGCTTTAAGATTCTACTAATGAGCGCTTACAACACCATAACAATTACTGTCACAATGAAATCTGCTGGAAGCAAAGCCCTTGTACAGTTTCTACATTTCCACAGTGGAAGCAAGAATCTTGCTATCTCTCATGATCTGGTTCTGTGGTCAAATCCTTTGCTATGGCTGTCTTGTTTTGCTAAACGTGGATCTGTCTTAGCTTTGGCTCTGGTTCTCATTTAGGATCATGGCTATCTGATCTTGCTGTGGCTTTGACTATACAAACTTGTTCAATAGGAAAATGTTGACTCTGCTATATATAGGAGCTTCAATGGGTGTTCTCAAACACTTTTTTGGGCAGCTTTGTTTTGTCTCTGATTCAAGGCAGAACTATGTTGGCCTTGGTTTTTTAGTCCTTGGAACTTAGTTCTCTCATATTTTCCATCCTATCCCCAGTTTTCTACCGAGAAAGACATAACTTCACGATACCAAAATTGACTATTTTTGGCCATTTACCTTTAGGAATGGTACAACCTTAATTTGGTGCATTCGTAGAGTATCTGAAGAGCACTCTCAAGTTGTTATTCAGTATTTTAGCATAACTAATACATTCAACTGCCATGCTCTAATATTTATATCAACCATAAGCATTCTTAAGGTAGTTCCACGTTTGTGAAGCAGAAGGAATGCTTCTGACAGCTTCTTATCATAGTGGTACAATTATGTTCGCAGTTTATCTTTTATAAACCTCCAATTTTCCAAACGTAGTAGAGACTACAGTTTGCATCTGAAATTTTGGACAAATTTGTTTAGTATTCTACAGAAAATGCATTAAGAATAAAAAAATCCCACAATTTGTAAAAAGCCCAAAATTTTGTAAAAAGCCCACATTTTGTAAAAAGCTCACAATTTGTAAAATGCCCACTTTTATTTTATTTTTGCTTATATATTGAGCTCCCATTGAGTTCAACAAGTCTTGGGTTTTCTACACCATTGAGAGAGATTTATTGTTTTCTTTATAGGATAATTTGCAACAATGGAAGAAAACATTGGAGCTGGAAAAACAATTCAAAAGGGTGAAAGGGGTGATGGCAGAGTTTATTTCCCTTGTAAAAAATGTTGTATGAGAAATAATGTTAGAGTTTTAATAGCAATAGCAACAGTGCATTGTAGGAAATATGGGCACATTGATGGTGGATCGAATGACTATCGTCCCATGGTAATTAATTATCTATCTTCATTTTGATTATATTGTAAAATTTTATATTATTTTAAATTTTTAATATTTTTTATATGCACACTAATGTTTAATTATTAATGTTTGTAATTTTCATAAAGGCACAGTTGCCCCCCAACTTTTTGCAGATGATCAACCAGCTTCCACAGCAAAATAGTAGTAGATTAGATGATGTTGCACCAATACAAGAGAATATTGCAGCAAATATTAGTATTGGAAATGATGCTGTACAAGGTGAAGAACATGAAGTGAATGATGAAGGTAATTTTAATGATCCCATGGAGGTAGATCATGATGACAGTAATGAGACAGTTCACATTAATGATGGGACAAATCAAATGCTCCAAGACTTGTATGGTGAGTCAGATGATGATGGTGGAGATAGCAATGACGGTATTTATGATGTACCTCTGATTGAAAGGTCAAGTGAACGACTTTTTGAACACTCAAATGCAACTCTTCTCTCTGCTACATTGTTGCTGGTGAACTTAAAGGTTATGAATAATTTGTCAAACAGATGTATGACACAACTCTTAAGGTATGCAATATGTATATATGATCACATATATGTAAATGTTGATTATTTTCCCTTTTTTTAGTTGTAATAAATGTGTAAAATAATAACTTATATATAAGTTATTATTTTACACATTTATTACAATTAAAAAAAAGGGAAAATAATCAACATTTACATATATGTGATCATATATACATATTGCATACCTTAGGAGTTGTGTCATACATCTATTCGACAAATTATTCATAACCTTTAAGTTCACCAGCTCTCTGCTATTGTTGCGGGTGAACTTAAAGGTTATGAATAATTTGTCGAACAGATGTATGACACAACTCCTAAGATATGCAATATGTATATATGATCACATATATGTAAATGTTGATTATTTTCCCTTTTTTTAATTGTAATAAATGTGTAAAATAATAAGTTATATATATATATATCATAGTTATCAAAACCGGCCAACCAGGACAGCTGCCGGTTGGAACCGGTCTTGCAACCCGGTCAATAGCCTATTCTCACCTGTTTTGGCCGGTTAACCGGACCTAACCGACCGGTTAAGTAAGGAACCGGCCAGTTTATGCATAAACCGATCAGTTCCGTACTTAACCGGCCGGTTAGGTGCTCCTCCATGAGTTGCAAATTCCTCAGTGTCTCCTCCATGAGCTGCAAATTCCTCTATTATACTAGCAACAAAATTCTCTAATAACTCATACTCAACACCTTATAGTAGCAACAATACACATGATGAATGATAAATACAAGGCTGGCTAGCATAAAATCCCTGGCAGCATGCAACTCATCAAGTGTACTTGATGACAATTTCTGTTCTCAAAACAATCAACAACAACCTTATTTCACACTCAGCTAGGAACTGTCAGACCCTCTCTCTCTGCTCACACATAGCAGCAACATAAATACAAAACCTTTCACACAACATACAAGAAATTTGATCATGGCATCAAGACTGATGCAAATGGTCTGACGCCACTCAAGGGACAACAACATACAACCTAATGAAAATGTGGCTGGCAATAATAAATTGACCACTAGAAAATTCCCGCTTGGAAATGCACTAAACTGGCTACTGAGTTTTCTGGGTTTTAATGAATCTTTTCAGTGATAAATTTTGTCAAACACATTGTGAGCAGACTGCTGAAGTTGTAATTCTCTCTCAACTTGTTACAAATAGCACTAATAGTGGGTTTCATAAACCAATTCAATACCTCTAAGTGTTGTAGATGTTTTTCTAGAAATTTATTAGCAAGAAAACATAGATAATGAAGAATACAAGATCTTCAAAATG
This sequence comes from Pinus albicaulis, assembly GCA_034641835.2. Classification (NCBI taxonomy): domain Eukaryota; kingdom Viridiplantae; phylum Streptophyta; class Pinopsida; order Pinales; family Pinaceae; genus Pinus; species Pinus albicaulis. The sequence goes on along the minus strand of CM076584.1, from coordinate 682,540,522 downwards.
CTGCTCTGATATATATATATATATACTGAACCCAGAATTGTCTTTAAGGCTGATACAATGAATTGACAACAGATCTGAGCAGGGACAGATTGTATATTATAATATTAACTCAGCAATAAAACACAGTGAATAATATAAGAGAAACCCGATACATTACTTCAACAAGTTTGCTTATGTATTTTTCGATGATATGTATTGCATTTGCTGCCATTTTGATATATTCACCTTTGCATGGTATATAAATGAGAAAATTTTTCATATTTTGTCTCTATTGGCTTGGAATCATGGTTGCAAATCTTAAAAATAGTTTTTATTTATTTATTTATTTTTCATTTTATTAAAAAATAATTATTTAATGTATTTTTTTTAAAACCGGTTCATTGAGATCTGATCGCTACCGGTTCGATCGGTTCCGGTTTGAAACCCGGTTCATTAGCTCCACCGATCCGGACACTGGTTCTGGTTTTAATAACTATTATATATATATATATATATATATATATGATTAATAATCTTTACAAGACACTACTTTTTGTTTCTGTTGTAGATTGTTGGGTGAATATTTGTTACCATCGCCAAATACTTTACCTCGAACATATCGAGATCTACGTGCTATTATGAAACACTTTGGAATGGAATATAACACTATAGATTCATGTCCTAAAGATCATATTATATATTATGGAGAACATGCGTTGAAAACAGAATGTCCGAAATGTGGTACCAGTGGATATCGAACAAATCAACTAACCAAAAAGGTGCCTCAAAAGGTTCTTCGTCATATTCCCATAATTCCACGTTTGCAGCGAATGTTCAAGTGTAACAGCATAGCACAGTTTATGGATTACCATGCAAAGAATAGAAGTGGATATGGTGTTCTTCGAATGCCTACAGATGGTTCTGCATTTAGAGAAATCGAGGAAAATATGTAGATTTTAAAAATGAACCTCGTAATGTCAGGCTTTCATTGGCAGCTGATGATGTTAATCCATTCGGAGAGCTTAGATCTACTTACTCAGTGTGGCCTATTTTCGTTATCAACAATAATATTCCTCCTTGGATGTCAATAAAGAGGGAGCACATAATGTTGACTATGATTATTCCAGGTATTTGATACATTATTTCTTTGAATGTAACATTTTCATTTCTCTCGTTGTTTGAATAAATATATATTTTATTTATTTACTTACTTATATATACATATATCATGGGAGTAATTATTATGTTTCATAATTTTGAACAATTAGGTAAGTACCAGGTCAAAGTTATGAATGTATATATTGAGCCTCTTATCGATGAGCTAATACAGTTATGGCATGTCATCACTATGTATGACATCACTAAGCCAATCAAGCAGAAGAGATTTCAATGTTGTGGAATGCTTGTATGGACAATTCATGATGCCCCAGGACTAACACATGTTTGTGGTATGTAATATTTCATTGCACTTTAATATGATACATAATTATCTAAAATAGATATACCATATTGCATGTTTTAAAAATGATCTCATAGTATATTAATTGTTATTGATCCATCTATTGCAGGTCTTCAAACAAAGGGTAGATTTGCATGTCCAGTTTGTGGCCCTAAAATGAAGTATCGTCATTCACCAGACTTAAAAAAGATGGTGTTTGATGAGTTTAGGCACTTCCTCCCTAGGAACCATAAGTATCGTACTACTCAAAAACATCTTTTCAATGATAAAGAAGAAACTAGATTAAAACCACGAAGAATGACACCTCAGTTGTGGATGTTGGAATATAACAGAATTAATAATCGTCGAGCAGCTGGTACGTAATGTGTGTGTGTATATATATATATATATATATATATATATATATATATTATTTGTTTATGTAATGTTTGGAATTTTTGTTTTAACTAATGAATTTATTTTATTGTATTTTATAATTAATATTGTTCTGATTTATTTTATTCTTTGATATCAAGGTCATCGTCGCCGTGAAGGTACTAATATTGTACTTTCACCTAGAATGAAATGTTATCCTTCTCAATTCGTGAGGTTGCCCTACTATGAGGACCTAAAAATAGCTCATTTGTTTGATACAATGCATGTCGGGAAGAATGTGACAGAAATGTTATGGCGAACCATAGATGGTGCACATGAGAGAGATAAAATTGACAAAATTTGTGCTAACATTGAGAAATCAAATCATGCAATGAAAAGTGTGATCGACGGATCAAATAACAATGGAGGTCAAAATTATAATAATATTCCATGGTTATTAACAGAACAACAAAGCAATGATGTAAAAGAGGTCGTTAGAAGAATTAAATTTCCAACAAGTTTTGCTTCAAACATAAATAATATCTTAACGAAGAAAGGTGACTTCAATGGGGTGAAAACACATGATTGGCATACCTTTATTAAGGTAATTTTTTTGGTATACGTTTTTGTTTGTTATTGCTTGAATACATATTTTAAATTTTCCTTTTTTCTGTTTAATTTGGAAGCCAATAACGATTCATTTTTTATTGTTATAGTATGTTCTACCTATATCTCTCCCAAACGAATTCGACAACAATGTCAAACAAGTTATATATGGTCTTAGTAAATACATGAGGTAAGTAGTTTTGATTTATACGCAAAATCTAATTGCTAAAATTTATTTTTGTACTTGATGAAATGATGTATTAATTTACTTGTAATGAAATATATATTATGTTTCATTGAAATAACCTTGCGTAATGATTTGCAGATGGTTGTCATGGAAAGAAATCCATCAAGATGAAATAAAGTATTGGAAGAGAGAAATTCCTCGGCTAATGTGTGAAATGCAAAAGTATCTACCTCCAACATTTTTCAATGCACAAGAACACTACTTGATACACCAAGTTGAAGAGATTGAAATGTGTGGACCAGTACACACAAGGTCAATGTGGATGGTCGAGAGGCACCTGAAATCCTTGAAGGCTTTGGTTAAAAAAACAGCACGACCCGAGGGTTCTATGGTGGAGGGATATGTGGTATATCAATCCATGGTGTATATTAGTCATTATCTTCCTAAATTAGCTGCGCCAGTCATGAAGGCGGTGGATTGCATTTTGGATGTGAACTCCATCAAAAAATTTGAAGAGGAGCACCTGTTGGGAAAAGGTAGAATGAAGAAAGTGAGAGGTAAAAGATTTATTATGTATAATACATATAATGTTTCATTTTTTTTACATCATGTATATGATCATTATATTCATTCAGGTTTTATTCTTTCATTGTTTATTAATTAATATAATTTACCATGGTTATAAGTAATATTTATTAATATTGGTGGATTATTGTTTTTTTATTCAGGTGCTCAAGATTATGAGGCGCTACTTTTATACATTGCAAACAATCTTGAGTGGATGAGTGAATGGATTGAAACATGTAAAGCACGTAACGACGGTAGGTTATCATGGCAACTACTGTCTGAATTGATTAGAGAAGCATATCGTAGTGGAGATGGGAACGTTACGGACAGAGAAATTGATTTAGCATATGGTTTGAAATATAGAAAGGTAAGCAATTAATTCACCTATTTATAATGTGACAAGAAGTTTGATTTTTCAGTTAATTTTCATGTTGTGTAAATTATATGTTTAATTATTAATTGAGAATGCATATTTTTCATGTTTGGCATATTGCAGTTGAAACACCACAAGGCTATGTGGTGCAATGGTCGTCAATTTCGCGTTAAACAGTTGGATGATAACAGGAAAACTTTTGATAGTGGGATAACTGCAGTATTCCAGGTCACTAATGTTTCCTCCTAGAGTGACAGACATCCTCGAGAATCTAAAAATAGATATTATGGGTTCTTAGATGATATAGTTGAGTGTGACTTTAATTCCTTTAAAATATTTTTGTTCGACGTCAAATGGTATAGGCTACGAATGAATGTACGTGATGATGATAGAATAGTTATTCAACATGACAATGGATTTCCAATGGTTAAAACATCACAGTTTGAAGCAGGAAAAGATCGCTATGTTTTTCCAAGCCAATGCGAACAAGTCTTTTACTCAGAGGTTCCAGGTGAGAAGGAATGGTCATTTTCTATTAGATATGATCCAAGAGGAAGGCCAGTAGAGTATACTGTAGAGGAAGAAGATGATATTGGTCAAGAAGAAGATGATGCAGTGGCAGATGAGCAGGAAGATGCATGGATAGATGAAGAAGATATCTTAGAATATGAACCAGGCTCTGGAGATGAGGCAACAATTATTGATGATGATGTCGATGAGGATATTATTGAAAATGACATAATTGATGATGATGATGACATGGTCAATCATTTCAACACCGTTTCTGAATCAGATGTTGATATAGATGTCGATTAGTTGGATGAAGATCAAGAAGATACAGAAGAATATTGATACATATGTTATGTTCGAGTATGAGCTGGTATGTTATAACTTTATATTTTAATATGTAGGAATTATTGTATGTTGGGAAAAATACTGAGAGGGGGGGTGAATCAATATTTAGGGCTGACTGAAAACTTTTCAGCAGAGATCTTATTATGCTGTTAATTCTTTACTTGGATTATTGCACGGTCACGGTTCCGCTCTTCCACGCAGGGTTCCGTCGCGCTTTCGTTTGTTATGTTCCACCTCTTTCCTTCCAGGTTCCGTTCATGATTCCAAAGGGTTAGTCCGTGTTCCACCGAAAGTTCAATGCCAAATACTCTGTTTTAGTTCTTTCGCGTTATAACTGGTTTGCTCTCGCTCCTCGTTCCTTTCTCCATGAAAGCCAGTCATCTCCTTACTAATAGAGTAGACCCTTCCATCATATATTTAACGAATATATATAACTCCACTGTCTACCAGTTTGGATACACTGTCAACCGTATTAACATCGGTTCCTCGATCAACATACAGAGCACAGGGTTTCTTACGGATGTCAATTATCCTTCATCAGGATGCATACATATGTTCACACATGAATTAACTCATCCTTACTTATATCAATTCTCCATTAAATACAGAGCTTGCCATCAAGGACAATCATATAATAGGATACAGGAAATATATTGCCAAGTACATTGTCTTTAAATAATTTACTAATTATGCGGGTTTGTTGCATGTTGTTTATTATTTCAAACCAATAAATAATGGCCTTACTATTGTTTATTATTTCGCAGGATTCACAGGATTCATTTGATTCTATGGTCAGGTCTCTAAAAAATCCAATTAAACACTTAAATAGTCAAGATCTAGAAGACAGGCTTTAACCCCACCATAAATTGCTGAAAAACCGGCCTTCAGTTCAGCTTGCTGTGCTGAAGACGAGGGTGGATTTGCATGATCAGTTGAATGAAAATGAATCAGATATTCGGGATGCTTTTGAGGGCAGATCCATAATCCCCATAGATGAAGATCCCATTGCTGCAGAATTTCTGTCTGCGTTGAAGCACAAGTATAGTGTTGTATCGGAATACAAATTAAAGGACAACTATACCAAGTCTAAATCAACTGAATCCAGTTCTAGTGCTCTTGAACTTACCGAATTAAAGCCAGAAACAGGATTTACAATCTCTAATGGGAATGGGTATGGTAGTTCCAATATTGGATTGGATGTCCGGAGCTCTGCAATAGGCACTGGACCTGATCGTAATGAACCCCAACTAATTCAATGTGATGAAAATATGGACTTTGATGATGATCAGGAAAACAAGCCAGAGCATTTTGGCAATATTGAAGAAACTGAAGAGGTGTCCTGTGATCGATTGAATCAACTCAGCCATAAGACATCTACTGCAAGATGGTTTGTATCAGAAGGAGAATTGGTTTTGCTTTCCCATGATGATGGATGCTGCTCTTTTCACGATATAGCAAGTTCAGAGGTGTGGAGGTTTTAATTATTGTACTTAATTTTGGGGTTTATGGGTGTTATAATTTATACATTCTGGGATTTTCTATTAGAAATAGGGAAAAGCCTAGGGGTTAGATTATTCTCATGGTTTAAATTTCTATATTTGAAATAAAATTCACCAATTTCTATTTAAAAAAATTATTTGCCTAAATATTTGATGTAGTTTAAATAGGATGTAGTTCATTTCAAAGACTGTTGAAATTTTCTAGAAACTATGATTGGCATTTCAAGAATATTTATGCACTCTTTAAATTTTCCCTTAACATAAAGGGCAGTTGATGTATGAGTAATACTCAGTATTGTTATTTTCCAATCTCCAGGAGAAGGCTGAATATAAAGCTCCATATGGGCTTACCTCAAACATGTGGGGTGATTGCTGGTTGATCAGAGCAGCTGGTTCAGATGGTCGCTCTGGTAAATATGTTGTGGCAACATCTGCAGGTTGTACATTGGACTCAGGTTTCTGTTCATGGGACTTTTATAATAAATAAATTATGGCATTCCATACTGAATCAGAGGCCTTCACTTCAACGTCCAGTACCATCTCTCTAGTTTTGGCAGAGAGGGATGTCTCGGGGAGAAATTTTGTCTTTGCAAATGTTGTGCCAGAGAATCAACATTGGTGGTACAGGCCATGTGGGCCTCTTATGGTATCTACTGCCAGTGCCCAAAAGACAGTTAATATTTATGATATTCGTGATGGAGATACTGTGATTTCAATGTGTTTGTTTTGAAAGTTTAGGTTTCATAGTAAATCATCAATGGGCTCTAAAATAAGGCCACATTGAAATCTTGGATAGATGTTTCATGCCAAAATCAGTTGTATCTTCCATAAATACACAATCTTGGACCACTCTGTATAAATCTGCTTCTTGGACAATATTACATCTCCCTCATTATACAGGTGGTGTTCTTACATGCATAGCAAAGGCATTGTTTTGGCAATCATTTTTTAAGTCACTAGATATTGTGTGTACAAGGATCTAGGGTCTCCACATGAAACTGTGTTGCCCGGAGACTCACTCTGCCTGTCCTTAAATTTGTAAACATAGTAGTATGCCAATGCTTCTTTCATTTTGTATGCATAAGACGATTTTTTTTCAAAGTCCATAATTGTTTTTAAGTTTTATCCATCCCAGTTTTGTTGTGAATGCACAGGTTTTTGGCTCAACACATATTTGTTATATCTTTTTACTTTTCCTTTACTAACTATTTGAAATTTCTAGTTATATTTAGAGGTGTCTTTTAAGGGATGAGGGGAATTACTTGGATTTAGTGCTGCCAGGCTTATCATTTATTCTCCAAATGAAGCCCTGTAATCTGTAACACTATATGGGCATGCAGCGCACTTGTTAAAATATAGTTGATACAATACGTTGTACATGAAGCCTGGAATTGTGTACATTCCTGGAATATATTAATTTGCAGGCATGCTTAAAAGAGAGATAGGTTTTGATAAAATCAAAAACCCTGAACATGAAGAAAAAAATGAGGCAATTATTTTATACAGATAGAACCAAGACACTATCTCCTCATTAATAACAAAACCTCAGTCCAAAAATCATATGTACAAATTCTAGAAGTCGAAAGTTGAAAATCTCTGAAATGGAACCAGGCCCTTTTCAAAAGAATAAATTTAGTAAAAACGAGGGTGAATAAAGTTATCAAAATTTCCACATACCGTGTTAGCAAGGAATGACTACGAGTCCTGAGCAGTGAGACTGAGGAATTGCTCCTTTGCTGCAGGTTGCAGTTCTTTTCTCCAACACGATGAAAAGAAAATTCTTAGCTTTGGAGTCTGAAGCTCGAGTCACAACTTGGAAGTTGGTAAGGAAAATTATCAGGGTTGTTGCCAGTTGGCTTGGAGTTCGCAACCTAATTAATTTTCTTTAATGCATTTCCTTCAATGCTGCGCCAGTTGTCACTGGCCAGCCACCTTTACAATAAAATTTATTAGACCCGTCACGCTACGAGGAAAATTTGACGTGATCATTGATCATTGATTTCTTATTGTGATAACAAACATTGGAGATTTACTGTCCTGTTTTAAAGTTTTTTATTTTTATTTTTTAAATTGAAACCGCCGTCGGCATACCGACGCCTTGTAAGCGTCGCTCTTTTGACGTTTTGAACGATTTCCATTTTCGTCGGTCTTGTGACGTCCGTCGATATTGCGACAGCTCTAGAAACATCGGAAGAGCGACAGAAAAAGAGGTCGGAAGGGCGACGTCCAAAATTTCGTCGGAATTGCGACAGTTCTTCTTGGCGTCGATATTGTGACGCTTCTGGAAAGCGTCGGTCTTGTGACACTTTTGCAATACGTCGGTCTTCTGACACTTTTGTTTGGCGTCGGAAATGCGACAGTTTAGACACGTCGGAAGAGTGACAGTATAAAGACGTTGTAAGAGTGACGTTCAAAACGTCGGACGACATTTCGTCGAAATGGCGAGACTTTACAAACGTCGGAAGCGCGACGTTAAAAACGTCGGACCAAATTTCGTCGGAATGGCGACATTTTACAAACGTCGGTCTGGGAGGCGTCGGAAGAGCGACGAGTGTTTGGAAGCGACGGGAAGTGTCGGTAGTGCGACACTTTTTAAAGGCGTCGGAATTGCGACCGCACGAGAAACCACGTTTTTCCCGGCCTCGAACTGTCGCTCTTGCGACGACTGTGTGTCGGAAAAGCGACAATTTGGCCGTCGGAAAATGCGCCAAATGTTCTAGTGTAGAGATTGAAGCTATCAAGATATCAACACTGCACCTTGAAGGTGAAGCACATGAATGGTGGTTTCATAGTCTATCTACATTAGGGCATGCAAGTGTGACTACATATGTAGAATTCACCAAGAGGTTGGTAGAAATATTTGATCGAAGAGATCCCGAGGCACACTTTGTTGAGCTAGCTAAACTCAAACAGTCGGGGAACCTGGAGACCTATATATCTGAATTCCTGAAACTTTATGTCATGGTGCCAGATTTATCTACAACTAGGAGAGTATATATGTTCATCGATGGACTAGTAGGGCCTTTGCATGGGTTGGTGAAGTCCACTAGATCAACTACGCTCCAATATGCCATTGAGAAGGCTAGGGACTTACAAGATGCTTTGCCAAGGGAGAAATCTCTGTTCCATCAAAAAATCCCTTTTCAGTCAAAGGGGAAAGATGTGAAGGTTCCTCTCCCAAAAGAGAACTAGGGTAGGGGACCTCTCAGTGATGATGTCCAAAGAGATTTGAGGAGGAGGAAGCTTTGCTTCACTTGCCAAGAACCATGGGAACTGGGGCATCGGTGTGCTATGGGAAAGGAACACTATATTGAAGTGTTCTATGATAGTGAAGAGGAGGAAGAAGAGGAGCCAGAAGGGGACACCAGTGCTATGGAACCAAGAGAGGATCCACCACCACCAGGGGGTGGAAATGGAGCATTTTCTCCAATTGGAGGAGCCCTTACATCTTTGCGGGGAGTACCCAAGTATCTGACCTTGAGGGTCTGAGGCACAGTTCAGGGACAGCAGGTGTCTGTATTGATAGATAGTGGGGCTACCCACAATTTTATTGATGCCCAACTAGTGCAGAAGAGGGCCATACCAATAGATGATTTTCAAGGATTCTCAGTTTTGGTTCCAGGAGCTAGAACCATGCAGTGTGTGAAGTATGTTCCGACATTGACTGTAACTTTGGGGATATACAAATTGATAGATCACTTCTTTGTGGTAGAGATTCCTGACACCAATGTGATATTGTGTGTACAGTGGTGGATCACACTAGGGAAGGTCACCATGGATTGGGAGACCTTACAGATGGAATGGATAGATAAGAAGAGTAGTAATCACCAAATGAACAAGGGCATGCACACCTATCCACCTCAGGAAGTCTCAACACATAAAATGGAGGCTGATTTGTGCAGAGGAGGCACGGATAAATCAATCCACTCAGATAAGCAGTCAATTTTAGACCATTATTATACATTATTTAGAGGCACTCCACCAGGGAGTCCACTGGAAAGGAAGTTTGTTGAAGGGTTCTCACAACTAGCTGCACCACTCATAGATCTGAACAAGAGGGGAGCCTTTGGTTGGGTAAAAATTGTGCATAGGGCCTTTGATAGGCTCAAGAAGGTGATGATAAATTTTATGGTTTTGGTATTGTCAAATTTCACCCAACCCTTTTTGCTAGAATGTGAAGCTTATGGGGAGGGTGTTAGTACAACCTTGATGTAGGGGGACCACCCCATAGCCTTTGAGCATCAGAAAATGTTGCCACATGAGGAGGTGTATTCTATATATGAGAATGAGTTATTGGCCATCATGCAGGCATTGGCCAAATTTAGGAAATATTAGGTAGGCCACAGTTCCCAAGTGAATATTGACCACCACGGCCTCTGGTATTTTCTTGAGTAGAAGCAGCTACAAGAGAGGCAACAAAAATGGGTTAGCAAAATCTTGACATATGATTCTAACATTAAATATGTCAAAGGGAAAGGCAATGTGGTAGAGGATGCCTTATCATAGGGGCCAGCAACACTGTCATTGAGGAGTGTGGATTCAGATTGGGAATCCTAACTGTTGGTGGAGTATTCCAAGGATCGCTTCACATGTGAGATACTATATGGGCAGGTGATCAATGAGAGATATAGAATGATGGATGATGTCATCTACTACAAATACCATATCTTATTGACTAGAGATTCCAAACTCAAGGACAAAATTCTACATGCAACACATGATTCACCTCTCTCAAGCCACCAAGGTTTCACAAAGACCTATCCGGCCATCAGGAAGAGATTCTCATGGGAGGGACTCAAGGAGGATGTGCTCCAGCATATCAACTAGTGTGTAGTTTTCCAGAAGAATGAAGAAGAAAACAACCATCCTGCAATGTTGTTACAGTCACCTCCTTTTCTGAAAAGGAAATGGGAGAGCACTTCTATAGACTTCATTACCAGTTTTCCATCAGTACATGGTAAGGATTGTATCTTTATGGTCATTGGTCAACTAAAAAAGTGTTCATGTTTCTTTACAATCTCTTTACAGTACAATGTTTAACAGGGGGCCTAGCTTATCCTTCGACTTCATGGTCTTCCGAAGACAATAGTTAGGGGTGGAGATAGTTGCTTCATAGGTGGATTTTTGTAGGAGTAGTTCCATTTGGGGGGTACCAAGTTGACACTGAGTACCAATTATTACCCCCAGACAGATGGGATGGTAGAGATAGTAAACAAGTGGCTCAGAAGCTACTTGAAAAACTATGTTTCGAGGCAGCAGAGAGCATGGATGCACTTGCCCCACTTGGGGGAATATTATTACAATACGAAATTTCATATGTCAATCAGTTTGTCTCCATTTTGGGTTCTATATCGGTATAATGCTCTATCACTTGTTGATGTGAGGTTTGGAGCAAGCAAGGCTCCTAGAGCCAAATATTGGATCGAAGAGTGTCATGATATATTCCATACTCTTAAGGACAACATTGCTACAACCCAAAACCAGTAGAAGTTATATGCAGATCATGGTCGGGTCGAGGGGAAATTTGAGGTGAATGATTTGGTCTATCTCCCTCTTCGGCCTGCAAATAGCCTACATGGGAGGAGGAGGGGACTGAGAAGCTTTTCTATGGGCCATACAGGGTGATCCATATTGTTGGGGGAGTAGCATATGGGTTGGAGCTCCCCAATGGGAGTAAGGTTCCCAACATTTTTCATGTCTCATGCCTCAAGAAGGTCAATGGAAAACATGTAGTTGTCTCTATGTATCTCCCACCTATTGCTAATAAGAGCCATCCGGTTTTCCAACTAGAAGCTATCTTGCATACTCGGGAGAGGCAGCTAAGGAATAGGGTGATTAAAGAATATCTGATTCGATGGAGGAGTCTACCGGATGAGGATGCTACTTGGGAAGGAGAGAATATTTTGCAGCATCCATCCTTGCAGTTGCTTAAGGACAAGAAAAGTTTGGGAGGGGAGGACTATAATATTCCTAATTAGCTTTTAGCTAGTTGGAATATATATATATATATATATATATATATATATATATATATATATATATATATATATATATATATTGTTAATAAAATAAATGAATAAGAGGGTAGAGGGACCCATAAATCTCTTTAGTAGGAATAAAACCACTTTTAATGTGAATGTGGATCAGTGTATCTAGTTGAATAAATCACTCCTTGGTGTGAATGGGGGCCAATGCATGTGGATGGGGTCAAGGTTGACCAAATCAACAGTGCATTCATGGAGGTAGTGGAGATAGTGGAGGACAATGCACTCATAATGGGAGGAAGTCTCCATTTGATTAGCATCATTATTGAGTGGTGCCAAGGGGGAGGGGGCTCAAAAATCATATAAGGAAGGGGATGGAAGCCATAGATGGAATTCTAAATATTGTTTATGTATGGTATTTTATGACTTTCTGCACACTTCAGCTGTTTAGCAGAGGCTGCTAAACAACTATTTAGCTCAAGGGTGTTTCCGGGCGGAAATCCCACCCTCATACTTGGGGGACGTTGAGTGCCTACTCAGGAGAGATTCCTTTGAGCTACATTCCATCATCTGGAATTAGGCCAATCTTTAGCCACCTTCAGCAGCGCAGTCTCCTTCAGGAATTGTGCAATCCAGGAGGGCAGTTTCAGTGGAGGGTTGATAACCCAAGTTTTGGAGCTTATTTTCCAGTGAGGAGAGCAACCCTTCATCCTGAAAGTCAGTGGGGAGGATTATCAAATATTTTCTCATCAGATCTGCCACCTCCTAGTAGTTACCTAGCTGTAGAGCGTAATTCAGCCCTAGGGATGCATTTTTCATCTTGGGTATTTCCAGAAACCCTTTCTGGGTTATCTTGGAATTGTGCTAGAAAGCCCAGATCTTCAATCCCAACATTTTCTGAGCATCCTATCAGCATATCTACGCATTCCTAGTTTCTAGCAGTAGTTATTTCCAGCAAGATTGTGCAGGAATGGCCTCCCAACAGTTTATGTAGCAGCAGTTTCTTGTGTCTTGATGTATAGTGTCATTTCGGGCTTGTTTTGCCTAGCTTGAGTGTCTTTTCCTCAAGATCTTGTACTTCATTTTCTTCTATCATATATAATAAAATGGCTCAATGATCTACTCATGTTTTTATGAATTGATGTTTATTGCATTTTCCAATTTTATGTTCAATATTCATGTTTTTCCTATTTTGGAATATTATAGAGACTTACTTGCATTTAAGTTTACAAGGCTTGCATGCTATGTTTATGTTGTTTTTTGCTCATTATCTTGTATATGATGCATTTGTTTTTTATGGGTGAAAAGGCACAATCATATCAGCCTTATTGTACTTATCGTCATTATTATTCATTATTAACCCTAGTATGTGATAAGCATGCGTGAATATGAGTCATGGTAGTTAGAGGATTATCATATTTTCAGCCATGTATACCACATGTGTGTGCAATATTCAACCATGTATCTTGTTGCTTTATCACTTGGGTTTACTAGATGATTCATGCATGAGAGTATTTGTTAGTATGCACAATAGTGGAAGATATATTTCAGACATGTATGAAGTCTTGGTGTCATTTTACCAGCTGAATATTTCATTGATGAAGCCTTGTAATATGATCATGAAACCATTTACTCTCATTGTAAATAATTTGGTGTTGGCCATAGAGTTATGAGCCATTATTGGCGTGTGTTTTATAGTGAGTCATGAGAGTCGGTGTAGCTATCTATGGGATTTTAGTGTTGTTTTTACAACCATGTAATTCATGTATTATTAATGTATACTCTCATACTTATAATGGCGAGACATTCTAGAGTCATGCATGCATTGAGAGAGAGTTATGTGAGTCATGTTTTAGCCATATATAGGCTTATTTTTGTCATTGGTACAATCATATTTTATCATTCTTGTAGCCATGTAATAGGCCTATGAAGCTTTGTACTGTCATTTCATATCATTGGGTTATAGTCGTTGGTCCATTTGGTGTATCCTATTGCATGTAGCAAGGAGGTAATGCTAGTGATATAGATCATTTCACATTCATCCATGGAGATTTTTTCATTTTAGATGATCGATGGTTTATTGCTATTGGTAGAGATGAATAGAGAGAGGTTGTTGTTTCTGATGTATAAGTTTTCTACTACTATGATGTGGATAGTATGATGTGGAGATGCAGATATGCGATAGACAAGATGTGTATGCTACTGTTGCTTTAGAGTTTATCAAAATTTTCTATTGTTGCTATAGAGTTGATCAAATTTTGTTGTTTCTACTGATCTACTGATAGGACAAGTGTATTTCTACACTAGTGTAGTTTTTAGGATATGTATCTCATGTCCATGGGGATTTTATTGCATATATTCTTAAGTTATGAGATAAGTGGAGGAGTGTTGCTATTGCTTTAATATTTTAGCCATGTATCCCATTGTTTGTCACCTGCATATGATGTTGAGTGGATCTTTTGATTTAGTTTATGGAGTCCATTGCATGAAGATGAGGAGAATATTTAGTTTCGAGAAGGCATAATGTTTATTTTTTATATGTTTCACCCCTTCCCATTGATGTCAAAGGTGGAGAGATATTTGTGTATGGTTAGCTTCAGAAGTTCCCCTCAAAGAGGGAGTTTTCAGGTTGACATAATTGGAAAAGGGGGAGCTTGTTGGCATGTTGGTGTTGCCATTTATGTCAATTGATGGATATCATGACTCATATGTTTGTATTGATGCATTCATAATGTTTATCACATTTATATTGGTTGCAAAAGTTTATCATGGCGTTAAAGGGTATGAAGATAGCTACCATTGTGTCTCATGTTCACTCATGAAGCTGACTTACTAGATGGAGGTGACCTGATACTTTCATAGGGAGAGTGCACATGTTTTTAGCTCTTGTAATGTTTATTAGTGACTTGGTATGATTTTTAGAGGTCCTATATACTTTGGGGAAGTTGATCAAATAGTCTGGAAAAATTCCAAGCTGAAAGGAGTTGAACTTACCTTATGATATGTTACAGTCGCTGGAGAGAGTTCCCTCAATGTGGATATAGGCTTCCAGCCGCTAGGATGCTAGTGCTAAGAGTGTGGTTGTGGCTGTGGATGGTTAGTAATGTCCCTGTGGCTATGGAATAAAATTATAATTTCTCTACATTCCTAGTGCATCTCAAGTATTTTATTGGATTTTTTGTTTGTCTTGTTTGATAATTTTTATTAGAAGGTCAGGAAAATGTTAAATAACATCTAGAAGATGGTCAAAGTGAAGAATCTCTCTTGCTAAGTGAATTTAGTGGAAATATAAAGTGAAGGAGATGAATCCATATCAATTCAAGTGTATGAACAAAGTTGCTAAGTGATCCATCACCTGTAACCTTTACTAATTTAATCACCTTAGAAAATTATAAATAAGAGAGTGCTATGAGGTTATTTGTTTGACTCTTTTGTGAGTATGAGAGCATGTTATTGAGAGGAAATTGAGAGAGAAATGATATAGTTGAGCTAATCACACAATATTTTAGAAATATATTAGAGTGTTGTATGCAGGAACGATAAATAAATTTTAATGAGAAGATTGAGAGGTAGAAGTCCAGAAAAATATATGCTATGTATTGATTTTCATCTCACTACAGTTGATGATTGGATGGATTGATAGAATTGCATGGTGGCTATAGATGAATATTTTGTATCATTTTTTGATGTGTAGGTCCCAAATGTTTTATGAAAATACCATTTCTCAGAGAAGAGAAGTGGAAGAAGTTGGAATTATAGAGAGAGAGAGAGAGAACTTGATATGGATATTTTTTGCTACTAATCTATCGTCATTGTGTTTTATAGATTGCTTCTTTGATGATATTGGAGTCCAGTTTAAAAAGGAATGAATGTGTGGATTTGAGAATTGGAGGAGGTGGGTGCCTTCATTCAGTGGTTTATGAACAAGATAGGGGTGATGGGTCCTTCCTGGTGGTAGATGGAAAAACAATATATTGGGAGTAGAATATCCATCTGTGGTGGTAGATATTCCAATGGTATCTTCGCAAGGCTCAATGGGAGTGGTTCCTTATAATAGGTGGTGGCTTGTAGAGTCATGTGAGTAGAGACTTATTAGTTGGTGGGTGCTAGAAATACTGATCACAGGGGTGGTGGCTCCTTGCTAGTGGAGGCTAGCTAAATTTATGTAGAATAAATTTGATTAAGGAATATTCAAAGCAACACAACAAAAATAGGGTGGTTTTTTCTCCCCTTGAGGGTTTCCAACAGAAGGACTTGTGCCTTATTTTGCATGCTTATGTTGATGCTTTTCATGTTTTTTATGTGTTAAGTTTATTTTTCTTTAACTTTCAGCTCTACTAATAGTGTTCATGTGTGTGGTGTTACAGGTCAAAATACCTCCTCATCAGCTCAGAGGAGAAGACAAATATGGAAGGAATACAAAGACCTAAATTAAACCTATTTCCGCCAAGGTAACGCCTCTCTATAACAACACAAGAGCGTTATAACACATCTAATCAGTGAATGTGCCACGTTAGTGGCTAGGGAAATGCTCTGTTTACACTAGAGGGAAGTGTTACCCGTGTTTTAAGTTTGAAAATGGAAAAACCCGCGGAGAATGATTTAAATCTTCGGCTTTCCCTCACAAGAGAGTCAGTTCACAAAGGAAACTTCAAAGCACCAATTAATTATTGGTCACTGCCATAAAAGACTGAACTCCCAAGGAGGCAAAAGCATAGAGATTAAAGAAACATCTTAGTTTTTTCTATTCCAAACTAGTGGAAAGAGAAAGGCAACAATGGCTTTCTCCCTCTTCTATAAAAAGGAGTTGAAGGCTCTTAGTTGGAGGTCGAAGGATTGCTAACGTTCTGAATACTTGTGAAGTAGAGAATAGTGTTATAGTGTGAAGGCCAAGAGTCAAAAAGGTTCCTAGAGAGCTTGTTGACTAAGACTTCACTACTTGAGAGATAGAGAGATTGAAAGGCTGAGGAGGGCTTGGTACAACCGACGGTTGTAATCCTCCTTCTTTAAAAATCAATAGAACTATATCTGCTTTGTCCATTCGATGCTTAATATTGTCATTATTGTTTGAATATTTACATAGTATGATATGAATGGCTCAGATGGGCATAATTTAGAGGTTCATTATATATTGGCTTAATTGATAGGATATATGTTGTGTTAGAAATTACGCGGGTGCTTTGATTGATTGCAAGACTAAGATTTGTAGCCGGTGAAGAAGGACTCTTGTTTCGCTGCCTAGTGCTCTCCAAGGGACTCCAAGATCGTCAAAGAGGTAATTTTCTATCACATTCCATCAAGTCATTTTAAGTTAATATGAACATGTATATGCCATCTTTTTGAACTGTACAGCTAATCTTACTGTCTGCCTCGAGCACCGGAAAGCCCTGAGAGGGATATACGATAACCAACAACCCAAGTGTTTTACCCTATAGCAGAATTGGCGACTCCGCTGGGGACTTTCCCCATAGTTTTCAGACTATTTCTTTCCTCCTTTCTTCTTTCCTCTGTTCACAGATCCTTCCGACCAGTACTTATGCCTAGTAGAAATTTCAAAAGCTCGCAGAGTTCAATCCTGTTTCTGTTTGACCATCTGAAGAATTTTTCCCTGGCTAACGCTACCCCTGTAGGTTTTCCAGTGCATTATAACGCTATCTCTACTTAAATACATTGTGTTAGTCTCTGGATTAACGTTGTCTTTACTCAGAGACAGTGCGTTACTCAGCCAAAACTTGTTGTTCACTGCTGTGATTGTGTTTTAGCTGCAGAGTTTTTTGGCCATCAGTATATCTCCTTGACTGAATCCCTGTGCTTGTTTACTAAGCTGGCATTTCTGTTTGTTTGCTCTTGTTTGAAAAGTTAGTGTCAAAAGCATTTACTTTTTAGAGAATATTTTTTTTTTTTTTTTTTAGTTTTTTCTGCATCTAGCTGAGTTAATTATGAAATTTTCAGTTCATAGAATGTTAAGAAGAGGTAGATAGAAGTCTGAATCTTTAAAGCAGAACTGTGTTATTTGAATGTTAGTGCATGGATGTTGAAAAGAAACCTCTCCTTGTAGAAATACTCTTCATAGAATTGAATATTTAGAGCATGTTTTACATGGTTTCTTGAGTCAGAGTCTCATTACATTTCATACGTCCACTCCCCCTCCGCAAGACTAAGAATCAAGTACACTAAGAATCAAGCGATAATAAAATAAATCACATTACTCTTTTTTGAGCTCACAAAAACAGTAGTTCAGGCTAGGATCTTGGGTTAGGAACAGTGAGAAAATCACCCAAGATCTCAAAACTTGAAACTAGAGTCATTAACGAGCGAAATCCTACTGCACTCATATTATCGGGACCGTTCCTTTACCGGAGCTCAGCGCGAGACAACACTTGGGTGCACAAGAAGGTAGCCCGCCTTCGACTACATCCGGTGGGTGTGTTATATATTGGGGTTCCCTTCGGGGATGTCGAAACTAGATCATGGATCTAGGTATTCTGCCCATATAGCATACTGTCCTTGATCGTGGACCCCCCTGATGATGTCTGTGATTTGAGGTATCTTTAGTGGCCATAATTTTTATGAACTTACACAAGGTGACTGGGACGGGCTGTCCTGGTACTTGAAATAGACGGACCCACTCTATCTTCGGTCTTTAGGAGGGTACTCGTCTTCACGAGAGTGCTTACACCTATCGTCTAAGGTTTGGGCGAAGCTCTAGAGTGACCGTAACTATACTTTCGACCAACCCTTTCTGTATACTATTGTGATACTGGATTTCATCACTAGAAAACGGTAGTACTCAGATAGGGCACCTTATTCTGGCTGCTTGTTGATTGATTTTAGAGAGTCCTTTTTTCTTTTTTAGGTGTGTGGTTACTGTCATTGAGACTTTATAATACATCACAATTTATTAAAATTTGTTAAAATTAAACAGGTCACCGTGGCTTCCTCTGACCCACGCTGTTTGTCTCGACGATAGCAAGGTCTACCTCCTCTAACTATTGAAGAAGAACTGAACCTTGGTGAACCCGTGCCTTCTATGGAAGAGCAGTCTCCTCTGACTAATCTTTATTTTCACATAGCCTCATATCATCCAGAATTTCCGGAGGACCCTTTCACTGAAGGGGTTGTACCTCATTACAATCCTCCGCTCACTGATCCGTTGGGCCCTGTGATAATTCAGATTCCACCACGCCAAGATATGTCTTTGGCCGCACAAACATCCATTTCACCACCAGCATCCACAGGGTCGATGCCAATGGCAACCATCACAGGTTCGCCACCATCCTCCCTACTGGTGGTTAGTTCTATGCCATTACTAGGTAACCCCAGTAGTCAACATATACCTACTCCCAACCCTACGGTCATCACAACTGTCAGTAGCTTACCGAATCCTTCGGCATCTACTTCTACCGTGACCACGTTGGGACCCACGGTAGCTCCTCCCATGAGTATGACTACTTCGGTGCCTTTTAGCAACCCTTTCAGTTGGAACCCTCTGCTGAGTTCAAACCCCTTGGCCACTATACCAGGGGGCAGTGTCACTAGCACGCAGGTAGCAGGGAACATTTCACTTCCCCTACAATCCTTAGGACAATGGGACAACCTCTTGTCAATACTTTTCCCTTAAGTGGTTCAAATATAGGCATAGGGTCTATGCCGTTGCAAACTATGCAAGTAGTAGCATGCCTCCGGGAAAATCTATTGCATCCATTTGGACTAACCAACCCCAACCTCCATTTGGAATGGGAGGGCACTTTTATATTGGGGGCAACCAACCGTTCGCCTCGCAATACAATATTCCCTATGGATAGCAACAGTATGTCCCTACTCCTCCACCTATCGGAATTTTTTACCAAAGTCCTACTTATCCTCTTGGTAACACTTTGATGGGTGGACCCTATGGTCTAAGTAGTCAGCCCATACTACCTTGGTTAGATTCGGGGGAAAATCCACAATTGCCATTTTTGGCAGCTTTGGACATCCCCGATATCCATAAACTGACTAACGATCCCATCAATCAAAACCCTCTTTGGCCTCCAGTACCACATAATATTCCTTTTGACATCCCGAATTTCGACAAGAAACAAGGGGACGACCCAGCCACACACATCACTACCTTTCATCTATGGTCTATATCCAATTCCATGGTGGATGATATTTTCCGGCTTCGACTGTTTCCCCGCACCCTTACAGGAAATGCCACCAAGTGGTACATTGAATTGCCACGCGCCACCATCAATATTTTTGGTGCTTTAGCAACAGAGTTCCTAAAGAAATTCCAATTACCAATCAGATTTGAAACCGCAACGGAATTTTTAACCTCGCTGCGCCAAGACACCGCCACCCACATCTCCGATCATATTCATGAATGGAGACGTAGGAGGAGGCTAGTCAAAGCACCAATCCTGGATCATCTCTTAGCCAATTGGTTTTGCAAGTCTCTTTTACCCCACATCTCTAAAGACATTGGACTTTCTGGTGCGGTTACAGAATATCAATGTATTCATCGTGCCCAGCATTTGGATTTAATCTATTCACAATCTGGCACGCTATACGATCTACTCCCCCATGCCCCTGGTAACCTAAATCCTCCGGCCACTCAGAAAACCGGAGCACATGCTGACGGTCTCGTTGGCACAATCTCCGGTGTGGCCACAAAGCAGTCTCGGGGCAAGCCTCCCAGCCATCTTCGGTTGCCACCGCCCCTCACCAAACGACTACTCTTCCTACCGCTGAGGTGAATTCTATGCAAACCTCACAAAAACCTAGTGGGAAAAATAAGAAGAACAAGAAAAAGACATCTTCTTCGGAAGAGCAGTCGGATAATCAGAATAACCCTAATTAGAAAAACGCTACCAAAAATGACAAAGGGAAGGATAAACCCATGAAATTTCCTTGCAAGATCTGTGTGGAGGACCACTTGTCATACAAATGTCCTCGGCTACAGGAATGCACCGATTTTATTGCCAACAAGGATTTTGGGCGAACACCTGCCGTTCTTCATAATCCTTTCCCTAATCAGCAGCAGCAACATCAACACATGGTTGACAATCCGCCACAACCCTATCAACGGGGCAATGGTGGTTCACATCCTTCCGGAGAAGGACCATCTTCCATTTATGGCATTGAGAGTGTTGAACTTCAAACTCGAGCCAAGCTTTATGGAAATCCTACCACAGATGCTCAAGAACCTGGAACTAGTTCAAATCCACTGCCGCCCAACGATTTGTATATCGAACGGCCTACTGATGAACCCGTGATTCGTCCCCCCAAAGGGACACTTCGACGCACGACTCATAACACCTCTACACGTGCAGCCCAAAACTACAACATTGTAGAAGATTTGGCACATGCACCATCAGCTATGTCTGCTCTTGAAGTATTACAAACCTGTCCAGCACAAAGGAAAGCCTTGCTTTTGGCCATTGGTGGAATAGACCCCCAAGACTCCATGCTAGCTATCTTTGATATGGAAAAGTCTAAACCTCGCCTCTCACACCAACTCGCATTCCACGTGCAGGTTTTGTCGAAAGGGAGACAAATCCATCGCACTGTCATAGACGAAGGTGCTTCGACCTGCGTTATGTCACAAGCTTGCTGGCTCAATTTAGGTTCTCCTACCCTCACCTCGCCATCGAACTCCCTCAAAGCTTTCGATGGCCACATGTTCCTCCCAAAAGGATACCTTGCTAACTTTCCCATCACTCTGAGTGGGAAAACGGTAAACGTGGACGTCGAAGTCGTAGAGCGCCATCTAGATTATAATCTATTACTTGGTCGCAGTTGGTCTTATGCCATGACTGCCATTGTGTCTTCGGTCTTTCGACTCATCCTATTTCCATTGGATGGGAAAATAGTCACAATGGATCAGCTATCCTTCTGCACCCTTGATTATGCCACTTTACCAAGTAGCACTGTGCCCCTAATAGGAGGCTTTCCTGACTCTTACGTCAGTATCGGTACCGGTCTTCTGAAGGCATCTTCCCTACTGGGTTGTTTTCCTCTCCCGTTGCCATAGATCCCAAATACGGTTGCAATGATATCCACCACTTTGGCTGGCTCTATCAACCCATAAATCCTCCCGGCACCTTCAGACATTGATTCCTTACTTCTGAGATCGATGTCGGGGCTCACTGCCAGAAAGTAACAAGCCATCCAAATAGTTATCCGAGCCCTCCACTCGCTATAAATTCGATCAAGGTATAAACCTCCTAACCATCACAGCCTTCCTAAGATCTCTCAATAAGTCTTTTGTCTACACTTGCTTTAACAGAGATCATGTCTCTGTAACACCAAATTGGGAAAGTTTCTCACCATCAGAGCCATGATTGACTCTGAGGCTATTAAAAATCAAACTCATCTTTGAGACTGACCTGAGATGGTTCCCTCCAGTTTACACAATATTCAAACATCATCTGCAGGAACATGGGTAATCTGCTAAGACAATGCCTGTTGATCTCTCTGGTCAAACTGTAGGGACGTGGAAAATATTCATTGGTTTTCAACTCATCCAGGAAATTGCGTGCTCTGCATCCCTTTCACAGTAATCTATGTTTTTTTGGTCTTATGATGAAATTCCCGGCATATATCCATCTATATTCGAGCACGAAATCAAGATTTATGACAATGCCAAACCAATTCGGCAGCGACTCAGACCCGTCCACCGGCGCAAAGCAGCTACCATCATAATTGAGGTAGAAAAAATTTTAAACGCTAGTTTCATCTATCCCGTTCCTTTGACAGAATGGGTTTCCAATCTGGTTCCTGTTGACAAAAAACAAGGCACCATTCGAGTTTGTGTTGACTATCGCAATTTGAATGCCACTTGTCCCAAAGCAAATTATCCTATGCCATTCATAGATCGGATTCTCGACGATTGTGCCAAATTCAAATCTTTTTCCTTCATGGATGGATTCTCGGGCTATAACTAAATTGAAATTAAAAAATAAGACCAGCATAAAACTGCCTTCATCTGTCCTTAGGGCACATTTGCGTATCGTAAACTCCCATTCGGTCT
This sequence comes from Pinus albicaulis, assembly GCA_034641835.2. Lineage (NCBI taxonomy): Eukaryota > Viridiplantae > Streptophyta > Pinopsida > Pinales > Pinaceae > Pinus > Pinus albicaulis. The sequence continues at coordinate 682,517,648 of CM076584.1, read as the reverse complement.
GAAGAATGCTGGAGCAAATTTTCAGCAGGCTATGGACTATTATTTTCATGACATTCAACATATTGTACAGGCTTACTTGGATGACCTTCCGGCCCATTCCAAGAAATGACCTGATCACCTTGCTCATCTAAAAGAAATTTTTTCTAGTTGTAGATTCTACAATATACATCTGAATCCTCATAAGTGTGTATTTATGGTTGAATCTGGGCATCTGTTAGGTTTCATTTTCTCCAAGCACGGGATTAGGGTTGATCCCAATAAGGTTAAAGTAATTGTTGAATTGATGGCACCATAATCCATCCTTCAACTCCAACGTTTGCAAGGGAAAGAAAAATTTTTGCGTCAATTCATCGTTAACTATGTCGAGATGACGAAAGGATTTATGTGATTATTGAAGAAAGGAACAATATACTTGTGGGATGACCAAGCTCAACAGTGATTTGATGCTTTAAAACATGCACTTGTTTTAGCCTCAATTTCTAGTGCCTCATTACTCAAGCATTTTTTCAGTGTAGCCTGCCCATCTCACTCCTGAATGGTTTTGGTTCAAGTACACAATGACGACAGTGAACATGTTATATACTATTTGTCCAAAGGTCTAATTGGACCTGAATTACATTATTCACATGTGGAGAAACTTTCTCTGGTAGTAGTTTTTTCCATCACCCGACCCTGAGTTGCCTTTGTTTCCACTGCTAAGTTAAACCATTGGTACAAAGTATGAGCCAATATTATCTTCTTTTTCAAAGCTCAAACCAAAGACCCATTTTCTCCTGCGTGAATCGTTAAATTTTCATGGAGGCAATTAGTTTTCTCGCGTGACTCGTTAAAATTTCATAGAGGCACCAAGTTTTTCTTTGTTGGACTCATTAAAATTTCACAAAGAGTACTGAGTTTACTCCGTCTCCTCGCACTCATAAAAAAATGAGGTAGACTTCCATCAAACATATATTTCTCACTTTTCCGGTTTCGATGGACTAACTTATGGAAAATGAACTATTTCGGGCTTACTATTCTCCCTTTGCCATGCCCGGTTATCAAGACATGACAAAGGTACCCCAATGGAGTTTTCTTTTATGATATTTTTCAGACTCTCTAAATATGAAAAATTCACCGAGTTTACTCGTCTCACCTTAAACCCAATTGCACTAGTGCACAGCACAAGATGCTGTTCTTATTTTTCGTACTCTGATGCCACAGTACCCATCAAAGTACTCTGCTCACCATTAAACCTAATCGTATCTGGGGTACGTAGTTGTTCTTTGGACATTTTTCACTTTCTGTACAGTGAAAAATTCACTGTAGTTCACTTTGCTCAAATCGTTAAACCTAATCGATCATACGTAGTTGTCTTTTCCCACATTTTCGTACTCTCTAAATATGAAATCATCGAGTTATCACCGATTTTTAAATTAATCATAAAAATCAATAAAATGACAGCTACCTTCACATTTATATGGTCATTTGCAGTGTGCCTTAAACATGGCACTTCCTAAAACTTCCTTTCACAATAGTCAATCCTACCATTCATATATTATTTTCATTCCTGTGTCTCACCTATAGGTAAATCCTAACACACTCTTTGGTGTTCATCAAGCTTCAGCTGCCTAGTACCCTGCTAGAGTGCCTTCTATTGTTCAAGCAGATCTCACTATCTACTACTCCTGTTATCAACCAAACCGCTCATTATGCCAGAAATTATTTGTCGTCCGACATCCCCATTTCCTCTTCATTATCTCGAATCATAAACAACATCAGTTGGTTTCTGTTTCGTGTTGACTGATGTAGGACGCCTCAGTGCCTACCTTTCAATAGATCTCTTCCTATCGACTTCAACATCTTATCTAGGAAGCTGATCCAGAAACCCATCAGTACCCAGATACTTGCATACATCAGTGGCAGGTAGTCTTGTGTTTGATCAGGGGTCTTCATCGTTGGCTCCTGGTCGAATGATTCTACGAGTGTTCGACTTCAACTCATTTTATTCACACTCGCTAGATTTTACTGTGCATCTTAGGGACCATCATCATTACCGGTGGTCGCCTTCGCGTTTGTTAACAGTTTTCATTATCGACTGGAAATCAGATGATTTCTCACATGTTCGACAACAACTCCTTCATTCACATGTTGAGGAATATGCAGTTTAAGTGAATCGGTGGTCAAGACCTTGGGGCAAAGGCTACATCATTAAAGTTGTGTTTCCTTCCCCAAGTTGCGATATTTTTTATGGAGACAGCTTCTTCAGCCTGATCTTGTTATGATAGACACTTCCACATTGTGCTTATCGGTGGGAAGATTCTTCATATCTCTATTCTAGAGAAATCATGTTGTTTAAGCTACTGAGCATGGGAATTCCCAACTCAAGGCATATACTATATTTTCTGACATATGTTGTTGTTTCAGGTTTTCCTCAGTCTTTTAATCTCTTTATCTCTACACAAATTATAAAGTATTTCGGCCATCGTCTTTGTCTCTGACCTTACACTTTAGGAGGCATCGGGTACAGGTCAAAATACCTTCTCATCAACTCAGAGGAGAAGACAAATATGGAAGGAATACAAAGACCTAAATTAAACCTATTTCTGCCAAGGTAACGCCTCTCTATAACAACACAAGAGTGTTATAATGCATCTGATCAGTGAATGTGCCACGTTAGTGGCTAGGGAAACGCTCTGTTAACACTAGAGGGAAGCGTTACCCATGTTTTAAGTTTGAAAAGGGAAAAACCCGTGGAGAATGATTTGAATCTTCGGCTTTCCCTCACAAGAGAGTCAGTTCACAAAGGAAACTACAAAGCACCAATTCATTATTGGTCACTGCCATAAAATACTAAACTCCCAAGGAGGAAAAAGCATAGAGATTAAAGAAACATCTTAGTTTTTTCTATTCCAAACTAGTGGAAAGAGAAAGGCAACAATGGATTTCTCCCTCTCCTATAAAAAGGAGCTGAACGCTCTTAGTTGGAGGTCGAAGGATTACTAATGTTCTGAATACTTGTGAAGTAGAGAATAGTGTTATAGTGTGAAGGCCAAGAGTCAAAGAGGTTCCTAGAGATCTTGTTGACTAAGACTTCACTACTTGAGAGATAGAGAGATTGGAAGGCTGAGGAGGGTTTGGTACAACTGACGGTTGTAATCCTCCTTCTTTCAAAATCAATAGAACTGTATCTGTTTTGTCCATTCGATGCTTAATATTGTCATTATTGTTTGAATATTTACATAGTATGATATGAATGGCTCAGATGGGCATAATTTAGAGGTTCATTATATATTGGCTTAATTGATAGGATATATGTTGTGTTAGAAATTACGCGGGTGCTTTGATTGATTGCAGGACTAAGATTTGGAGCCGGTGAAGAAGGACTCTTGTTTCACTACCTAGTGCTCTCCAAGGGACTCCAAGATCGTTAAAGAGGTAATTTTCTATCGCATTCCATCAAGTTGTTTTAAGTTAATATGAACATGTATATGCCATATTTGTGAATTGTACAGCTAATCTTACTGTCTGCCTCGGGCACCGGAAAGCCCTGAGAGGGATATACGATAACCAACAACCCAATAATTTTACCCTATAGCAGTGGCTATTTGGTAATACAACATTAAAAAAAAAATCAATATAAAGGTTATCACTATTGATTCACCCCCCCGCCCCCCCCCTCAGTAGTGCTCTATATTTCTAACATCGGGAAAGAAAGATAAGAAAATTTTGAGGCTGAGAAGAAGATGTATTTGAGGTAGAAAAGAAGATTATCTGAGGAACAATTTTTGTTGAAGAATAATTTCATATATTTTATATAGAAGCAAGAGTTGCGGGACAAAACACCTGAGTTGGAGGACCAAATTTCTAAGTTGTAGGACCAAACTTCTAAATTCCAAGACCGAGACTTTGGGTGTAAAAAAAAAATTTCTAGGACTAAAATTCTCAGTTGTAGGGTTAGGACTCTAGGTACATAAGGAGGTCAGAATTCAACCCTAGTAGGTAGATCATACCTAGTCTCTAATAGAAGATGGTTGACTTGAATAGGAAGTATTTTTCTTGGTTTGACCATATGGTTGACTAGATGATCTAGGTGTATCTCTTGTTGAACTGAAGAATTTCTATAAGGAAAAAGTTGTTGGGTTTTTCCCCCATGTTGTTTTTCCAAAGGTAAAAGATTGTGTTCTTGTTTTGGTTTTGTAATATCCCAAAAGAGAGAATGCAGTAATACTAAAACAAAATAGATGAACAACAACAAATTAAACAATTAATATAAATACAAAATCAAAATGTACAGTGAAGATGAGCCATTTTATTATATATGAGGTGGATAAATAGTACAACAGTGCTTAAAATATGAGACACTCAAGCCAAAGAGATGGCCTAGAATGACCCTGAAATGATCCCACAAGAGGGACTGCGTAACTGCTAGACTGCTAGAAGGAAAACTGCGTTGTCCCTACTGCAACTGCTGGGACTACAACTGTCGGAAAAATAGAAAGTCAGATCCATACAGTTTGGGAGCTTCGATGATGCTAAAAATAGAGATCCGGGCTCTATGATGGATACCCAAGATAACCCAGAAAGGATTTTCTAGATCTATGAATCTCAGAAAATCACCCTCTTATGGCTTCACTATACAATTGCTGGGTATGAAGATCTACTGCATAATCTGATCAAATATGCCTGTAATATGATGTACAATTATATGTATGCAAGAAGGGTTTATCCATTCACTAGATCCTCAAGCTAGAAGCTCAAGATCTAGTTGCTCTTTCCTCCTCCACTGAATGTGGTAGTTAAATACTCAACAACTTCATAAAACGACACTGTCAAGGAGGGAGAGTCTCAATCCTACTGCTAAATATGGAAAATCAACTCAATAATGGTGGAAACAATGAATGAAAAGTGAGGAGATGGTCCCTCACAGGATTTCCAACTGAAATATTAGAAACTTCCTTCCTCCTTCGGATCTACAAGACTAGACTGTGCAATTCTTGAGGGGACTGCTGCTTCATGGAGGTAAAATACAATGGCCTGAATGCCGGATATAGATCTACTACTCCTGAAAGGCTGAACATGAAGCATAAGGTGAAAGGATGAATCCTCCACCGGTTTCCTAGCTGGAATTCTAGAAACAACCTCCTGAAGATGGCACCAATTCCTGATGAGGGATGTAGCTCAATAGAAACCTTCCTAGAGTAGGCACTCAAATTCCCCCATGGGTAAGGGCGGGATTTCCGCTCAGAAAATCCTGTGCTAAACAACACTGCGGACTTATCTAAACAACATAAGCATTCATAGAAATGTCAACTGACAAATCTAGATCTAAAAAGATCAAAAATAATAATCTAAAGCCTCCCTTCTATTGTGCCTTCATCTTCATTATATAGATTTTGAGCCTTCCATAGACCTGTCCCACCTCATAACTGCGTTATACATGCGGCCACTAGCCTCCATGAAGACTGTGCTATCTCTCCATGATCTCCACCATGTCTGCATTTAATTCCCATTCTCTCCATCGTGTGTGCATTAGATGCACCGCTTCCTCCACTATGTAACCATAAGTGCTTTATGATCTTACTTGGAATGCACTATGATCTTAGTTGACCTCCTCCAAGGTCCTCATGATTTAGAATTAATGATCCATGATCTCGACTCCTTCTACATTTAAGAAGCTTCTCTACTACTCCATAATGTAGATCTAGATCTAGAATATCCACATACACACATCAAAAGTATATTTTATTCATCTATGGGGTTTGTGGGTCCCTCCACCCTTTTATTTACTTAATTAATTATGAAAACTAAGAACTCTAATATTCCAATTATCTTGTGGAAAATTGGGAATATTACATTCCTCCCTGCCAAAATGTTGCTTGTCCTTAAGCAACTACAAATGTGGATGCTACAGAAAACATCCTGGCATCCTCATATGGAAGGCCTCCCCATATGTCACAATATTTCATGTATGTCTAGCTCCAAAGCTGCTCTCTAGAATTTCTAGAATGGCCTCCAAATAAAAAGTTAGATACCCATCCTCATCAAGGAATATCCAAGTGGCAACCATATGATGTCCAAATATCTCCTCTATACATGAGATACATGAAATGAAGTGGTTCCTTTCAGAAGTGGAAAGTCCCATCTCAAGAACTATCTCTCCAACCCATGATACATAGAGTAGGTTGCATCTATTAATGCTCTCATCATTAGCCCTTTTGTCCATGTAGGATCCAAACATAACATCAACATAGTGAAAAACAAGAAGTAGAGACATATGGATGAACATGAAGAATGTCAAACCATATTCTCACAATAACAACCATCGCAGCAAAGCCTTCCGCTGCCATGCTAGATCATCATGAAAAATAAGTAAGAGAGCCACACTCTCTCAATAGAATGCACCGCAACAATGCCTCTTGCTTCCATGCCAAATCAACATCAATATAAATATGATAGCCATACTCTCTCAAAAGTATCCACCAAAACAATGCCTCTTGTTGCCACACCACATCATCATTGTACCAAATGTAGTGGCAATATTCTCTCAAGAGAAGCCACCACAACAATGCATATTTCTACTCCATCACATCATCATTATACCAAGTATAATGACCAAAATCCCCCAACAGAAGCCAACACTGTAAGGCCTCCTATTGCCATCCTATATCATCATCATGCAATGTATGGGAAGAAATCATCCCATACTCTCCCAATAGTAACCAAATCAACAAGGATTCTTGCTACTTCCTTACATCATCATGATGCAAGTCATGGAGCAACAACATACTAATGGACATGTGTAGTGTCTCATCAGAACAATAGAAATGAGCTCCCTTATGCCACATCATGTGAGAGTTATGCAATGTCCCAAACCCAAGTACATACATGAACATGAGATATATCCCAAACATAAATACATGTAAAGACATGAGACATATCCCAAACAAAAGAAAATACAAGGACATAAGCTATATCATGAGATGTCCAAACTCTCTCGTCAATAACCAACGCAACCATATCTCCTGTTGTTGCATGTCATCAATTATATGTATGGCATGGATCTTGGAAATGTGAGATGTTGGGTGGTATCCATACTAACCCAAAAGTAACTAGTGCAGCCATGCTTCTTGGTTCCCGGTATCATATATCTGCAAGAAGGTAGGCAACCTCCTGCTCCTCATCCGGATCCATTCATCCCAATGTGGATTATTAATCATGCCAAGCTCAATATTGGTATCCTCCCAATGTAGAATACAAACATCCTCCATCTGAATAGATTTGCACTCCATGAAATGTTGAAGTGCACCTCCATTGAGGTCTCTCCATGATATCCTCTAATCAATGGCCCATTGGAACCCATAAGGCTCCATACATGCTGCAGGTAGAATCTCCTCTTTGAGTTGTGAGGAGCTCATTAAGAAAACTTCATCTTGACAATGGAAAGTACTCTCCATCACAATATGTCTACCATATATCATTTTTCCCTCCAGTGCTTCATGAGTGAAGCTACCTTCAGGATGCTCCAACAATAATGGGGCCCTCTTCTCATCACTACTGCTAAGTGATAGCGCTATAGATATGCATGGTGATACATGTGATGTCTCATGGATACATACAATGCTAAACTCATAGTCAGGCACTGTATTGAATAGGAATGTGCTCCTCCCATCTTCTGCAACTCCACACTTCAACACAAATTGTTGGGTGTATCTCAACCATGAAAAACTAGGATAGCTATACATCTTCTCCTTGATCAACTCAAGACCCCCTCTGTGCAGTGATAATTTGCTGCTCCAAATCAGCAAGGTGCTCTAATCCTTGGTTATGCACTTGCCCTGATGGCATGGTCTCAAAAATCTCAATATGAGGTACTGAAATAATATGAGACGAAAGTATATGAAAACCTTAGATAAACTAAATCTTGGGAACATCTTGCACATCTAAAAGAGTTCCTCCAACCAGTGAAAAAGTATCTCCAACTACTGGTAATGATGATCACTGTATCTATTTAACTGTACCAGCACTAGTATCTTCCTCCTCCTCATGTATCTCATGAATCATGAATGGGGCTCAAAATTTCAATAACTCAATACCATATTGAAAATATGCAAGTGATCCTCCTCCTGATGTAAGTACATCTATAGCTGGTAGTGGTGGTAGAGGCTCCTCCTCCTGAGCGATAATTATGACATATTCCTTGGGCTCTTCATGTACTATCTCCTCAATGATGAGAGATGTCACTTTGTGAGATGTACTTGTTCTTTTCTACCAAACTTCTTCTTCAGTCCTAGAATAAAATATGCATAAGCAGACACTCTCATGTGTGACAAATGACTGAACCACCAATCTCTTGCTTCACCTTCTAGGTGCAGCGCTACAATCTCCACAACCTCTCTTTCTACTATAGGATATTGCAGAAATAATGTAGCTAACTCTTCCCTCCAAGCCCTCAATGTGCTTGTGAAAGATCCATCAAATGTAGGCAAGAAGAATATATGCCTCTTTATTCTATTACTGAGTTGCAAAAACTGTTGGAGAGAGAGATTCTCCTTCAATGCACTAGGTTGTGCTTTGTACTTGGAAATATATTTACTTAGGGCCTCATGCCCCAAGTATCCTTCATATTCACACCATTCCTCTCTCTTATCAAAGAAATTGGATCAAGTAGAATGATGTGAAGTTATTTGCTTCTTCGGTTTCTTCTCATGCTGATAGGAAGTGCTTGGACCTTCCTCATCCAATCTTCTTGGATCCTTCCTTTGCATTTATCTCTTCATTTGATTGACCTCCTTGGGGAGATCTTGCATGTATCTAAAGAGAAGAGTGGAAAAATTGCAATCCTCGTTCATGAATATCTCTACTATTTGCTTCTTCTTTTGATGCAAAAGATGAAGTGCCCACAAGTTGCGCCAAAGATCATGCTCTGATACCACTGCAATATCTCAAAAGGGAGAATGTAGTAATACTAAAACACAATAGATGAAAAAAACAAAGTAAAAAATTAATCTAAATACAACATCAGAATGTACAGAGAAGCTGAGCCATTTTATTATATAGGAGGTGGATAAACAATACAACAGTGCTCAAAATATGAGACATTCAAGCTAAAGAGATGTCCTAGAATGACCCTGAAATGATCCCACAAGAGGGACTGTGTAACTGCTGTACTACTGGAAGGAAAAATGTGTTGTCCCTGCTGGAACTGCTAGGACTATAACTGCCAGCAAAATAGAAAGTCGTATCTAGGAATTTTGGGAGCTCCAATGATGCTAAAAATAGAGATCTGAGGTCTATGATGGATACCCAAGATAACCCAGAAAGGATTTTCCAGATCTATGAATCTCAGAAAATCACCCTCTTAAGGCTTCACTATACAACTGTTGGGTATGCAGATATGCTACATAATCTGATCAAAGATGGCTGCAATATGATGTACAATCAAATATATGCAAGAAGGGTTGATCCCTTCACTATATCCTCAAGCAAGAAGTTCAATATCTAGCTACTCTTTCCTCCTCCACTGAATGTGGCTGCTGAATACTCAACAGCTTCAGAAAATTGCACTATCAAGGAGGGAGAGTCTCACGCCTGATGCTAAATATGGAAAATCAACTCAATAATGGTGGAAACAATGAATGAAAAGTGAGGAGATGGTCCCTCACAGGATTTCCAACTGAAACACTGGAAGCTTCCTTCCTCCTTCGAGTTTACAAGGCTGGACTACACAATCCTTGAGGGGACTGCTACTGCATGGAGGTAAAATACACTGGCCTGAATGCTAGATATAGATCTGATTCTCCTGAAAGGCTGAACATGAAGCACAAGGTGAAAGGATGAATCCTCCATCGGTTTCCTAGCTAGAATGCTAGAAACAACCTCCTGAAGATGACACCATGAGGGAAGTATCTCAATAGAAACCTTCCCAGAGTAGGCACTCGAAGTCCCCCGTGGGTAAGGGTGGGATTTCTGCTCGGAAACACCCTATGCTAAACAACACTGCAGACTTAGCTAAACAACATAAGCATGCATAGAAATGTCAACCGACAAATCTAGATCTAAACAGATCAAAAATAATAATCTAAATCCTGCCTTCTATTGTGCCTTCATCTTCATTATATATATTGTGAGCCTTCCATAGCCCTGGCCCACCTCATAACTACGCTGTACATGTGGCCACTAGCCTCCATTAAGACTGTGTTGTCTCTCCATGATCTCCACCATGTATGCATTTAATTCCCACTCTCTCCATAATGTGTGCATTAGATGCACCACTTCCTCCACTATGTCACCATAAGTGCTTTATGATCTTACTTGGAATGCACTATGATATTAGTTGAACTCCTCCAAAATCCTCATTATTTTACATTAATGACCCATGATCTCCACTCCTTCTACATTTAAGAAGTTTCTCCACTACTCCATAATGTAGATCTAGATCTAAAATATCCACATAAATATATCAAAAGTGGATTTTATTCATCTATGGGGTTTGTGGGTCCCTCTACCCTATTATTTAATTAATTAATTATGAAAATTAAGAAGTCTAATATTCCAATTACCTTGTGGAAAATTGGGAATATTACATGTTGTCTCTTTAGACTCTACTGTCTATTGTTAAATATCTCCTATGTAATTTCTTAATTATTATTGAAAATATGAAAGAAGTTAAAATGAATATCATTAGAAGTAATTACCAATAGAATACCTATTAAAATTCAACAACCTTCATCATATTCCCACACTCACTTATTAATCCAATTCCATCACACTTCATTGTTATCCCACCATGCTCTATAGTATCAACCCATGGAAGCATGTTTTAGGATGAGGGGTATTTTGTAGTTTTATGCTTGGAAAGGAAGAATTTATGGAGCTATGTAGCTAGTGAAATTATATAGGGATAAACGCTAGAATAACTTGCATGACATCGTTTCAAAGGGGCTTCTAAATTGTGCCATAGGCCCATTATTTTTTGATTTAATAATTGGTTTTTGAACTATTTTACGTTTATTTTTAATAACTAAATCCATCCACTTCTAGGGAATTCAGTGATGATCAAATATGGTCATTAACTTTCAGATCACCCATTTGCAATTTGCACCCCTCATTTGCACAAAGATGTGCCTATTAATTTAAGTCTCTTAAGAAATGAAATTATTCTCTTGAGGAGACTCATTTAACATTTCTAATCATTTTTGGAATGTTCTCTATAAATATATTCTTAAGGGAGGGTTCCTTGACTAGATGTTGATGAATTAGGAGAGAATATCCCAATACAGTAACTGAATTGACTTGATTTTATTTATGAAAATGAATGCCTTGATAGAGACCATATGATTTTTCTTAGTTATTAGTGATATGAACTAAACCCCATGAATACTCTAACACGTTAACTTCCTCAGGGTCAGAGCATCCATCCTCCTCCTGCGACCCCTAAGGGTTAACTTCATTTTAAATTTTCAATATTGATAAGTTAAAACAAACTATTCTTTTGAAAATGAAAAATAATTTAAAATATCATGTATATCTTACACATAACACCTCCTACTATTTTAAGTTGTGTAAGACTCAAATGAAGAATCTTATGTTTAGGTTATAACTCTAGGTGCACTTGAACAAGTACACACATATGACACTGGTTCACCAATATTATATTATATATACAAATCATATGCAATGAATTTAACATTACCATTTTCTTATTGTCTACATAGGAATCATATGGATGGAATTCAATTGATTATAGTATATTTAGGAATTATATGAAGAGAATTCAATATTTATTTTCTCATCTCCTAGATACATTCTTCTACAAGGAAATTATTGTTCTTTTTTACATTATAATTGGTCCAATCATTCAAAAAATTGCAATGCATTTTTTTAAAGGAAATCAAAATAAAGAAATATATTATAGATATCATTGCAATGTTCAATTACAAGAAACAACAACAATTATTTAAAATCTCGAATAGCACAATTCTTCATAAAATAAATTTAACCTACTAGAATATTTTCCATAAGAATTATAGACCTAATTATTGGTGCACAAGTGCATTTTGACATATTTCCAAAATAACATATAAATAACATTATATTTTGTCAATAAAATGAATGTTTAAATTGAATAATACTTATTTAGCATTGAATTTTTTATCATAGGGAATCAAACTTGCACTAAATCTATTTTGATGTATGGTGTTGAATCTTGTGTCTTATATTAAGTAGTCATAATGAAGACATGCACCTATTATTCACAATCCGAACAAGCAGAGCTAATAGTAAATGTAAGCAAGAAAATAAAGAAATAAATACAAGCAAGTGGATTAGATAGAAATATTTTCACATAGAAGCATGGAATATTGGTAGGTACCTTTTTTTAAGTAAAAGTAGCAAGAGGACAAAGAGCTTATTACAACTGAAATTGCTTCTCCCTTGTCAGTAGCAAGACGACAAGGAGCTTATTCCAACTGAAATTGCTTCTCCCTTGTCAGTAGCAAGAGGATTCACTACAACCAAAGCTTTTGATCTTAAATTGTCACTACTAATATGTAATTTTAATAAATAGGTAATAAATGCATGCATGAACTCCATAACAATAAGGTTATATTGTATAAAAATGATAACATTTTTTTTTTAAGTATCCCGATATGTGAAAAAATTGTTAACATTCTCATTTTTTAATTGTCATAATATATATAAAAATGATTAATAAAGGGGAAAAAAATTAAAATGACTATAATTCAAACATTTATGAAAAAATTCCTTAGGAAAAAATCCTAAATAGATTTCATCCCAAATTTGAGAATAAATTTTTTATTTTAATTTTAATTTACATGGAAATAATTTTATGCCCATATATGATGAGCTATAGATCTCATGAAGTGAAATGAAAACTTCAATTTCAAACCCTAATGGCGTTTTCAGTAATATTCTATTGTCAAGTAATTTCTAATTCAATGCACCATGGAGATTCGTATTTCCTTAAATGCTTAATATGAAGATGATATGTAACATTTTAAAAAGAGATATTTATAACAAAAAATATAATATATATATATATATATATATATATAGAGAGAGAGAGAGAGAGAGAGAGAGAGAGAGAGAGATCCCATGGATATATGATTTATACTTCCCAATACGAGGGGGGCATGTATTAACAAAATATTAATAACAAAAATAATATTCTAATGTGGACAATGTGGGTCATAAACAAAATATTTCAATGGCCATGCCTAGTAAAATAATTCAGTGTCAACTATGTATAGATGAAAATTAAAAATGTCTTATGGTTAAAACATTTTATTAGTGTGTTGCTCAAGATGAAGGATATGTGTAATTCCTTCCATCCTTAACATGGAGTTGACGTATGGTATTTTCACACACACACACCAATATATATATGGGTTAATCCTAGATCTATTAAGTTCCAAAAGAGATCCGAAATCTCCGGAGGTGCAAATGTTTTTTCAAGTTTTTCACCTCAAAAAGTTTGATTCCTTTGAATGTTTAATAGATATGGGGTTAACATGGATCTATGTTGGTCATAACCAAGCCCTAAATATATTCACCATCAGATTCAGAATTTTTTAGTGAATGGGAATGAACATCATGATAATCACTTAATGAACTTGACTTTCCATAAACATTATAATTGATTTTTGCATAGCATTGAGAGTGATACCAAGATCCCAAATTAGAGGGAGACAAATTATTACCCTTGGATTCACTAAAGAAGTTAAAATGCATGCATGATGTGATTGCATACTTAAACACTGTAACACTGTCTTAAAGAATGAAGTATGGAAATTTGTACCAATATCAATGAGGAAATAAGTGATAGATTCCAGCAGGTTATAAAAAATTAAATAAAAGAACAAATGGGAGCAGAGAATTATAAAATCAAATTGATAGTGAAATTATTCCCTAAAAAAATGAAGAGTTAACTGGGAGGAGATTTTTCCTCCATTTTCAAGCTATACTTCTATTAGAGTAGTCATGTCTATTACATCTGATTTTTGTTGGCCTTATACGAGATGGATGTAGATACTAATTCTTTATGGTCCAATTGAAGAGAAAGTATGCATCAGTCAATAAATTTTTTTTAAGGTGAAAGGGTGAGATACACATGTGTGTAAGTTGAATAAGGTCTTTGATGTGTTGAATCATGCACCATGTGTTAATTTGGAAGCTCAGGGATAAATTCCCTCCTTTGGACAAATTTCCTCATTCATAGAAGGCCCTCTTTTCCTTTGGAATAATTTAATTTGGTCAAGGAAAAATATAGTTTTAATGTGAAAACCCAAAATTTAACAAAATTTCAGGTCGGCCTAAAGGAGAAATTGGGTCTCCAAAATCACATATAAATACAAGTCAAGTCAACCTCATTTGGATAATCACATCACACATATTCTTATTCTTCTTGGACGTTCATAAAATTTGAAAATTGTACATCATATTCTCACACATGCGAGTAGGAGAGAGATACATTCAAAGGGTTGAAAATCTGTCTTGCTTCAGCCTTTGACCATCATTTAATTTTTGGAGATTGGGCATAGTTTGACTTGGTTTGACTTAACATCTTGGACTATTTTTGGAGGCTGAATTCTTCAGAATAAAGATCAAATATTTCTTGGCACTTTCACTACAGTTGACCGTAGACTTTGACTATAAATTTGGCAGTTTAATTTCTCTCTTTGTTGATAAGTTTTGACCAAGTTGTTTGGGACCATTTTGACCTCATTTTGACCAAATTTCAAGGATGCATTTTTGGGTAGTTTACCAAGCTCTTTTGGAGTGTTTGACTGGTGACTTTTGAAATGAATAGGGCATGTTTGACTATTGTTTAATTTGACTAGAATTGTAAATTTGACATTTTTACCAAATTTTACTTTTGGGCTCATCTCTTGGATTTTGGATATTGGTTTATTGGATAGTCAAAGATATTGACCTTTAACTATTTATTGGTGAATTGGATCATTGTACTCCATTTCTTGAAAATTTTAAGAAAATTTAATAAGAATAAGAATTTAAATGGGTTTTCCCCCTTGTGGGGGGTTTTCCTCAATATTTGACCAAATTTGGTGTCTCTTGTTATTTCTCTTGATTAAATTTTACTATTTGTTGCATTTACTATTCTATCAACAATTTCTATCATTGGAATATTAAATTGTTTTAAAAATATTTTTAATTGAAGAAAAAATTGGGCTAAAATGATTGTTACAACATAGAACAATGGAAAACTAACATGGTATCATAGCTAAGGTGAAGACAAGACTAAGGAGACAAGAGACTAGATAAATCGTCTTTAGAAGAACTTGAAGGAGCCTATTTGATTTGGTCAAGATGTCTACTTCTTACTTCAAGGAATCTAAGAAGCTGGGAGACTCATCCAACTTTTCTTCTTGGAAGATGATGTTGCAAGTGATATTGGATGAAAATGATGTCTTTGAATATGTGGAAGGAAAGGTTCTTGTACCTCTAGAAAATTATCTTGTCACTGCCAAATACAAGTATAAGAAAGGTGACCTCAAAGCCAAGAAAATTCTCATGAATGGTTTGCATGGTTATTTACTTGTTTACGTTGGAAGCTTGAAAAGGTCTAAGGATATTTATGAAAAGCTTGTTGGGATGTATGAGGTCAACAACTTGAATCACATCCTATCCATGAAAAATCAACTCAAAGAGATGAATATGAACAAGGGGGAATTTGTAACATCCCTAGTGAAAATTCCATGTAATAAAAGTTAATAAAGGAAAAATAATAACCACGGTTATGGGACACTTATTCCAAGTTGAATGTTGGGGGGGAAAACACCTAGTGTGGGTGTAAATTTGGTTTATTATGGCTAAGGAAATTTTCAAATGAAATGGTAAAGGCTTTGGAAAGGTAAAGTGGCATCTATTGGAATTTATTTATGAAAATAATGGAAACTAGGAAAAAATGAAGGTGAAAGGTTACATGTTGCATGTGATGAGTAAAATGAAGGAAAATAATGGAAAATGAAGAAAATAGAATCCTCGTTGATAAAAATGTTTCTGAGGATCAATTGGTAGTTTTTTTTCAATGTAACCTTTTGTCAGTTCATTTTTGGAGCTCTCTCTCTATTCTCTCTCTCTCTCTCTCTCTCTCTCTCTAGACACTTAGAGAATTCTTGGAGCACTCTAGCATTAGATCAAGAAAAGAAAATAAGGCAAAGGGAAGAAAATATAAATAAAGGAAGAGAAGGATCAAGCAGCTACAATGAGATTATTTGCAGGTGTCAAGTTCCATATATGATTTCATTGTTAGTTTTTGCATGCATGGGTATGAATGTATGTTCTTGGTTCTCTTGCTGCATTGACATAAGTTTTTCCAGGTATGACAATTTTCTTCAACCTATCCTTTCCATTTGTGGATAGCCATGGTGTGATGGGGTTCTCATGTTTTTTTTTTTTAAATTGGATTTCTAGATGGATTCAAAACTGAGTGAGGTGGTATCTCAAAGAAAGAACACATGCCCTAGTGATCCCTGAACTAGACAATGGATTGAGGTAAAGCCTTGGCCTAGTGACCCTTGAATCGGACTCTGGGTTATGGTAAATCAAATTTTTGTGCTACCTTGGTGGGTCTAGGAATCCTCGACATGTGAATGGTGGGACATACAATAAAGCTTAGAGGTGGGTGACCTCAATTAGGCCTAAGAATCCTTGGTCAGTGATTGGTAGGATATACAATAAATCCTGGAGGGTGGGGTCTTGATTAGGCCTAGGAATCATGACCGGCTAATGGTGGTATATACGGTAAATCCTAGAGGCTAGGGCACACGAAAGTTCCTTAATGTAGGTGGAGAAATTAAATGCAATCCACACTTTTGTAGGCCCTACTGATCTGGTGGGGATTGCAGTAAAGCCTATTTCTATTGATGAGCGTGAGTTGGTTTAGCCTCGGGAATCCCTAGTTGATTTTGGTTATGATTCCCACATTCATGCCTGAAATACGGCACGGGGTGATTGGCTGAAAGAAATATTTGGTTCAGCCAATCTATGGTTGGGTGGTACGTTGAAGTCCCGAACCAGGTTGGCTTATTCATTCGTTAATAATATTTTATTCTCATTGGTATTTCATGTGCAAATGTACTGGTTTGTATGTGGATTTTATGGATGTTATATCCCTGTTATTTCTATTGTTTATATATTGGTTATGAGTATGTTTTATGACCGTGATGATGTATGGATATCATCATGTTTTGATTTGTAAATGAATGAAAAATGAATATATGAACTAATAGATGATAATGCAGCTAACGTGATAAGGCATCAATGCTTCTTTACGAAACTTAGATAAGTATGAGACCCTTATGATAATATATGTTGTTATGAACTATACATTTCACGTTCATGATATGTTTGAAAAAATGTATGTCATGGTTGGGCTTGGTTAGGTCAAGTCCTTGATCAAGTTTTGAGTTGGAGGCTTTATCTTGGTGTCATTTATTTTCTTATAAAGTATCATCAAGTTCCGGTTAGTAGTATGGAGGCTAGCCTTGAAAAAATGGATTAAATCTCGCAATCTATGGCACAGAAATGGCTATAAAACCTTGTAGTATCTCCCTTGTAGGAGTTGTGGGATCCACTGAGGGTTTCATTCACATGAAGGCCTTGTCATGGGAGAAAATGGGGGTTTAATTCATTGAAAATATAGGTTAACTCAGGGGTTGGGCACCTGGAGTGGTGGATTAGCTCCTGGGTGTCCTATAGCACCTGAGGTAGGTTTGTAAAGTGTTGGTTTGTTGGTTACACTTCCTTAACTGCACTTAAGGAATTGAATTATATCATAATAACTCTTCATCACATGTTTATCCCAATAGACTGGTTAGGATGGGTAAGTGTGGAAGGATGGAATTACAAGGTGGTATTAGATCATGGTTCAACACTTGGACTGGATGGGCGGAATATTTTTTTCATGCATACATGAAGGATGTATATGTTCTTGTTCTATATGCATGGTGGTAATCATTGCTACAATTGTTGGGATGTGTTTGTCATGAATGCATGACAATTATATATTAATTTGTTATGCATGTTAGTGTGTATATGTTTTTATGAATGCATTATCATGGTGAAGGTTGTAGTGCATGAGGTCATTGTATGAAATTATGTCATCATGATGTTTTTGGTATGTTATGATGTTAATGTGTTGGTTGAGATAGAGTAGGAGATGCAAATCATCAAAGCAAAGTTGCAACACTAGATCTCGGGGTAAGAGCATATCGTCATACAGGTTTGTATGGTGGGCATGTAGGTATGCGGTTGATGGTTGTTTAAGTGTTAGCACAAGGAGTCACTTATTTACTGCAAAAGGAGTAAGCCTTACACATCATATTTCATTTCAAAATTTAAATGTTTTTTTGAGTGGTGGATGGCTTCTCACAGAGTTTGAAATGATTGTTATATTCTTTAATACTTTCATGCATTTGGCAAGTTGTGGCATGCATAAATTTTATGGGTAAATTGGTAGTATAGGGAGCAGAGTGTAAAAAATGAAAGGATATGGATAGCTATCCCTATATAAACATTATCTTATCCTCTTGGAGCACTTGGAGCACTTTATATTTAGACTATAAACATTATCTTATCCTCTTGGAGCACTTCAGTTTGATGCTTGGATGTGGCACATGCAGCTGACAGAAGGAAATACACTTTTCCTAAGGGTTATTTGAGCTATTGCATGGTTGACTTCAGTTAGAACTCATGTGGCAGAGTTTGGTGGAGTTGATGAGACAGTTGGTGGAGTTGTGTTAGGTTTAACTTAGTTGAACTAGTTGTATTTAGTCTAACTGATAAATACACTAGTGATGAGTGGTGTGAATTAATTATTAATTAATTCACTAATTATTAACTCATAAATCAACTAAATAATACATCAGTTAACTGCAATGCATGGACAGTTCAGTGGAGACCAATGTTAGAGGTGGGTGAAAGGGTGAGTCTACTATCAGTTGTGACTATAGCTGTGCATGAGATTTGCACACACATTGATTGAGATTTCCAATGAGGATTGCGCAGTACAAGCCAGTGGGATTCGAACTTGGATCTCATCATTATTCATCTTGGATTGCGCAGTAGAGGCAGGCAGACTTGTGGAGGAGATTTGAACTTGTGACTTGTTCATCTTCCGTGCTAGTTTGTGTGTAGCATGTGAGATAGTGCTGAGAGCTGTGAGAGCTTTGTGCTATGTATTGTTACATGTTCTCTATCATTATAATATACAGATAGTTGGGGGTTTTCAGCTGTATGCTTTCCCCATTACATACTGTGTTATATGTGTGCTTGATTATGTTTTAATGTGTGCATGTGACTGCTTCTATTTCCACATATTGATGATCAATTGTAGAAGAGGTTATGTATTATGCATGAAGATTAAATAATGTGTAATTAGGATAATCTCGGTGAATAATTCAGCTATTATTCAAATTTCTACATGGTATCGGAGCGAAAATTGATCATCGGATCTATTATAGTGATTACAATTTATTTCGGTAGACAGAGTCTGTAAGCGAGCCAGGTAGCCTCTGGATCCATCCTTTCTATAAAAGGTGATATATCCAGTAAATTCCCCTACAGTTGATCTCTGTGCTAGAAATAATTTTTTCTCACAGATCGGAAGCGGTTGAGTTTTGAGCTGGTGGAATTCGAATTTGCAGCAGAATTTGGAATTCGAATTTGCAGCAGTTTTCTTGGTGTCGAATTCAAAATGTCTTTCAACGGATTGCGACTGGAGTATGCCCATGAGGGCAGCTCGAATTATGTTGCATGGAAGGAAAGAATGGAGGTGGTATTAGATGATAACAGGCTGAAGGAGTTCATAGAGGCTGAGGTCCCAAAGCCTACTGATGCTGCTCAAGTTGAGGCTTGGCAAAAGAAGATGGAAAAATGTCGAAGGATTCTGTTGGAGGGCGTGAGGGATCACATTGTATCCAGCATGCATGGAAAATCTTCTCCATACTTGATGTGGAAAGCATTGACAGATTTATTCCAAAGAAAGAGCGACCAGAGGAAGTTGGCGCTCAAGGATAAACTCAGACACATAAAGATGGAGAAAGGCGACAATATGCCCAAGTACCTCACGAAGTTCATCCAATGCAGGGATGAGTTGGGAAGTGTGGGGGTGACTGTAGATGATGAGGAATTGGTGAGCTTGGCTCTCCTTGGTCTTCCAAAGAGTTGGCATGCCTATCAGGATTTTGTCAATGGTCGGGAGAAATTGCCAGGATGGGAGCGACTTTGGTCAGATCTTGTGCAAGAGGAGATAAGGCAGAGTACCAGGGATGGATCTTCATCAAAGGCATCTGATGAAGAAAATTGTACTTTGGCTGCCAAAGCAAAGAAGGGGAAGAGCAAGAAAGCTTCTCATTCCAGTTCGAAAGGCAAGAAGCAGGACATGTCCAAGGTGAAGTGCTTTCACTGTCACCAACATGGACATTATGCCACAAATTGTCCGCAGAAGAAGAAAAATAAGCATGCTGCTAGATCTACAGCGGGAGAGGCCTTAGCCTCACAGTTTGAGCTGGATTTTTCGCTGATCACATGCTTGGTCTCAAGTGTGATGGGATCAGTATGGTTCTTGGACAGTGGTGCGTCTTTTCACATGACTAGAGATCGAGATCTGTTTTCAGAGATGGATGAGAAAGATCTTGGAGTGCACATCGAGATGGGCGATGATGGTAGATACAGTGCGACCGGTATTGGTACCATTTCCTTTGAGAGGGAGTCTGGTAAACCCTTTGTATTGAAGGAAGTGATGCATGTTCCAGGATTGAAGAAGAATATGATCTCTATGGCAATGTTGGAAGAAAAGGGGTACGATGTTGTCTTTAGCGAGGGGAAAGCTTTCCTGCGCAGTAAGACAACTGGAGAAACCCGGAAGATAGGGGTTCGAGTCAAGAACCTTTATCAGTTGCAAGTAGATGGCTGCGTAGAAATGGCATGCAAGGCGGAAGGAGTGGTGAGCCAGGATGATGGCGAGCTGTGGCACCGGAGATTGGGCCACCTTCACCATGGATCTTTGAAGATACTGCAGTAGATTTCTACTGGGCTTCCTAAGGGCACTCTTGTGCAGTCAGATCAGTGCAAGGGGTGTACCTTGGGAAAATTTGTGAAAGCCACCTTTCACGAGAAGGATAGTCGCGCCATGACGATCCTTGAGAGAATTCACATAGACATGTGTGGACCTTTCTCAGTAGCTTTGACAGCAAAGCACAAGTACTATGTGATCTTTGTTGATGATTTTTCTCGAAAGTGTTGGATCTTCTTCATGCAGAAGAAGAGCAAGACATACTCAAAGTTCTGTGAGTTTAAGGCGCTGGTTGAGAAGGAATCGGGGAAGCATGTGAAGGCTCTTAGGAGCGACAATGGTGGTGAATTCATCTCTGCTGAATTCAAGGACTTTTGCAGCGCAGAAGGAATTCGGAGAGAGCTCATAGCACCCCATAACCCACAACAGAACGTGATTGCTGAGCGGAAGAACAGAACGATCGTGGGTGCTGCATGGGTGATGTTGCATGATCAAGGCCTACCCCTTCACTTGTGGGAGGAGGCATGCAATACTGCAGTATATGTGCAGAACCGTTGTCCTCACAAGATACTTGGCATGAGTACACCGGAGGAGGCGTTTTCTGGCAAGAGGCCTGATATTTCCCATTTGAGGATTTTTGGTTCACCTGTCTACATGCATGTGACGAAGGATGCCAGGAAGAAGTTGGAGCCGACCGCAGAGGTTGGGATATTTGTGGGGTACACTGATACGCCCCACAACTATCGTGTGTATTTTCCAGACAGTCGCAAGACTGTTGTGCGACGGGATATCAAATTTCAAGAGGAGAAATCCATGAAGTGTTCGCTTGAGAGGGAGCCACACTTGCATGCAGATGAGGAGCTATTAGTTCCTAAGGATGAGCTTCCGGATGTGGATCAGCCACAAGAGGAAGTTCATGGAGTGGAAGAGACCACTCATGCAGCGCCAACCATCAGAGGGCGGAAGCGCACTACAGAAGCTGAGCGACTGGCTCAAGATGCAGAGAAGGTTGTAGGACCACCTACAGCACTGCACAGACAGAGACAGTCACCGGACCAGTACACTGGATACATGTCTCTTGTGAGAAAATGTGTCGTGACATAGCCATCCTCTTTCGAGGAAGGCATGGAGGATCGCATGGGTAGATGCCATGGTGGAAGAGGTATGATTGTCAGAGAGAAACGGTCATGGGGAGATTACCAGATTCCCAAGGCCGGAGAAGGAATCCCAATAGGTAGATTCGAGATGGACCTACAAATTGACGGGCGGCTGACGGGAGTGTGGAGAAATCTGAAGCCAAGATTTTTTGCTGAGGATTCTCTGAGATAGAGGGGATCGTTAGGAGACCTTTGCACCTTTCGCAAGGTACTCTTCCATACGGATGCTCCTTGCTCTCTCAGTGCAGATGGGGTGGCACATTCATCAGATGGATGTGAAGACTGCGTTCCTCAATGGAGTCATTGAGGAGGAGGTGTACATAGAGCAGCCTGAAGGTTTCGAGATCTTCAGCAGTGAGTCGCATGTGTGCCGACTCAAGAGAGCACTGTACGGGCTGAAGCAAGCACCTCGTGCTTGGTACACACAGATAGACAGTTATTTCACCGGACTTGGATTCTCCAAGAGTGAGGCGGATCCTAACCTGTACCAGATTGTGGTGGAGGGGAAGTTGCTGATCATTTTACTTTATGTAGATGATTTGATTTTGATGGGTGATGAGCTGTTGATACTTTCATGAAAGGAGGATCTTGCTAGAGAGTTTGAGATGAAGGACTTGGGCCTCCTTCATTATTTCATGGGACTGGAAATTTGGCAGCGCAGTGATGGACTGTTTGTTTCTCAGGGGAAGTATGCCCAGGAGATACTGGAGAAGTTCAACATGCATGGCTGCAAGCCTATTGATACTCCTCTTCCTGGAGGTTGGAGGAAGGAGGATGCTACTTCAGCGGAGGTAGTGGATGCCACTGTTTATCGACAGTTGGTGGGGTCTCTTATGTATCTGGTCAATACACGACCCAATATATGCTATGCTGTTAACCAGCTTTCACAAGCTATGGTTAAGCCTACCAAGCTCTTCTGGAAGGCAGGAAGCATGTATTGTGTTATCTTAGAGGCACATCGGGATATGGCTTGTGGTACAGATAGGAGGATGAGGTGAAGCTTTGTGGCTTCACGGATGCAGATTGGGCAGGGAGCCCAACAGATAGAAAGAGCACATCTGGAGGGATCTTTAGTATCGGGTTGACAACAGTTTCTTGGTACAGCAGGAAGCAGAGATCCGTGGCACTCATTTCAGCAGAGGCTGAGTACATGGCAGTGAGTTTGGCTGCATGTGAGGCCATATGGATCAGGAAGATCTTGGTCGGGTTGTTCGGGTCACACTTGGAGCCTACTGTGATTTATTGTGATAACCAGAGTTGCATTAAACTCTCGGCTAATCCAGTATTTCATGATAGATCCAAACACATCGACATCAGGTACCATCATATCATAGATTGTGTGCAGCAGAGAATCATGTTACTTTCATACATTCCCACGGAGGATCAGGATGCTGATATCTTGACGAAGGCGCTCACCAGGAGAAAATTTGAATACCATAGAGGTAGGATAGGGGTTGCAGATAATCCATATCTTGTTGAGAGGGAGTGTTGAAAATGCAACAAGATGATGGAGCTTAGTGAAAAGAAGTCGCCTTCACTAAGTGGGCCCGCAGGCTATTTTTGGCGCAAAGTCTATTTTTAGACTACGTCTATTTTTAGACATATGGATCATGGTCTATGAGTTGCAGGATGCTATTTATGGATGATTGGTTGAGTTGGTAAAAATATATGGACCTCTATTTTTAGACATTGGGCGGAATCTATTTTTAGACTGCCGGGCTAAAAATAGAACAGTCAAATATTATTAACCCTTAATAATATTTAGACTATAAACATTATCTTATGCTCTTGGAGCACTTCAGTTTGATGCTTGGATGTGGCACATGTAGCTGACAGAAGGAAATACGCTTTTCCTAAGGGTTAGTTGAGCTATTTCATGGTTGACTTCAGTTAGAACTCATGTGGCAGAGTTTGGTGGAGTTGATGAGACAGTTGGTGGAGTTGTGTTCGGTTTAACTTAGTTGAACTAGTTTTATTTAGTCTAACTGTTAAATACACTAGTGATGAGTGGTGTGAATTAATTATTAATTAATTCACTAATTATTAATTCATAAATCAACTAAATAATACATCAGTTAACTGCAATGCATGGACAATTCAGTGGAGACCAGTGTTAGATGTGGGTGAAAGGGTGAGTCTACTATCAGTTGTGACTATGGCTGTGCATGAGATTTGCACACACATTGATTGAGATTGCCAATGAGGATTGCGCAGTGCAAGCCAGGTGAATTCGAACTTGGATCTCATTCATTCTCATCTTGGATTGCGCAGTAGAGGTAGGCAGACTTGTGGAGGAGATTTGAACCTGTGACTTGTTCATCTTCCGTGCTAGTTTGTGTGTAGCATGTGAGATAGTGTTGAGAGCTGTGAGAGCTTTGTGCTATGTATTGTTACATTTTCTCTATCATTATAATATAAATATAGTTGGGGGTTTTCAGCTGTATGCTTTCCCCATTACATATTGTGTTATATGTGTGCTTGATTATGTTTTAATGTGCTCATGCGACTGCTTCTATTTCCGCATATTGATGATAAATTGTAGAAGAGGTTATGTATTATGCATGAAGATTAAATAGTGTGTAATTAGGATAATCTCAGTGAATAATTCAGCTATTATTCAAATTTCTACAATTTTTGTTATATTAAGTCTTTAGGTAGACAAAAAGCCAACTTGGAAATGGCATTTACAAATGGTATATATAGAAAGAGAGGCACCAACTCCACGTCTTCAAAAAAGAAGGAAAAACTACTCCTAACATTACATAGGTGTCATAGGAAATTAAAACTGTATCCCATCGAAATCTCACTGAAAATACATCTATAGATGAAAGAAGCGAAGAGAATCTAGGCTGAACTAGTGAGTATGCTGACATGCTGCCCTCTTTTCTGCTGATTTGTCTCCTTATGTCTTTGGTTCTTAAATAACCATGTATCTTAATTCAATATGACCTCCAACAACCTCATAACCACTTATCACCATCAATTGTTATATCCATTTAGTTATGAGTCCTCATATTTCTTTAACTCGCTCAGAAAATTTGTAGACAGGTGTCCAAAATCAGTTAAAATAGGCACTACCAGAAATTCCAGTAAAAACTTGTAACTGCGCAAAAAATGTAACGCTGCCAGAATTTCTGGTAGCACTCTGTTTATTTTCCAAAAATGCACAGAAAAAACTAAAAAACCTGTGCAGAATTACATTCTTTGACATCTGAGTTGTTGTTCAAAATTTCACTTGATAAGAAAAAAGGTGTTTTATCAAAAAACCTTTTTACATTCCTTCTATGCGGGCTACAATGTTAGCAAGCTTGTCCAAGTCTGTCTCGCTGTAAATAGATGATATTGATTTGATTCTTCTTATGTGTAATATCCCAAAATGGGAAAAGAAGGAATATAGTGTATAAACATGGAAATAGCAGTGTAAATCATCACATCAACATTATAGACCAATATGGAACCATTAAATTAAGTATAATAATAGCACATCAATACAAAATAGTGAGGCACCAATCATGTGATATGAGGAAACAAGCCTCCCATAAACAATCACTCCCAAATATGAGATGTTGCTACAATTCAAAATTCTAGAGAGTTGCTACAACACAGTCATAACATGCATAAATATAGGTGGAGATCATACAATAATGTAAATATAATGATATATGCCTCAATATATGTTATACAAATAGATCTAGGCACTATATCTCCTTTCCAAGATAACCTATGAGGGTTTCCAGAAAATACAAAAAAATACACAATATGAGCTGCAGCCCTAGGGATGAAGGTTTGCTAAAAAAAAATCAAGGAGAAGATATGGATGAGCTGATGTAGAAATGATATTCTCTCCTCCAATATATTCTCTAGATGAAAGGCGGATCCCATCACTAAAGAAATCACTCCCCAAATCATCCACTGCAACTACCCCTGCAACTCCTCCCTAGAATAACGCAGATCTAGACTGATACTACACTGTAGGGGATAAAAAAACCTTGGCCTAGTGAAAAATGTATCAATAAAGCCTAAGGGGCTTCTTTACTAGCCTCCCAATGGAAGGAAACCTTCCTCCACTAAAAACTAGCTCATAAAACACCCAATACAATCCTCCACTGCTGCACCCTGAAACACAACACAACTCTAAGCAGAAACACCGCTGTTGAAGAAAGTTGTAGCTTGGCCTTATGCTGGAATGTAGAAATGTAGTGCAAATACTTCTCCTGAGTAGGAAATCGAAGTCCCCCGAGTATGAAGGTGGGATTCCTGCTCGAGAACACCATGTGCTAAACAACATTGCAATCTTAGCTAAACAACTGAAGAGAGCCACAAGTCTTAACAAACCATCAACAAAATAATAATCCAATCATGCTCACAATGGTTGCCATCCCCTTCCTTATATTCTTTCTGAGCTTCCTCAACTTGGGCCCCACTCATTAAAGCCACTACTTCCATGCATGGAGTCTCCCTCCAAAACTGCACTGTCCCTCAATGAAAGCCACTCCTTCCATACCAACGATGTTTGATTTGGTCAAAGTTGACCCAGTCTTCATGCTCCAACCTCTTTTCACACATAAGGGTCTTCAATCCAACTTTTATATGACCTCCTTTCACATTAGGAGTGTTTTTATTCCTACTAAGGAGATTTATGGGTCTCCATACCCTCATATTCTTCTAAGTAAGAAGCAAAATAAAAAATTACTATTCCAATTAGCTGTGTGCTAATTTAGGACTATTACAATCCTCCCCTCCCAATTTTTGATTGTCCCCAAGAAACTGCAAGGACATAACTAAAAAATGTGGGGAACCTTCATTCCCATGTGGAGCTCCAATCTCCAAGCTATCATCCATACAAAATGAATCACCCTCCAGAATGGTAATTCATAGAAAAAATCCTCTCATCTGCTCATGAGAGGCACCTTCCAAGTGCTCAAGTTACCCAAATGGCTCATCCCATAAGGAAACAAGAGATCCAATGTTGCAATCATGGATGGTCCAATGCTCTCCATGAAATATGAAATATAAGTAACGTGGAGAATATCATCTCTAATAAGAGCATACAATCCATGTGTCATCTCTTCAACCATGCCCACAACAATGATAAGGACATCATCAACATATGGGATCATAATTAGAGTTATACTAGCTGACATATATAAAACTAGAGAAGGATAATGATCCCTCAAGTGCAACCAACACAGTTCTACTCCTAATTGGCTCCGAATAGGATATGATGTGTGGTTTCCCAACCACTTGCTTGCTGCCACAACCCTCTCACAAGCTTGTAGAAGGTGAAAATTGTTTCGTGCCAATGGAGTACACCCTGAATGATATATTATCACCCTATATCCTCCTAGGGAGTGGCCATGCTCAACACTGTTTATGGCCCCAAGTTGACCATGAAGTTTATAATTTAGAGTGCCCCCACTTGGAGCAATGTCCTGCACATGTATGGTAAAGTAATGCAAATATTCATTAAGTTAATCATTATGCATAAAAATATGATCCTTACCATATACCTTGATCAAACTAGTAGAGTGGCTCATAGATGGGTCCCCTCTCATTCCCAATGAGGAAAGAGGTGGTTGTGTTAACTCTATCAAAGATTTATGTCTCTCATCCATCTCCACATAATCCATGCATCTCCTAATATGCTGATGTATCTCGTCTTCGAAGCCTTCCCAAGTGAATCTCCCCATGATAGTATGATATGCTCTCATGGAATAAGTGTGGCTGAAGGGAAAATCCTCATGTTCTGCATGTGAAGCCTTCTTCTTGTGCTTGGAGATCCATGTCAAGAAGATCATATACTGGTAGTAGATGTCTCCATCCACCCCTCCTAAATCATTGTGCTTGGTATGGGAGAAAATCAACCTATACTCTCCCAAGGGTAACCAGAGCAACAATAGTTCTTGATGCCTCCTCCTATCTCCATCACATAGACCATGGAGTGCAAACATGATGATTGCCATAAAAAATGTCACATCACCCAAATGCAACCAAATTCCTTGCTACCATATGATGCAAGTGTCATTCCATGCCACATCCAATAGCATACCCTTTGAAATAGGATATGTCACATGATGACCAAACTCTTTCAAGAGTAGCCAACACAGCCTTACCTCCTGCTGCCCTGTGTCATAGATCTGCAAGTGGCTCACCACCCTCTTGCTTATCAAGATCACCCATCCAACTAATGGTGAGTGTCTATTGTCATGCTCCAAATGGGTATTCCTCCAATCAAGAATACCATCTTCCCAAACCAAATCACTATCTCTACACTTCATGGGATGTTGAAGTGCAGCCCTCTAGAGATCTCCATATAAAGACCACTCATCAATGACCATGTTGGACCCATAAGTATCCAAGTATGTTGTGGTATCCTCTTGTATTCTATAGATTCACTAGGTGACTGTGGATTTCCAACAGTCTGCTAAAGATAGCATTCCTTCACTATCAACTATCTTCAGAAATCTCACTGCCTTCATTATCTTCGTAAAACCTTTTTCCCTATCGCTCAGTTTTCCCTCTCAAAGTCATCCTGCTACTCTTAAGAACTCATTATCGGCATAATTCTATTATTTTCATCCTTATTTCCATCCTAAAGCCTCATTTCCTCACTTTCCTCACTAAAAACCCACTTTCATTCCCAAAAAGCCCCATTAACCCCCTCACCTTCCTCATTCTCTCCCATTTACACTAAAAACAATGTAAAAATCTCTTTTAATATTGTTTTTAAATTAAAAAATAACATTTTTCGGGACCCTTTGATTTATATTAAAACTCTATTTTATTATGTTAAAACCCGACCCTTTATAAAATATTAAAGCCCCCTGCTTTAATGTTTTTAACCCCTCGCCTTTGTTAAAACCTCATATGACCCTTCCCTTTTTTCTTTAATAAACAATGCTTTCACTTGTTTTATTAACCCACTAGGCCCGCATACACCAAAACCGTGTACAAATGAAACCCCGCCACCTGTCTGCCTGGTCTCCACCCATCCGACTCCCCGCCGCTCCTTTCACTCCCGACCACTGTTGATCTCCTTCCTTGAGATCTAACGGCCCACGACCCTTATCACACCGATTCATGCGCAGGAGTGAAACAACCCCTAACCCTATGAAAAGGACGGTTTTCGCCCATGTCCCATTCGCCACGCATCATACGATAAGTGGAATCACATGTTCCCCCCCCCCGAAATCATTTACCACTCCTCAGCCCATGCGAAAACTGCCTTACCGCTTCCCACCAGAACCTAATACCGCCGCCTCCATTCAAACTTTCCAAAGGTTTCCTCCTTTGCGATGAAGCCCTCTGTTGTGTAACCAACTCCAAAAAGAGAAGAAAAGAGATATCAACGCCTTAGAAATAAGCCACTTCGAGGGGGAAACCTCCAATACATTACATGAATGAACAATTCTTGGATGATACAATTCATAAAACCTCCTTTCTATATATAGGAGTCCATGGGGCCATAATGTAATCCTAGTGGGCCACAATGTAATCCTAGCCGACCTAACAATAATAATTTAAGGGCACAATAATAACAAAATGGGGGTTACAAGGGTACAATAATAACAATAAGGGGTTTACACTAACAATAATAAGGAGCTATACTAGTGATATAGGGACCTAACATGCCCCTCTCCTTCAAAAAAAGTGTTGTTCTCAACACTTGAGTAGCTCTGGGTGCTTCTGTATAAAATTCTCATCCTCCCATGTAGAATCTTCAGTGGGTAAGTTCTTCCACTTGATGAGATACTCTGAAATTGATCGATTCCGTAGTTGTCGAGTTCTTTTTTCCATGACTGCTTCAGGTTCCAATATGATTTTCCCTTCCCCATCGAGTTCTGGCAATACTGTTTGAACTGGAAGATTTTCACCTATAACCTTCTTTAAGCATGAAACATGGAAAACTGGATGTACTCGCGAAGAAGCAGGAAGCTCCAATTTGTATGCCATAGTACCAATCTTTTGCAACACCTTGTAAGGACCATAGTACTTTGGCGATAATTTATTATCCTTCTTAGCTTGCTTGAGGTACATTTGTTTATATGGTTGTAGCCGTAAAAATACCCAATCTCCTACATCAAAACTTCTCTCGCTGCGATGTTGATCTGCCTGTTGTTTCATTCGATTTTGTGCCAAATTCGGGTTATCCTTTAAGAGTTGGAGAACTTCTTGCTGATGCTCGATGTGATCTTCCACTGCTTGAACCTTCGAATTTTCCCTTAAAGATGATGTGATGGATGGTGGATGATATCCATAAAGTGCCATAAATGAGGTCATTTTTGCTGCAGTATGGAAGGAAGTGTTATACCACCATTCAGCAAGAGGTAACCACTTGACCCATTGTGTTTGTTTATCAGATACAAAAAAACGAAGATATCCTTCCAAACATTTATTTACTATCTCGGTTTGACCATCAGATTGAGGATGATAAGATGAGCTATGAGCTAATTGAGTACCCAAACAAGAAAATAACTCCGTCCAAAAATTTCCAGTAAAAATGGGATCTCTGTCACTCACAATAACCCTTAGGCTTCCATGTAGCTTTTGAATTCTGTCCATAAATGTAGTAGCAACTGTACTTGCTTTAAATGGATGAGATAATGCACAAAATTTTGCATACTTGGTAAGTCTATCAACTACCACCATGATGACACTCTTTCCTTCGGACTTAGGTAAACCTGTGATAAAATCCATTGAAATCTCCTCCCAACGTTGACTTGGAATGGATAAAGGTTGTAGAAGTCTGGGGTCTTAATTGTTTCCACTTTATTCTGCTGGCAAACCAAACATTCCGCCACAAACTTTCGAATATCAGATTTAAGGCCATCCCAAAAAAATTCTTTCTTCACCCTGTGGTAAGTTTTTAAAAATCCCGAGTGTCCTCCTAAAGGAGAAGTGTGCAATTACAGAAGAATATTTTGTTTTAGTTGGGAATTCTTACAAAGATATAAGCGATCTTTGTACCATAAGGAATCATTTTTCCAACTAAATGTATCAGATGTGCTAGGATCTTGCTGCAACTTTTGAATGAGTGTCCATACATCTTTTTCCTTCTTCCATTCATCTCTTGCTTCGGTTATCCAATCTGGTTGGATAATAGAAATGGCACAAAGCAATGCTTCCACCTCTTCATTCTTTCTTGAGAGTGCATCTGCAACAACATTGAGCTTTCATTTTTTGTAGATTATTTCAAAGTCATAACCCAACATCTTTGTGACCCATTTTTGCTGCTCTTCTGAAGATAGTCTTTGTTCCAAAAAGTGTTTAAGACTATCATGATCAGGTTTTACCTTGAAGTGTCTTCCCATTAGGTAAGTTCGCCATTTCTTTAGTGCATGTAGTATTGCTAACATTTCCTTCTCATAAATAGGTTTCTGTAAATACTTTCCTTTGATTGGACGACTTTCAAAAGCAATGAGTCTTCCTTCTTGCATTAAAACAACACCAATTCCATTTCCTGAGGCATCACATTCCACAATAAAGGTTTTTGTGAAGTCTGGCGTAGCTAAGACAGGTGCTAGGCACATTGCCTCTTTAAGATGTTCAAAGGCCTTAGTTGCTTCAGGAGTCCATGAAAATGCATCTTTCTTCAATAATGTTGTTAGAAGTGCTTCTATTCTCCCATAATTCTTAACAAACTTGCGATAATACCCTGTTAACCCGAGAAATCCTCGCAACTTCTTTATGGTTGCGGGGAATTTCCATTCCTTAATGGCTTTAATTTTGTTAGGGTCTACCTTAACACCCTTGTGAGATACAATATGACCCAAATATTCCACCTCTTGTACTCCAAAGAAACATTTGGATGTTTTTGCATATAATTGTTTCTCCTGCAATAGTTTGAGCACCCTCTCAACATGTTCAACATGATCCTTCCAAGACCTGCTGTAGATTAGTATATCATCAAAAAATACTAGCACAAATTTTCTAAGGAAGGGTTTGAAAATGGAATTCATCAACCCTTGAAATGTGAAGGTGCATTGGTAAGGCCAAAAGGCATGACCAAAAATTCATAATGACCCTCATGAGTTCGAAATGTTGTTTTTGGAATATCTTCAGTCTTCATTCTAATTTGATGATATCCTGAACGAAGATCCAACTTGGTAAAATAAATTGCTCCATGTAATTCATCCAATAATTCATCAATCACGGGAATGGGAAATTTGTCTTTAATGGTGAGCTTATTGAGCTCCCTATAATCCGGACACATTCGCCATGATCCATCCTTCTTGTGTACCAATACTACAGGAGTAGAGAAAGAACTTTGACTAGGTTGAATTATACCGCCTCTAACATTTCTGCAATCATACGTTCAATTTCGCTCTTTTGGAAGTAAGGATATCTATAAGGCCTGATGTTTGGAGGAACACTTCCTGGAATCAAATGAATAGCATGATCATGATCACGAATAGGTGGAAGTCCTTTGGGAGTTTCAAACACCTTGGAATGATTGTCCAAGACTTGTTGGAGATCTGCAGAAATAGATGATTTTGATGTTGGAACTTCTAGTGAGCATAATTGTGCAATTACGCCTCGCTGTTCTTTCTTTAGAAGCTTTGTCATGACATTAGGCTTATTATCCTTCCTGGCTTCCCCGCAATACCCCGTAATTCAACTTCCTTTCCTTCTGAAAAAAATTTCAAGAAAAGTTCTTGAAAATTAAAAGCTACCGTCCCCAAAGATTGTAACCATTGTACTCCTAGTACAACATCAGCACCTCCCATAGGAATGGAAAGCATTGGACTAGTCAATATATATTCCCCCATGGTTAGCTTGATATTATGGCATTTTCCCGAGCAATTTATAGTTCCTCCATTTGAAACCATCACTTGACATTCTGGTGCTGGGTATAGGAAACAATTTAATTCCTTGGCTACCTTACAATGAATAAAATTATGGGTGCTACCTGAATCAATCAACACTATTACCCGTTTCTTCTTGATATGTCCTTCTATCTTGAGAGTTTGAAGAGTGGTAATTCCTGCCAGTGCATTACACGATATGGTCGGATTCATTTCTTCCTCTTCTAGGGCTGGTTCCTGGTGTATATCCTCTTCTTGTTCATTTCTTCTTCCTCTTCACAATCTATGTAAAATAATTTCTTCTCAGCACACTTATGACCTTTAGTGTATTTGCTATCACAACTGTAGCAAAGCCCTTTTGCTATTTTTTCTTCCAATTGTTGTGGTGTCAACCTTGTAGTTTGTGGAAATCTAGGCGTAGCAACACTTCCTTCTTTATAGAATTGAGTGGTAGGCTTCCTTGTCGCCATAATTTTACATTCAACTTTTCTTGCCAACCTGAATGCCTTCTCCAATGAATCGGGTTCCAAAACACGAACTTCATGTTGGATGTTATCCTTTAGAGTACCTATGAAGAGATCAATCCTGTGTTCCTCTGGAATATCAGTTACCCTTATATTCAATTTTGGAAGTCCTCAATGTGCTGCCCCACTAAACCCTTTTGTTTGAGATTTATCAATTGGCTAAAGAAGGTGTTGCTCTTTGTATCCTCATAATGTGCTATCATTTCCTCAGTAAAAATTGACCAAGTGACAATTTTTTTACGGGAGCAAAGCCATTGATACCATACAAATGTATTTTGTTCTAAATGTAAAGTTGCAATGCGTACCTTTTGTGTGTTTTGCCCGTTATGGAGATCAAAATATTGCTCCATCTGTAGTATCCATGTTACAGGATCCTTTCCATCAAACTTCCTCATATCCATTTTTGGAATATGGTGGTTCTTCCCGCCAACATTCGAGTTTATGAAATCATGATTAACATTTATTTTGTTCTCATCATGAGGTTCTTCTCCTATATTTCCGCCATTAGGAATCATTTATGGTTTTAAGCTTGTCATCAAGCCTTCCATGTATGCTTTTAGATCACTCTTCATGTTTTCCATGTTGTCTTTCATGTCATCCATCTTAGCTTCCACACCATCCATCTTAGCTTCCACGCCATCCATTTTAGCTTCCATGCCTTTCTTCAAACCTTCCATCTTCACTTCCATGCCTTTTTTCAAAACTTCCATTTCATTTTTTGTTGCTCTTTGCGAGAGTGAAAACTATTGCATTTGCTCTTGTAATTTTGATAGATCATGTTGCAATTCCTCATCTTCATGAGTCATAGTAGAGCCTTCTGAAGGCTTAATGGGTGTTGAATTATTTTTAGGGGCCATTTTAAAATCCAATATTGATATCTATTCTACAAGTTGCCCTTGGAATCAATTCAACTTGATTCTTCAAACAAGACTTATGTAATTCGGAAAAAAATACACACCTTTTACTAGCTTTTAGGAGCTCGATATTGAAACTGAATTATCTCTGTAATTGAAAATCTTCGATATCTCAAATTAATCCCTGTAGTAGCCCTCTGAATCTTCTTTCAAATGCCACAGGTCTGACCTGATTTGGATTCTCCAAGACAAATTTGTGTCCAATCTCCCACAATGACCTAATTTTGGACTGGTTCAGTAGAGCGAACTTGTACGACTTGCCCCGTGTCACTGTTTTGTTCTTTGTCTCTGAAATTGATATCCAAGAAACTACAGGCCGTGTAATTTCGGCCACTTTTGACGGCACTCCAATCCAATCTCCAGAGAGAGAGTTATTGAACTTTTCCCACGATCACCTCTTTGAGATGAAATTCAGGAGCCTGAAAAAGCACTACCTTTCACAGATCATATCTCCAAAAATATTGCGAACCAAGCTCTGAAAGTTTTTGATGAATTTCCTCAGGATTTCAGCTTCGCACCATATGAATTTCAAATTCTGAACCTTCGTAGAAATTTTTTTATAGCGAAAATGCCACGATGACCTGTTTAGGAGCTTGAAAAAATGCCTAACTTCCACAGATGATATCTCTAAAAATATTGCGAACCAAGCTCTGAAATTTTTAGACAATCTTCCTCAGGATTACAGCTTCGCACCCTAAAAATTTTAGCTTCTGAAACTTCGTAGAAAAAACGTTATAGCGAAAATGCCACGATGACCTGTTTGGAGCAGCGAAACCCTAGAATCCCAACCTCTGATACCAAATGTTGTGTAACCAACTCCAAAAAGAGAAGAAAAGAGATATCAAAGCCTTATAAATAAGCCACTTCGAGGGGGAAACCTCCAATACATTACATGAATGAACAATTCTTGGATGATACAATTTACAAAACCTCCTTTCTATATATAGGAGTCCATGGGGCCCTAATGTAATCCTAGCCGACCTAACAATAATAATTTAAGGGCACAATAATAACAAAATGGGGGTTACAAGGGTACAACAATAACAATAAGGGGTTTACACTAACAATAATAAGGGGCTATACTAGTGATATAGGGACCTAACACCCTCCTCCACCAGGAACCTCTGCAAAGCACTCCAAAAGCCCGAAAACCCCAAATAAACACAAAAAATCCCTTCAACGTAGGTTTTAAGCTAACGGTTTATTTTTTTTATGGCAGTAATGCGAGAAATCTATTCCAAGGGTCCAAAATGGTTCGAATAAGCAATCTAGATCAAAATCCAGAGGAAATTGTTTTATTTGAAGGACCAGGAGCGTAAGATCAAGCAAAACACCAATGGATCGTGATCATTGGTGGTTATTTGAACCCTTCGACAACAGTAAGATAGCTCCACGTGCAGCAGATTGAAAACAGAGATGCAAGAAAAAGAAAAAACAATCAAAAGATAGTGGTAGTGAAGATTAGAGGGTTAGAGATTGAATCAAGGATTAAAATACAAATTAAAAAGGTTAGTCACAAATCAGAGATAAAGGAAGAATTAAAAGAAAAGACAGTAAAGCAGATAGTGAAGACAAATCCAGGAATAAAATAGCCTAAACAGAGTTTAAAGGATAAAACAAGGAGAGATTAACACATAGGAAGATTTGAATGACGCAACCAAAGGCATTTACTTCTTCAGGGACACATATTAACACCTACAGCCTGATTTATTCCAATAAAGACATCAACAGTTATTACAAACAGTTAGATATATTTCTCAACCACTCGGCAGTTATTGTAAAAGTTATTAAGAAAGCCTTAAAGTCAAATATTTCCAAAAGTTAGCTCAGAAGTTCAGTTAGGAGTTATTATTACAGTGAATCACTCTCAGATATTTTGCCTTGGGCCTTGCATGGTCTCAAAGGTAAAAAATGCATTAACTCTGTAATAAATAACATCTGAAACCCTAGCTTAGGATCACCTCCTCATTTTGCACATAAATACTGCATGTATCATTCATTTTTAGTGTTGGTTGGTTGGTTGTTTTGGCTAGCTATTGGCTATTGATGAAAGGATGGATTGCTAGGATGGAGTTGAGAAAAATCTTAGTTGCAGACACCTATTGTACTGGAGTAATGTAACTGTTTTGAACATCAATAATGCAAGCACATTCACAGGATTCTTGAGCTATGTT
Source organism: Pinus albicaulis (assembly GCA_034641835.2). NCBI lineage: Eukaryota > Viridiplantae > Streptophyta > Pinopsida > Pinales > Pinaceae > Pinus > Pinus albicaulis. Next base: position 682,481,040 of record CM076584.1, on the reverse strand, counting down.
AATGGTGAAGTTATCCTTTCTTTGTCAATGTTTTCCTTCTGTTTTCCATTATGTCCATTATTTCTCTGATAAAAGAACAAAAAATTTAGATTAGGATATGTTGTTTTGGCACCCTAGTTCTGTCTATTTTCTTTATCTTAATGTTTTCTTCTGTAAGGTCTGATTGGAGAATTCTTAATTTCTCTCCGGCTCCACCTAGCTTGTTATTTTGGAAATGATTTAATAGAGTCAAGAAAAAGAAGTATATGGTATGCCCTGTGATTTGGTGTAGCTTGAAATATTGTTTTCAGGGCCTTTCTTTGAAGTTTACTTATTAGAGTCTAGCCAGGGAAGTCTATGGTATGCCCTCTCCTCTGGTTTGCCTTTAATTGTTTCTTTGAAGGTCTTTAGAGTGTTTGATTAAAGAATACAAGTCTATCTTTCTCTTTAGTTGCACCCAATGTTATCTTAATTTTTTTCTTTGTCTGAAAGTAATCCTAAGATTATTGGATTTTTGTCTTAAAGGTTTGCTTATTAAAGTCTGGCTAAATAAGTCTATGGTACACCCTATCCTTTGGTTTGCCTCAAAATGTTACCTAAAAGGATTTTCTTGTTGAAGTAGAATTAAATATTCTTAACTGACTTTTGGTTTTTCTGCTTTCACAACTTATTGTCATTTCATATTACATCTAATCTAAGAGATCCACTTGATATAGTTAGCTTGCCCTGTGAAAAAACTTGCAGAGTTGATGAACAATTAAATCCTTTTATGACTCCATAGCCCAATGGATTAATGTTTCTCATGGTCTATCTATTCGGCTAAAACACTCTATCACTTAATCACACCATTAGTTTATCTATCAACCAATCCAATCAATCAAAACAAACAAGTCCTCGGAACTTCATAACTAGCCTAAAATCAAAGAAAAAGCATAAAGACATATAATTTATAAACACATATATAGAGAGAGCCCTCTTTGATTCCAGGAAGGCTAGGTCCATGGACTCCAAAGTGGTTTGATTTGGTTCCCTATAGATTTTGTTCTTGCCAATATTGAAAATAACTGGGAGCAATCATAGTGGTGACCATACTGGGGAATATTGAGTTATAAGATAACTTAATATCACCTAAATAACTCAAATAACCTCATTTTAAACTTATATGAATCAAGTGTTAGCCAATAATGGTACCTGGTTGCTAATGGTGGACAATAGCCAACCATAAAATAAGTAAAAATCCTCCACCTGGTGACTCCACTGTTTCTCAGTAGGCTTGATGACTCCGCTGGTTTTCCATAGACTCCACTAGGAAACTTATTTTATCATTAAAAATTCAAAAGAACCCAGTCAAGAATACTTCTTGGATTAAGTATTTCTTTCAAAGATTCGTTTTTCCTTTAAGACTGTCATAAAATTTATACCTTTCTGAAACTTGGGTCCAAATTCTGGCTTCTAGAAGAATCTGTATTAGATCTCATCCAAACCCAAATCCTCCTGCAATAGTTGAAAATCCTTAAAGCATCCTTAGGAAGTCTCCCATATATGCAATTATTAGCAGACCTATCCACAAAGCAAGTTCCCTACCTGAAAACCTTAAAGACTTGCACAATATCCTACTTGACTCACCCCTAGAACAAAGCTTGTCTAGGACTAGATTTCAGAGTCGGATAACTCAGATAGTTAGATACATCCACCTTTTAGCAGAACTTTGTTGTACTAACCTCATCCCCCACTGTTCACTTTCCTCCATTTAACCCTATACCTCCTTTTGTCAACCCTCCTCTCCTTAACCATCCATTGTTTCCACGACCACATATCATGGCAACATGATATGCTCCACTAGTTCTACCATTGCATTTAGTTTTTCTACCACAAGACTACCAGTCCAAGATTTCCTTATATGATGCAAGTAGTTCTACTACTGCTCAACAGCATGTGGACAGAATGAATGACTATTTTGACAGACAAGAAATACATGACGAAAATGTTAAACTCATAATTTTTGCTCAAAGCTTAGGGGGAGAGGTAAGAAAATGGTTTAAAGGCTTAACTCGTAATAGCATAAATGACCTCCCTACTTTTCATCAACTATTCTTAAACAAATGGGAAGTCAAAAAGAACCATTTCCAAATCTTATCATAGTATGAAAACATTAAAAATAATGTTGGAGAGGGTGTCCAAGAATACTGCACTAGGTTCAATAGTGTATATAATGCCCTCCATATCCATATGAAACCTCCACAAGGTATAGCTCTAATGAAACTCCCTGATGGTTTTGATCCTGAGATGGCTTATCAATTAAGAGAAAGAGACCCCCTCACATTAGAAGATATGTAGAGGGGAGCAGTAAGTGTAGAAGCCAATCTGATGGCCAAAAGAGCTAGAAAAAAAAATGAGAAGAGAGTCACATATAGGGAAAAATTTGCACCTTAATCATCTGACACTAAGATTGATAACCTAGTTAGAACCATGGAGAGAATGATGGAGAGAATAAACATGAATCAGAGAGCTTATCATAGATAAAACTAAACAACTCCTCAAAAAGAAATCAAAATCAAAACCAAAACCAAAATTTTAGGAGAAATCCCCCTCAAATAAGACAAAGAGGTCTTGATCAGCAAATCAGGCCTCATTTCCAAGAAAACTATGCTGATGAAGACGAGGGGGTAATTGAAGAAACATAGGAAAGTCACATCAATCTAATGGGAGTAAATAATGAAGATATTGTTTTCCTCACTAAGGAGGAACAAGGCATATTTTCCCCAACTCAAAATGAGGAAGAAATCCTAGAATCTAAAGATTACAAACAAGGCTTTGAAAATGCCATCATGGAAGTACATAGATAGTATGACCTCAGAAGCAAGAAAAAAAAAGATAATCCAAAGAAAAAGAACTCTGAAATTTCTGCTAGAAAGATACCTAAAAACGTTCCTAAAAAGACAACATAAATTCTAAATGCAGTGGCTGAAAGTTCTGATAAAAATAGAAATAAAAATAGCCAACCTAATGGCAAGTTTAGTGGTGCCCAAAGCAGCACTAGCAATGAAGTTAGTGCCCCTATTAAAATTGTTTTAACTGAGTTTCCTAATAAAAACCAGCAAGCTAGAATTGCTATGAAAATAATGTCTGAAAAAGATGATTTCAACATTTCAAAAATTCAGACACCTTTCAGTATAGAGAATGAAATTGCCAAGATTAAAATCTCTATCCCTCTTACTGAATTAGTCACTCAAGATATATATAGATCCCAACTTTTTAAAGCTCTAAACATATGATAAAATGTTGATTCTATGAATTTGAATGATGACAAACATGAACTTCTGTTTGGACCAAAAGTAGAAGGTAAATTTCAAGAAGGAGGTGTTCCTCCATTTTATGTCATTCTAAACATCCATGATAAAATTCTCCACAATGCCATATTAGACTCAGGAGCTTCACACAACCTCATGCCAAAATTAGTAATGGAAAGACTAGGCCTTGAGATAACTAGACCATACAAAGATTTATACTCTTTTGATTCCAGTAGATTTAAATGTCTAGGCCTAATCAAAGATCTCTGTGTCAACCTTGCACAAATACCAGCCAAAAGCCTAGTAATGGATATTGTAGTGGTTGATATTCCTCCTAAATATGGCATGCTCATTTCAAGATCATGGGGAGCTAAACTTCAAGATACCACCCAAATGGACATGACCTATGCTACCATACATGTCTTCAGTCAACCAAGAATACTATATAGGGAAACTCATATGAAATACATGGTTAGCAGTCAAGAAAAACCAGATAATTCCCCTCTTTATTCCATTCACACTAACCTTGATTCATTAATCCTTTACAATGATGAAAATGTTAATGAACAAATAGTAGAAAATGAGAAAACAATTGTAGAAGAAGAGGAAAAGGAGGGGGAATAGCCAAAACAGTCTGCCCAAACATAAAATAACCAACATAGTGCGGACCATAAAAAACAAAACAATGGAAAACATAGTGAAGACCATAAAGAACAACATAATAAACAACATAGTGGCAGCCACAAAGACCATAATGATAAATCTGAAATTGAACCTCTTTGGAGTATGGGTTTTGATGGTTCTTGTGGCAAGACTGGTTCAAGAGCAGGGGTTTAGGTGTATAACATAGATAACAATCATGCAGAAGGCCACTCATACAAGCTAAAATTTTAATGCACAAATAAAATAGTTGAATATGAGGCACTCCTCCTAGGGCTACGATTACTCAAGAAACTAGGAGCCAAGAGGATAACTGTCCATGGGGATTCTGAGCTAGTTATTAGGAAGATCAAGGGAGAATACTCAAATAAGCATCCTAGATTAAAATCATATAGGGATGATGCCATTGAACTCTTGAAAACATTCACAGAATATGATATTACCTTTGTCCCTAGAAACCAAAACATCCTTGCCAATGGACTAGCATTTGTAGCCAGTACATTCCAAAAACCTTATCATAGCAAACAATACAAAGTACAAATCAAATATAGATGAACAGTCCCAAATAACATAAAATATTGGCAATTTTTTGAAGGAAATAAACAGATAGAAGATTTCCTGCAGTCTAGAAATGAGTTTGAAATGCCAGATTCAGACTCAGATTATGAAGAAAATTGCTCTGTTGAGGAACAATCTTACAAAGAAGAACCTTCTGATAATGTTGATATAAATCTGTTAACCAAAGAACACCCACATAAAATAGAGTTGTGGACTAATTTAGAAAGAGAAGACTTTGAAGTGCTACAGTCCAATAATGATAATTTTCCAAAGGGACTAGTTCCTCTAGAAGAACTATTTGAATTTAATGATGTTGCTAGGAAGCCAAATATGGAACCCACTGAAGCTAAAATAGAAGAGTGCAATATAGGTAGTGAGCAAAAACCCAAAATGATAAAATTGTCTAAAACACTACCAGCTCATATAAAATAGAAATATCTTGTGTTGTTCAAAGAATTTATAGATGTGTTTGCATGGAGTTATGAAGATTTAAAATCATATGATACTGAGATAATCCAGCATAAGATTCCTCTCAAAGAAAACCAGAAGCCCTTTAAACAAAAATTGCGTAGAATAAACCCTGTGCAACTACCCTTGGTTGAGAAAGAAATTAAGAAAATATATGATGCTAGAAGAATAGTCCCTCTGAGATACTCAGAATGGGTTTCAAATCTTGTATCAGTGAGGAAGAAAACAGGAGAAATTAGGCTACGCATAGACTTCAGAAATTTAAACAAAACCTCCTTAAAAGACAACTACCCTTTACCAAAATTGGATCACATTTTACAAAGGGTAGTAGGTTATAAAAGAATATCTTTGCTAGATGGATTTTCAGGATACAATCAGGTACTGGTACACCCAGATAATCAGCACAAGACAACTTTCACTACACCCTGGGGCACCTTCATGTATGTTAAAATGACTTTTGGGTTGATGAATGTTGGGTCCACCTTTCAAAGAGCCATGGACATTTCTTTCTCAGAAGAGATAGGTTACTTCATTCTGATATATCTTGATGACATCAAATTCTACTCCAAAAATGATGAAGAACACCTAGCTCATTCGAGAAAAGTCTTTGAAAAGTGTAGAAAATATGGTTTGTCTTTGAATCCAAAGAAAAATATGTTTGGCCTTCAAGAAGGAAAAATTTTATGCCACATCATATCTGAAGAAGGGATCAAGATTGACCCAAAAAGGATTGAAGGAATATTGCAAATCAGCCATCCAAGAAATATCAAAGAGCTGCAATATTTCATTGGGAAGATAAATTTCTTAAGAAGGTTCATACCAAACCTTGTATAACTCCTAAGAAACATCAAAAAATGTTGGAAAGAGAAATAGGAGTCAAGTGGACCATAGAAGCCAAACAATCCTTTGAACTAGTAAAACAAGCTCTTACACAAACACCAGTTCTAATCAACCCTGATTTTACCTAAGATTTCTTCATATTCTCCTTTGCATCAGAACATACAATTGTTGCTATCCTACTGCAGAAAAATATAAAAGGACAAGAGCGACCTATTGCATTTTTCAGCAAGGTCTTAAGAGATGCACCTCTGAAGTACAACATTATGGAAAAAAAAGCTTTTGCCTTGATCAAGGCATTAAAATACTTTAGAGTTTACATTCTGGACTTACATATTATTGCATTTGTGCCTCACACAGTGGTAAAAGACATACTACCACAAGATCTTGATGGCAAAATAGGTAAGTGGATTGCTGTTATATTAGAATATGATTTAGAAATCAGACCCACTAAGCTAATCAAAGGGCAAGTACTGGCTAAACTTATGGCTGAAACAAAATTTCAAGCACTGGACATGAATATGATTAATGAATTAGATGAACACGAGGAGTTGTCAACTCCACCCATTGAAGAATCATTTCTGAATTCATCTTGGTATACTGATATATTGTTTGTGCTTTTTAATCTGAATGTCCCTCCTAGTTTGTCCAAAACAAAGGCTATATTCTTAAAGTTAAAAGCTGTAAACTTCTACATTTTAAATAAAATTTTACATTAGAAAAATGCTAGTGGTTTATTGCTTAAATGTTTGCTTGAGGATGATGTAGATAAGATCAAGCATGAGTTTCATGAAGGATAATGTGGAGGCCACCTCTATTGGAAAACTACTGTCAACAAAATCCTTAGAGCTGGCTACTATTGGCCCACCCTCTTTCAAGACATTCATAAAATGGTAATTTCTTTCCATAAGTTCCAAATCTTTGAAGGAAAAAGAAAATTGCTGCCATTACCTTTGCATCTTATTTCTGTTGAGTCTCCTTTTCAACAATGGGGCCTTGATTTCATTGGAGAAATCCACCCTTCATCCTCTGCACAACAAAAATGGATCCTCATTACAAATGACTATTTTAAAAAATGGATAGAGGCCATTCCTTTTAGAAATACCATGGACTCAGTAATCATCAAATTCCTTGAAAACCACATTTTGTCTAGATTTGGTTGTCCTAGAAAAAGCATTACTGACAATGTTGTTGCCTTTAGATCCAAGAAAATGGTGGATTTTTGCCACAAATATCATATTTCATTAGGCCATTCTACATATTATTACCCTCAAGGTAATGGGTTGGCAGAATCCTCAAACAAAATTTTGGTAAACATCATTAATAAGTTGTTGGAAGAGAAAAAAAATCATGGCACAACAAACTAGTACATGCATTATGGGCAGACAGATTAACAAATAAAAAATCAATTGGAATGTATCCCTATTAGCTACTTTATGGAGCAGATGCAATTTTTCCTACAAGTTTAGGGGTGCCAGTGATGAAGCTTATCCAAGAGGTAGAGTCTAAAGAAAATGACATTCAAAGAAGAATAAACCAGGCTGTCAAGTTGTAGCAAAATAGAGAAGAAGTGTATAGCAGAACACAACAAGTGCAAGAAAACATCAAGAAGATTTTTTATCAGAGAACCAAAGAAAATTATTTCAACATTGGTGACAAAGTGTTGAACTAGGATTCAAGAAGGGAAGACAAGGGCAAGCATGGAAAATTTAACAATCTATGGAAAGGTCCATACATCATCCATTCAGCAAGAGGTAACAATGTATTTTTCCTGCAAGAAATGGATGAAACAAAATTATTTTAAGGTCCTGTCAATGGCAGGATGCTCCAGAATTATTTCAGTTCAAAAATCTCAATTTAAAGATTTATTCATTGTATATAATACTAATTGAATAATAAGATAAAAAAAATAAACAAAAAAAACAAAGAAGGGTAGAAAAGAGGGCAGATAAAAGAAAAGGTAAAGTCCCATACCAAAAAAGAATGCTTCTGAAAGTGTGCAAGTCCAAATAGCACTAATTTTGAAATAAGAAGCCTTGTTCAATCATATAGTCTAATCATGATTGAGCAATTTTGAATTTTTGTTGATAAGTTAGAAAGTGAAGACTTGCTAAACTATTTAAACTTGGCTTATCAGTAGATTAGATAGGAAAATATATTTGTTCCAAAAGTTTAAATCTGAACCAAAGAGAAAAGAGAGGTATAAATGAAAAATTCCAGATTATAGCCCTCAGTTTTTAGTCTTAATTTTGCAAAAATAAAATTTGTGTGTAGCTTGTCCAAAATACCACAGCTCATGACAATCAAAATTGCTTAATCTTGATCTAGTCATGTTTTAAATTTTATGTTGATAGATTAGAGAATGAAAATATGTCAAACTATTTAATCTTGATAGATAAGTAGATTATGTAGAGAAATAAAAGAGCTTATCATTCTAATCTGAGCCTTTGGATGATATAAGGGTAGAAATAGATAGTTTTGCTTTCAAAAGAAAAATGATTCCAAGGGTTTTCCAACCTAAATGCACCCAAATGAAGAAAAAATGCTAGGAAAATTATGATGGGTAGGTAGATTTGAACTTACGCAAAGCATGATTTTCAAGTTTTAAAGGTCAAAGTTACTAAGTACAGCATCAAATCAGCAATTGAAGAATGAGGAATCTGCCAAGTACAAACAAGGCACTGATCTACAAATTCCAGAGACTTGAACTCTGAGGTTCTTAACACCTCCTAAAGGAGCTGCCATCCCCAGCTGGAGCCACTGTTATCCTCCTGTATTTATAGATTCACTAGGTGACTATGTATTTACTACAGTCTACTGAAGATAGCATTCCTTCACTATCAGCTATCTTCAGAAATCTCACTGCCTTCATTATCTTCATAAAACCTTTTTCCCTATCTCTCAGTTTGCCTTCTCAAAGTCACCCTGCTGCTCTTAAGAACTCATTATCGACTTAATTCTCTTATTTTAATCCTTCTTTCCATCCTAAAGTGCTATTTCCTCATTTTCCCCACTAAAAACTCACTTTCATTCCCAAAAACCCCCATTAACCCCCTCACCCTCATCATTCTCTCCCATTTACACTAAAAACAATGTAAAAAGCACTTTTTACATTATTTTTAAATTAAAAAATAACATTATTCGGGACCCTTTGATTTATATTAAAACTCTGTTTTATTATGTTAAAACCTGACCCTTTATAAAATATTAAAGCCCCCTGCTTTAATGTTTTTAACCCCTTGCCTTTGTTAAAACCTCACATGACCCTTCCCTTTTTTCTTTAATAAACAGTGCTTTTGCTTGTTTTATCAACCCACCGGGCCCGCATACACCAAACCTTGCATACAAATGAAACCTTGCCACCTGTCTGCCTGATCCCCACCCATCCGACTCCCCGCTGCTCCTTTCACTCCCGACCACTGTTGATCTCCTCCCTCGAGATTTAACGGCCCATGATGCTTATCGAACCAATTCATGCATGGGGGTTAAACAACCCCTAACCCTGCAAAATGGGTGGTTTTCTCTTGTGTCCCATTTTCCATGTGTCATCCAATAAGTGGAATTACACTTTCCCCCCTGAAACCATTTACCACTCCTCAGCCCAATCGAAAATCGCCTTACTGTTTCTCTCCAGAACCTAATACTGTCGCCTCCATTCAAACTTTCCAAAGGTTTTTGCCTTTGCGATGAAGCCCTCCTCCACCAGGAACCTTTGCAAAGCACTCCAAAAGCCCGAAAACCCTGAATAAACGCAAAAAATCCCCTCAATGAAGGTTTTAAGATAACATTTTGTTTGTTTTTTTTTTTATGGCAGGAATGCGAGAAATGCATTCCAAGGGTCCAAAATGGTTCGAATAAGCAATCTAGATTATGGTCCAGAGGAACTTGTTTTATTTGAAGGACCAAGAGCTTAAGATCAAGAAAAACACCAATGAATCATGATCATTGGTGGTTATTCGAACCCTCCAATAGCAGTAATATAGCTCCACCGTGTAGCAGATTGAAAACAAAGATGCAAGCAAAAGACAAAACAGTCAAAAGACAATGGTAGTGAATATTAGAGGGTTAGATATCGAATCAAGGATTAAAAGAAAAATTAAAAAGGTTAGTCACAAATCATAGATAAAGCCAGAATTAAAAGAAAAGACAGTAAAGCACACAGTGAAGACAAATCCAAGATTAAAATAGCCTAAATAGTTTAAACGATAAAACAAGGAGAGATTAACACAGAGGTAAATTCAAATGACTCAACCAAAGGCGTTTACTTCTTTAGGGACACATATTAACACCTACAACATGTTTTATTCCAATAAAGACATCAACAGTTATTACAAATAGTTAGAGATATTTCTAAACCACTCAGCAGTTATTGTAAAGTTATTGAGAAAGCCTTAAAGTCAAATATTTCCAAAAGTTAGCTCAGAAGTTAAGTTAGGAGTTATTATTACAGTGAATCACTCTCAGATAATTTGCCTTGGGCCTTGCATGGTCTCAAAGGTAAAAAACACATTAAATTTATAATAAATAACATCTGAAACCCTAGCTTAGGATCACCTCCTCATTTTGTAGATAAATATTGCATGTTTCATTCTTTTTTAGTGTTGGTTGGTTGGTTGTTTTGGCTAGTTGTTAGCTATTGATTAAAGGATGGATTGATAGGCTGGATTTGAGAAAACTCTGAGTTGTAAAGACCTATTGTATTGGAGTAATGTAATTGTTTTGAACATCAATAATGCAAGCACGTTCATAGGATTCTTGAGCTATGTTAATGGTGAAGTTATCCTTTATTTGTCAATGTTTTCCTTTTGTTTTCCATATGTCCATTATTTAACTGATAAAATAACATAAATTTTAGATTAGGATATGTTGTTTTGGCATCCTAATTCTGTCTGCTTTCTTTGTCTTAATGTTTTCTTCTGCAAGGTCTAATTGGAGAATTCTCAATTTCTCTCTGGTTCCACCTAGCTTGTTGTCTTGGAAATGATTTAATAGAGTCAAGCCAAAGAAGTATATGGTATGCACCGTCCTTTGGTGTAGCTTTAAATATTGTTTTTAGGGCCTTTCTTTGAAGTTTACTTAGTAGATTCTAGCCAGGGAAGTCTATGGTATGCCATGTCCTCTAGTTTTCCTTAAACTATTGCTTTGAAGGTCTTTAGAGTGTTTGATTAAAGAAGACAAGTCTATCTTGCTCTTTAGTTGCACTCATTGTTATCTTAAAAAATTTCTTTGTTTGAAAGTAATCCTAGGATTGCTGGATTGTTGTCTTAAAAGTTTTCTTATTAAAGTCTAGCCAAAGAAGTCTATGGCATGCCCTGTCCTTTGGTTTGCCTCAAACAGTTACCTAAAAGGCTTTTCTTATTGAAGTATAATTAAAAGATTCTTAACTGACTTTTGGTTTTGCTGCTTTCACAACTTATTGTCATTTCATATTACATCTAATCTAAGAGATCCGGTTGATATAGTTAGCTTGCCCTATGAAAACCCTTGCAGAGTTGATGAACAATTAAATCCTTTTATGACTCCATAGCCCAATGGATTAATGTTTCTCATGGTATATCTATTCGACTAAAACAATCTATCACTTAATCGCACCATTAGTCTATCTATCAACCAATCTAATCAATCAAAACAAACAAGTCCACATAACTTCATAACTAGCCTAAAATCAAAGAAGAAGCATAAAGACATATCATTTATAAACACTTATATAGAGAGAGCCCTCTCTAAGTCTAGGAAGGCTAGGTCCATGGACTCCAAAGTGGTTTGATGTGGTTCCCTACAGATTTTGTTCTTGCCAATCTTGTAAATCATGGGGAGAAAACATGCTGAAGGAAAAATATTTTCATTGAGCTATGAAGTGCTCATCAAGAAGGATCCATCATAATAATTGGAGATAAGGTGTCTCTCATCTACCATATGCCTATACCCTACTACACATGTAGAATGGTCATTGTAATGCCCCAATAATAGTTGGGCACCCAACTCATCACTGCTGCTCAATGACAGTGCTGTTGATCTCCATGATGGTGCATTTGTTGTCTTATGATCATGATAAATGTTGAAAATATAGTTATGCATTGGATTGCTTAGGATAATACTCATCCTATCCTCCAAAGATCTACACTCTAACCCAAATATTTGTGTGCAGCTCAACAATGACATACTAGGACGAATGTATATATTCTCCTTGTGCGCAGTGATAGTATGCTTCTCCAAATCAGTAGTGTGTTTTGACCCTAGGTCATGCAATGGCATGTCCCCACAACCCTCTGTATGATGTGTTGAAATAATAGAAAGTGGAAACATTTGCATACCTTGGTTTTGCTTGGGAACATCTTGTACTGCTACAAGGGTTCCTCCCACCGGTGTGATGACTTCCCCAACTACTGGTGATGATGGTTGATCCTCTATGGCTGCACCAACACTGGTATAAGTCCTCCTCATGCATCTCTTGAATAATGCATGGGAATCCAAGAGTGAAGAGATCAAGACCACTTTGCAAGGATGTGAGTGTTCCTCCTCCTGCAGCAAGTGGTGGTGGAAGTTTCTCTTCCTTCGAAATAATAATATGGACATCTTCCCTTGGCTCCTCTAGTTTATTCATATCAAACTTCTTGATCAACCTTTGAGTAAAATCTGCATATGCAGTCACTCTTGCATGACTCAAATGGTTGAACCACCAAATGTTTGCTTCAACCTCAAGGTGCTGCGCTGCAATATCAACAAGTTCTATTTCTACTACTGGATGTACCAAGAATAAAGCATCTAACTTCATTCCCCAAGCTCTTGTTGTGCGTGGATGACCCATCAAATGTAGACAATAGAAATCTATTGTACTTTCTCCTTCAATATCTGCAAAGTCTCCTCTCTTCTTTAATCTGAATAAACTGTGGGGGAGTTGGATTCATTAGAGAACTTTTGAGGTCTAAAATGGGCCTCCTAATAAAAATGTACAAACAAAATAAAATTTATAAGAACCAATAGGATTCAAGATGATTATGTCAACCATGGGGGATGATTCACCATTTTTGGAGTAAAAAAGTAAAAAGATTAAAAATTATTAAAATAATAAAACTAAATTTTCAACTTATCTCCCTAAAATTTAACTCAAATTTCGATTGGGAGCACTTGTTAGATGCAAAATTCAATTCCTCATCCAAGGAGTACCCATATTGCATACTTTCGATGGACCCTACTACACGAAAAATGAGAAATACATGAAAAAATGTGATTGCAATCACATTTTCCATGTATTTCTCATGTTTCATGTAGCAGGTTCCATCGAAAGTATGAAACATGGGTACTCCTTGGATGAGGAATCAAATTATGCAGCCAACGAGTGTTCTCACTCGAAATTTGAGTAAACCCATAGGGAGATAAGTTGAAAATACCAGTTGAAAAAGTAGTTTTTTATTTTTTTCCATCTAAAATTTGATGATGTAATCTTATATTATTTTATTATTTCCACTATTATTTGATAATTTCCTTAGGAGGCCCATTTTAGACCTCAAAATTCTCCTAATGCTCCATGAAATCTCTTGATTGAGATTTGTATTCTGCAAGATACTCACTTAGAATCTCATGACCTGAGTTTCCTCCATCTCCATGCCTTTTATCTTCTTCTTCAAAAGTGTTGGAAAAAGAATTGTAATCTATGGATAAATTATGCTTCCCTAGACAGGTGTTAGTCTAGAACAACAGGTGAAAGAATATACTACCATTTCTCCTAACTCATAATAGATACACAGAGAGGATTGGAGGCTTACTTGTTTCATTCTCTTCCAAATGGCTCCTTCTGTCGCTTTTGCTACATCTTCAAATTCAAGCGGTTCATTGGCTGAATGATTCCTACAGGAAAGAAAATTGAAATAGTAGAAGATGCAATAATATAGATATCTATTCAAGCTATTTAGCTAAATCATTTAAGCATAAACTACATTCATCAACCAAGATCTTACAATATGGAAAATCAAAGTTAACATAGATGCATGTAGGAAAAAACAAGAAGTACTCTTTATTCATGATAGAAGGAGAGGTTACAACCTAGTGACTGATTTGAAGTGACCTTCCAGCAAAGTTCCCAAGTCTCATCACAGCATAAATCTCTCTAGCAGTAGCTCTACAAACCAAGCTCTCATTTGAAAATTCTCCAGCATTTCTCTACTCAAATTCTTCCTTCTCAAACACTTAGATCTGTGTTCAATTTATAGATGAACTGTAGGTTGTTTTGCAATCAATATCTTTCCAAAATTATGTAAGACATGTTTCCATTCATGTATATGTCAAATGGACACTTGGATCTAAAGCTTGACACATGTGAACTCTTCTAGAAGGCACTGGCCAAGTGGAGATTCCGGAAGAATGATAATTTCGCTCCCAATGTGACCAACGCACCTTTAAATGTCGGGAAGTGATTTGCAGAGTAGCCTTGCATGGAGCTACCTGCATATGCAGTGCACTTAGGCCCCTTAGAGCTTGCATTGGTGAGCTCTCATATGCTATATAATAAGCTTCAAACCATGGAAATTCTTGCTTGATAAAAGTCTTGCTTGATTTGTCTTGTTTTCTGTCTTAGAGCACATATCAACTGAGATGATAGGGAATGATAGACCCTTGATCATCGGTCCTGGAGATGATGCCCAGTTAATCAGGTCATTGGGAATGGTGCCCAAATTGACCTATAACAATTTCCCCCTAAAGCATGAGATCAAAATAATAAGAACATTTGATTGAGATGCTTTACGTTGTGATGAGCCTGGAAACGAAGCAGAATGGTCACCTGCATCAATATTAAAATACATTACATCATGATATATCCTCTATAGATCATAATTGCTGAGGGTAGGCATTCCCATAGTCAGCACATAAAACAATCTAATAACATGTACATAATTCAAAAAGTCATCTACATTGGAATGTTACCCAGATGCAGACATGCCTACAGATATAGGCCCATGTTTGGATGACAATCTATATGTAAGGTCACTATATAGATGATGTGTACAACAATCCTGAAATGGCAGCCTGGATGGCTGAAATTAGATTTGGGGTCTTCTTATCTCGTTCACTCGATCATTCGGGTACAAGTCTAGCCATGCGAATATATGATTTGTCGTTGAACATGGAAAGACATCGTTTAATTACTAGCCAATAATGTGAGCTGTTAACAAACACGAGAGAATAACCATTAATGTCAATGGTTCTCAAGTTACTGCAGTACATTTTGTAAGGCACGAATATATGATTTGATTTCAAACGCCAAACAAAATCTTTCCGTCAAAAGTCCGGATGCAAGGATCTTGTCGATGCTATAACAAGCCTCATGGTACTGGAATCTGATGTTTCTAAGTGAACTTCCTGGATATTGATTTGTTGTCGACAAGAGGTCACCTTATTGAAAAACATGAGTTACTGATTTCGGAGACAAGGGTATGACTTCATATAGCAATTTTTAGGGATGACGATCATGAAAATGAAGGTTTATGAGTATTGTATATGGATGATTTTTTTAATCACTAGATGACTTCTCTTGAACATATTGGCGACACTGTGATGAGTTGGCAGCATTGACCCAAAACCGAAGTGAAGGTATGATGAACCATAGGTGTGAATGAACCATCAAGATGATTACCCAACCCAAACAGTCATGGACATGGAGTGAAATAAGTGTCATGTTCAAGAGCAACTTGCTACCAAAAAGAAACTTTGCTTGCTTTTCCCAAATTTTCCCCGGTCATTTGTCGACCAGTACCTCTTTATTTTTTAACAAGCTTGAGGAGGATAACATTTTCTTGATCTATAATTCAGCCCTTCGGGCAAATAAAATATCACTATTTAATAATTTAATGAGTCTAGTGATGAATGAAACTCAATTCTTGCCATGATCGACAAGCCCGTCGCTATTTTATGTTTTAACGAGCTTAACGACAGTGATAGCTTGGTCCTTTTTCATTTCTAGAGAGTCTTAAAAATAGGACGAAAGAGAACTCCAAAAGTACTTTTTCGTAAATTTGTCACTCAGATCCGAAAAAGTGTAAAATAATATCTAAGAGAACCTCTTTGGTCATGTTTAACCAAGGTATTCCTTTTTCATAAATAATCCATCTCAGTTTGGAAAAGGGTTAAACTTATACTGAGTAGATATCAATTCATTTACTTTAACGAGCTCGAAATGACAAGTTCTCGACAACCTTTTCACATTATCGGAGTCTGAAAAGAGATGAAAGAAGACTCCAGGGGTTCCTTTTTCACTGTTATCGAAGCTCGAAAAAGAGATAAAAGTGCGCTTCAAATCATTTTTCGTTTTTAACAAAGCTTGAAAAATAAGGAGAAAAAATATGCTTGGTGGTCAAGTCATTCTTGAAATAAATCTGCATGACTAATCTGTTCGTCAGTTGTAAGATTTGTTTCAGAGCAACATAAAATGGATTAAAAATACCTGTTTCATGATAAAAACATAATTAAACTATAGTCATAGCAATAAATTCAATCTGCAAATAAGTAAATGACTATTAAAAGTAGTTTCACTATTCATTTTTACCATTCTGTAGTTACCATTTGCGTTTTGGAGCTCTGAACATGATTTTTCCCCTGAACTTCAACGATCGATTGTGTGCAATTGGTAAGAATGTTTTGACTACCCCCTGCAAGAGAAGATGCCCCCGAAGCTTCATTTCATTCACCTAAGTAGATTAGTGGTTACTAATAGCTGGATGGAATGAAGGTTCATTATAGGAGAGGATTTTTTTCATTTTTTAATGAGCTTGACACAAGAAAAGAACTATGCTCATGACCTATTTCATTTTTTAACGAGGTTGACACAGTAAAAGAACCATCCTCAAGGGAACCTGTTTCATTTATTGAGGTTGGCACAAGAAAAGAGCTTAACGAGGTTGACACAATAAAAGGAACTATCCTCATAGGCACTTGTTTCATTTTTTAACGAGGTTGACACAAGAAAAAAGAAGTGTCCTCAAGGTACTTGTTTTATTTTTTAAACGAGGTTGACACAAGAAAAAAGAACTATCCTCATAACTCTGTTTCATTTTTTAACGAGGTTGACATAGAAAAAGAACCATCCTCATGGGAACCTGTTTCATTTATCGAGGTTGACACAGGAAAAGAACTATCCTCAACACCTATTTCATTTTTTAACGAGATTGACACAGAAAAAGAACCATCCTCATTGTGCAGTTTGAGTAGTGAGTGTGTGTTGGAAAAGACATAGTCTAACAAAATCATCATTTAAGGAGTTTGATGAGCACCATAAATGATAAGTTATAACATGCGTTGACGGGTCTTCTCCAAGGTTTTCATTGAATTTTGGAATTTTTGAGGTTAACATATGTGGTATCACCCACCACCAAGGAGAGGAACCAGATAGGATTCCAGATGATGACATGGGTGAAGTCAATGGACAAAACATCGAAGATGAAGCAACAGTAGATGCTGTCGCAGCTGAAATAGATGGTTCAGTCTGGGATATTATCTCTGCCATGGTCAAATGACCCAATGTATACCCTATAGAATCTACGGGAACTCAAAGTGAAACAAGATCAACAAAAGCAAAGGAAGGTGATTGAGGAAAAGAATTGTATAGGTAAAGCTCCTACTGAAAATGAGTTGGAGTTAAAGGTGTCCCATCTTATGATATTTCTTCAATCGAAATCAAACCAAGTGGAATAACTTTTCCATCAGGACCAAAGTATATTTCAGGTGGTTGACTGCGTAATATGGGAGACTCAATGGCTACAATAGATTGTGGGATGACCAATTCAGGAACAACTTCTGGTTGTTTGACTTCAGGATAAATATTTTCTCCACTTAGGGAATATAGCAACAAAAACATAAGGGAATGATAGACCCTTTTTCATTGGTCCTGGGAATGATGTCTAGTTTGACCAATAATAGTTGCCCCCTAGAGCACAATGGGATCCAGATCAAATTCCAGTTGAACAACGTTGGGTTCGGGAGGTATGGTTTCAACGATTGGATGGATCATGACCACAGGTAGCTATGAGGACTCTGTCTCGACAACAGTAGACAAACCGAGATTTGTAAAAACAACTTGTGCCAACTCTGGTATATGGGAAGATGATGCTTCACCAGAGTTACTGATGGTACTGGTTTTGGTAAAGCTATGTCTACACGAACGACGGGGGAAATGATTTTGTTATTCCACAATGACTAATTTATTTTAACCAAAAAACAAATAAACAAAAAGAGGGTAATGCTAGGCAAAAGGGTTTACCAAGAAACTTTGAACTGCAGAATACCTCCTGGCGAACCAAGAAGTACGGGCAGGTAATCTCCCTGAATGTTGTGTTCGGTGTAACACAATTTCAGGGCGGCTGACTCGGTTCACTATGGATGGATAGCACCTAAAATTTGTCCTCCCAAATATACCCGAAGGTACATGGAGGCCCAAGTCCGTATTAGCACTGTCTGATGTGAAACCGCACAGTGAGAGCACCCCTTTATACTTATCATATTGTAACACCACCCGACATACCCGAAAGTACATGGATGAGCTACAATATACTTATGTACGTGGAGTGAGGTATCACACTCGGAATGTATCACAGACAAGTTAACGACGGCTGCTATGTTTTACGACACCGGAACACGTCTCTAGCCTAGACCTTCTAAATGTTATCGTTAAGGTTCCAATGCATTGTTAAGTAAATTGAGATTTATTTTATGTTGATCTTGCTTAAAAATTTTCCTTTCAGTTTCACCACGATGATGTATATGAAATTCCTAAAATGCAGCTAAGAATGATAAAAAAACTTTCACTTTTATCTTTTTCAATGAAGAACCTAGCTAAGAAGGTAAGAGAATGCCAATTTTTTGGAAAGAGAGTAAATAATTTGTGAGCAAACAAATCAATGAACAAAAACAAACTCAATGAATCACAAACTAAATGCAGATCTCCAAATGTTCCTTTTGCAAAAAACACACAATCCTACATACAAATGCAATTTTTTCTTTTCAGTTTCCTTAATGTTATGAATGCAGAAAAGAAACTAGGTGTACTATATCAATAATCAAAATGCTTTTTACTTTCGAGAAACGAAGAATACAAACAAAAATTTCTCTTTTGAAGGAAAAATGAGGATTTCAACAACGATTTATCCTATCAAGGAAATGAAGATTTTACGACAATTTCCTATTTCGAAAGAAAATGATTTTTAATGCGACCATAAAAAATACTTTGAAATCAACTTGTCAATGATAAAGAAAAACTTTTCTAAACAAACATTGAACAAATTTTCAGCCAAAGGAGGAAGAAGTATATAGAGACACTGGTCAATTGAGCATCAAAATTTTCAGAACACAGCAGCAAACATAACTCAAGAAATTTTCAAAGTCAATTTTAAGGGAATTTGGTCCTTTTCAGGGGCCAATGCAGTCTCCAAGGGAAGACAATGTTCTGCAATGCAGGCTTGGAAGGGAGACTGTGTTCTGCAAAGCACTATGCCCTGATTAAGGGTGCGTTGGGCACAATAGGCAAGGAAAAATACTACTGTTTGGCTCACTGTCTTTGCAAATTAAGGTCTGAGAAAGTCTAATATTTATGTGTAACAGCTACTGGGTGGATTTAGAAAGCAAATCAGAGACTAAAACACCTAAAACTAATAGAAATTCTCCCCAGCGGAGTTGCCAGTTTGTTGGAAAAATAATTGTAATCTACGGATAAATTACGCTTCCCTAGATAGGTGTTAGTATAGAACAATAGGTGAAAGACTATACTACCATTTCTCCTAACTCATAATAGATACACATAGAGGATTGGAGGCTTACTTGTTTCAGTCGCTTCCAAATGGCTCCTTATGTCACTTCTACTACAGCTTCAAATTCAAGCGGTTCGTTGGCTGAATGCTTCCTACAAAGAAGAAAACTGAAACAATAGAATATGCGATAATATAGATATCTATTCAAGCTAGTTAGCTAAATCAGTTAAGCATAAACTTCATTCATCAACCAAGATCTTACAATATGGAAAATCAAAGTTAACATAGATGCATGTAGGAAAAAACAAGAAGTACTCTTTATTGATGATAGAAGGAGAGGTTACAACCTAGTGACTGATTTGAAGTGACCTTCTAGCAAAGTTCCCAAGTCTCATCACAGCATAAATCTCTCCAGCAATAGCTCTACAAACCAAGCTCTCAATTGAAAATTATCCAGCATTTCTCTACTTAAATTCTTCCTTCTCAAACACTTAGATTTGTGTTCAATTTATAGATGAACTGTAGGTTGTTTTGCAATCAATAGCTTTCCAAAAATAGGCAAGACATGTTTCCATTCATGTAAATGTCAAATGGACACTTGGATCCAAAGCTTGACACATGTGAACTCTTCTAGAAGGCACTGGCCAAGTGGAGATTCCGGAACAATGAGAATTTCGCTCCCAATGTGACCAACGCACCTTTGAATGTCGGGAAGTGCTTTGCAGAGCAGCCTTACATGGGGCTACCTGCATATGCAATGCACTTAGGCCCCTTACAGCCTGCGTTGGTGAGCTCTCATATTCTATATAATAAGCTTAAAACCATGGAAATTATTTCTTGATGAAAGTCTTGCTTGATTTGTCTTGTTTTCTGTCTTAGAGCACATAGCAACTGAGATGATAGGGAATGATAGACCCTTGATAATTGGTCCTGGAGATGATGCCCAGTTAACCAAGACATTGGGAATGGTGCCCAAATTAACCTATAACAAAAATAAAATGGCATAGTATATTTCTTTAGAGCTATATGCAATACCGGTTCTTTCTTTTGCTGATAGGAAGTGCATGGACCTTCCTCATCTTGAAACCCTATTATGGTTTCATTGCTTTTCTCCATTCTTCTTTGCTTGACCTCCTTGGTGAGGTCCTTCGTAGATCTGAAAACAAATGAGTTCCATCATTTTGATATCTTTCTCCTTATTCTTATTCTCCTGATAGCGTAATGGCTGAGATCCACAGGCTGAGTCAAGATTATTCTCTGATACCACTGTAATATCCCAAAATGGGAAAAAGCAGGAATATAGTGCATAAACATGGAAATAGCAGTGTAAATCATCACATCAACATTGGGGACCAATATGGAGCCATTACATTAATTATAAGAAAATCAAATCAATACAAAATAGTGAGGCACCAATCATGTGATATGAGGAAACAAGCCTCCCATAAACAATCACTCCCAAGTATGAGATGTTGCTACAATACAAAATGTCGGAGAGCTGCTACAACACAGTCATAACATGCATAAATATAGTTGGAGATCATAAAATCATGTAAATATAATGATATATGCCTCAATATATTTTATACAAACAGATCTACACACTATATCTCCTTTTCAAGATAACACGAGAGGGTTTCCGGAAAATACAAAAAATACACAATATGAGCTGCAGCCCTAGGGATGAAGGTTCGCTGCAAAAAAATGAATGAGAAGATATGGTTGAGATGATGTAGAAATGAGATTCTCTCCTCCAATAGATTCTCTAGATGAAAGGCTGATCCCTTCACAAAATAAATCACTCCCCAAATCATCCACTGCAACTACCCCTACAACTCCTCCCTAGAATAACGTAGATCCAGACTGATACTACACTGTAGGGGATAAAAAAACCTCATCCTGGTGCAAAATGTATCAATCAAGCCCAAGGGGCTTCTTTACTGGCCTCTTAATGGAAGGAAACCTTCCTCCACTGAAAACTAGCTCATAAAACACCCAATACAATCCTCCACTGCTGCACCTTGCAACACAACACAACTCTAAGCAGAAACTGCGCTGTTGAAGAAAGTTGTAGCTTGGCCTTATGTTGAAATGTGGAAATGTAGTGCAAATAATTTTCCTGAGTAGGCACTCAAAGTCCCCCGAGGATGAAGGTGGGATTCCCGCTCAAGAACACCCTGTGCTAAACAACATTGCAATCTTAGCTAAACAATTGAAGAGAGCCACAAGTCTTAACAGACCATCAACAAAATAATAATCCAATCATGCTCACAACAGCTTCCATCCCCTTCCTTATATTCTTGGTGAGCTTCCTCACCTTGGGCCCCACTCATTAAAGCCACTACTTCCATGCATGGAGTCTCCCTCCAAAACTGCGTTGTCCCTCAATGAATGCCACTCATTCCATACCAGTGCTATTTGATTTAGTCAAAGTTGATCTAGTCTTCATGCTCCAACCCCTTTTCACATATAAGGGTCTTCAATCCAGCTTTTAGATGGCATCCTTTCACATTAGTATTTCGGGGAAATATCACCCTAGAGGTTGGTTGGGATACAACCTCCACAGAGCAGGGGCATACTATTTAACAGAGACTCACACAACCATGCACGTTCAGAAAAACGAAATAGAGTAGAATGAGAGAGTTACCCGTAGGTCCTACGTTTGAAGTAGATCCACGTGGGGTCCAAACCCCCTGCAACCGTCCTTCCTCCTTAACCTGATATACAAGAAGAAACCAACACAAAGGACAAGTTGTACAGCATATATCTACTCTAAATGTCAGTGAGATTCATATAAAACATTAAATAAATCATAATGAATGCTTGTATAACAAATATTCTCATACATAAAAGCATACACTAACACGTTTATTTCGGGAACAACATGGTACTTCTGTATTATAAATAGCATGTACAAAAGTAACACGTGGAGAGATCACCTGATCCTTCCAAGGCCTTCGCAGACCGTCGTCCGGATCCGTCCAGCCCTTGCCTCGCTAAGACTCCTTCCAAACGGGTGCATACGAGATAACATATAAAGGGATGTGTATCTCAAGGAAACAAGGGTTTCCTATAATGAACTGGGAAAGTGCAGGAGGCACGGGGAATCAGACTTGGATAGGGAATACCAACAGAGTATAATATCAATAATTCTCTCTCCCTTAGGCCATACACATGAGGGCTTTTTATAGTCCTTCCAAGTAGTTTCAGCAGTTGGAAACAGTTGGCCACGGGCTGGGGTGGTTGAACTACCTGAGTAACCATCAACCCAGCGCGAAATTAGGGATTTTTATTTAAAAATGGCATACGCGGAAAAGTCTAGCTGTACTCGCGTATACACGCGGAAAAACATGGGCATAGTCGCGTATGGAGGATTTTCCACTGTTTTTAAGTGAATTTGTCCAAGTCTGTAGGAATGGGTGCCCATAAAGCCATGGAGCAATCATGAATCATGTCAAGGTGAGAAATGATGCTATAACAGATGCCCCCTAATATATGAGGTCAGAAGGGGTACATGATGGCCGAAATGTATTATGCACATAGAAAGAACTTCGCAAGGACAAGAGAGGACTTCACCAGATTTCAGCCTGCCAAAAACCAATGAAAGAAACCAGAGAGTCAACTCATGCTGAGGCGGGCATACCCATGCTCAGTCAAAAAATATATCATATATATAGAAAGTACTGAATAGATCCAACAGGTATACAAGTATAGCTGAACTGTAAGTACACAATGAATCATCTGAGCATGGCCCGAAAATACAAGTCTGTATCAATGTCCAAGTATCACATATAAAAAGCTGATCAAAAGATGGTGCAACTGGATGTCTGATCAAATAAGTAACTGAATCTCCAAGTACCGGATCATAAGAGGTGGATCAAACGGTACAATCACGCAACTCGGGGATCAACATATAAGATGCTGTTGTGCTGAAATGCAACATATAAGGGTGGACGGCATCACTGGCAGATACTGAAAGGACTGTCAAAAGTGAACCGAAACATGCTGATGCAACCCGAGGTCTTCACCGATCACTATGGCACAATTCTACACACTGGGAATAAATGAGCTGAAGTTGACCATGTGAGAAATCGTTGGATTACCGGGCATTGATGTATCCCGTTAACCAACGCGAGACAAACCACCGATAATGATAATGAGTGTCAAGGTGCCCCAGTACAATCTGACAAGTGCGAATGAATGAGTTGAAGTCGAACACTTGAAAGAATCTACCAATCAAGAGGCAATGATGAATCCCCACTGTCGATAGCGAAGAGTCTGCCACTGATGACTGCAAACCCTAAGGTACTGACAAAAAGACTCTAGACCTTATTCCCAGAGCAATGAGTCGGAGTCGATGGGAAAAGATCTGCTGGAAGGAAGGCATTAAGGCATCCCACATCAGTCCAGCGCGAGTGTAACCCGCAGGCCAAGATTTGGAAGGAATCGAACGAAGTAGAGTGATGGAACCAAAACCGAAGTACGTTTCCGACGTGCACAAGATGAAGCTAGCGCACGGAAGAAACCCTCTGAACCAACCAATAATGAAAGCTGACACAGAGGCGAGAAATCCACCGATAGGGTCAAATGGAAATCAAGGCACTGCACGAATCCCAAGTGTGATAATGTGTGCTGACGTCGAACACAGGGGAAACCACTCAGTCAAAGACCCATGATGATGATCAAATGCTGAGCACGAGGTCACCTATCAATGATGGAAGTAGGCCCAAGGTGCGGCTCTAGGTTTGCTCTCAGAGCAATGTGTCGTAGTCGATAAGAGACAAACCCGCCGGCAAGAAGTCAATGGGGACCTTCTCAAACCAGCACGAGCAGAAGAACAAAACATCTGATGTGATAGAACATGATACTGACAAGACCGGGAAGGCCGACTGAATAATGAGTCAAGAGACACCGCAGAATGGCCGACTCAGGCTAGACTTCCTTTGAACAAAAGCACGACTCTGTGATGACCATGGCAGTAAAAAGTGACACTGTATAAGTCTGTCTTGCAGGAGGCAAAACAAACTCTCCATATGATTGGAAGAGATAACCAACCGGGGGAGAACCGACAAGTGAAACATGGTAAAGGCTGAACCTAGGTCAAACTAGAACCATCCCAAATGAAGGAAATATATATAAGTATATGTGCTTTGTTCAAGGGCGACAAACTGACTCTGTACTGCCATCAAAAATAACGAAGATACATCCCGTTCCCGCTCTTTTTGTTATATTTGATTTTTTTGTCTTTTTCATATAATAAGCCTGAAAAAGAATAAAAGAATGCTATGGTACAATGGATAGAACGAGTATCAAGAAAGAAGATGCACTAGTTCCTGGGATTGGAACAATCCTATGCTCAATGCAAGGTGGCGAAAACTGGTCAGTGATACTCAGAGGAACGTTCCATCCATGGGTACAAAGGTGTCAAGCCGTGATAGCTAAGTGCATGCAATGGTTAACTTGTACAGAAATTCAAGGTCAAAAGTTGGCTTAAACATCGAGTCCAAATGAAGCCGGCTAAAGGCCAGGATAAACAAGTAGCCAATATGCAATGCAGTAATACAACTTAATGACACCAGGGAGCCTCTAGGGTATAAGCCAGAAAAATGATAAGTGATGAAGGAGAAGAATGAAGCTTCAACACAGAAGACATGGCGGGACTAAAGAGGACTCCCGAGCCTACATAAAAAGCAACATGGGCAACAAGTGATAGCGAGGAACTAACTAGGAAGCCCATGTAAAGGAAGGCTCTACCATCAAGTCATGATTAAAAATCGGCGAGTGAAATGGGTGTAATGCTCATGACCTGATGGGATCGACCCTAAGGCAAGTGATCTGTATGGAGGCTAGTATGCAAGATGCAACGGAAAGTGATTCCCTAACCTATATGCCAGTGAAGATCATATACCTGCCGTGAAGAGTCGGAAATCATGGATCAAAAACCGGGAAAAATCTCAAAATCGTCAAAATGTACCTGAAAACATAGCAAACTGGGCACTTCCAAGCAATCGAGTTATACAACATAAGATAGATCGAAAAAATAAGCATAAAGAAATTTTGCGAAAATTTTCAATTTTTTAGCCATAAATACACAAATTACCTCTCATTTGGTTCATTACTGCATAGCTGATTTGGAAAAAGAGCTCTAGAGCTAAAAACTTGTTTCGTCAAATCAGGAACAACCGACCGTCGGAATTCAGCGAAACTTCAGGTAGGCTCCTTAATCATCCTGTTTATTCATTTTGTCCGTTTGAAAATTAAAATTAAGTGATTTTTTTCTTTGAAACCCTTGCTAAAAATTGCGTATCTGCGCATACGCGGGTTCAATGAAGGAAACCCGTGTATACACGCGACTGTGTACAGGGAAAACTGCGTATGCGCAGGGCCGAAACTTAAAAAGCATGGCTAATGCAAATTTTGATGAAATTTTCTCAGGATGACCATCTCATGGAGGGAACGTGAGCATAGCGCAATAGACCAAGAGGTCATGCAAGATCGCGCAGCACAAAATATCCTCCGAAACTGCGGATTGTTCAAATTCTTTAAAATGCCCAATATGAAAAGCAATGTGCGATTGCTAGAAATGCTCGTAAATTACTGGGAACCAGATCAGGATTGCTTCATAATTGATCAGATGCCACTACGCATTGAAGTGGAGGATATATATTTCATCACTGGACTCTCCAGGAGGGGAGAACCAGTAGACTTGCACGGAAAGCCCCTGGGAGGGTTGACCGTGGAAGATTATGTCCACCTATATTGCGTAGATAATTCCAAAAAGGTTGGAACACAGATTGCAATTAGAGATATTAGGGATTTGCACATGAAAATCCTCCTGTTCACCATCGGCAGAGTGGCAGGATCTGCCTCACTACATCAGGCGTCCAGGACGCAAATGAGCATCGCAGTAGAGTGCTTAGTTCATGTGTACGATTGGTGCACAGCCCTGCTACTGAACATGAAACAACAGCTGACCTCCATTCGCCAAGAAAAGACAAAACACTTTGGCTATGGGACCATTTTGACAACATTCTTCTTTGAGAGGATTCCAGCTTTGAGACCCAGAGTCATCTCGACTATCAGCAGCCCGCGGGACCCAAGAATTTCCCGTTGGGCAGACATGATGAAGAGACTGGGGGGCAGCGAGGTACCCCGGACCACGTGGGATGATGAGTTCTTCCTGTGGTGGGGAGAACAGATCATCGCAGTGGACGACTATCCCTATGCCGGGATGGATTTCCGAGGAGATCCAGATCTAGTACTTCCACCTGGCACAGCATGGGGAGCAGTCGGTAAGTTTTGCAAAATTTTTGACTTATATGATTTTTTTTTTTTTTTTCAAATATGTATGAAAAATGAAAAACACACATGTTTTTGATTGGATTCATAATGACTGACAATTAAAAATTATCATGTTTCAGATGTTGGACCAGTTCGACCTGAGGGTCTCCCACGCCATAAGCGTCACAGGGGCGAGACAGAGACAGTGGACTCAGACAGGACACTCCAGGCCGTGCAGAGAAACTTGGAGGGATTGACCCACCAAATCCCTATGGCTGCCGTGGAGGACTTGCCTGAAGCCATCCAGAGACGGGTAGTTGGAGTACCCCGAGACTGGGTTAGATTATTTCGCCGTGTGGCCACTGCAGTTACGTTCTATAGGAACACGACTGCTGGACATGGACCTCAGGAGTAGACAGATTTTACGATTGTATATTCTTTTTTGAGACTGAACATGATGGGGCATAAGCCCAAATTTTGTACGAGATTATGGATCCAAATTTTGTAAAGTTTTTGACACTCCGATGATATATATACAACGATATTTGATGTGATGTGATAAATGTATCAAATGTATGATGTTTTTGATGATTAAAAATTTATTGTATTGAATGATTAATATGCCAATCTAAAGCTTGATTAGCTAATGAGTCAACAAACCAATTGTCAGCTCGAGGAATATGAATGAATGTTAAAAATTGAAATGACCTTTGTAACAAACGTACCCTCAAGAACAATCGTAATAAAAATGGATCTCGTACCCGATAAGTGTTGTTCAACTGCGACACCACCAGCTGAGAGTCCAAGAACACTACCAACGAATCAACACCCAAAGATATTGCCTCCGAGAGTGGATGAATGACTGCAGTGTATTCTGCTACATTATTGGAAGCAGGACCAATGCAGACCCCTCTTGATACCAACAACTGACCGGAAGGATAATGAAGTACCCAAGCCGCGGAAGCTAAGTTCCGGGTGTGTCTACTAGCACCATCGGCGAAACCGAAATGACTCATGACATCCAACACAACCTGCCAAAGCAGATCAAAAAACATCACCACCTCATCAAAAATCGAAAATCAATCAGATATGTACAAAGAAAAAACTATAAATATATACAAAAGCAAGATGCCAGGCCGAAGCCTAGGCATAATACTTCTTCAAATAGAGCCCATTTCGGGGCTCCGACAACTCGTTCCCTTCGAAGTCAACCAAGGTATAAGCTCCTTTCTTAAGGACTTTTTTAACGATATAGGGGCCATACCACATCGATTTAAACTTTCCTGCCCCCAAGGCATCTTTCTCTTGGGCATAGACCAAAACAAGGTCACCTTCGGAAAAGACCCTAGGCTTAACCGCCTTATCGTACTGAACTTTGACTCGGTTTTTATGCGCTTCATTCATCGTGGCGGCATCCCGACGCTGCTCATCGAGATGTTCCAGATGAAGAAGCCGCTCCGCCAGACTAGAAGTGTCAGGAAGAAGCTCAACAGCTAATTTAAGGGAAGGAATCTCGCACTCAATGGGAAATACGGATTCCACCCCGTGGACTAACTGAAACGGAGTAAAGCCAGTTGCAGTTTTAACTGACGTCCTGTATGCCCAAAGTGCAGGATATAGCATAATATGCCAGTTGGATCTATGCTTATCAATCGTCCTTTGAAGAATTGTCTTCAAGGATTTGTTCACGGCTTCCACTTGCCCATTGGCCTGAGGATAATATGGAGATGAATGCTCCTGCCGGAAACCCAATTTGAGAGCCAACTCAGCCATCATACTATTCTGAAAGTGACTGCCATGGTCAGTGACAATCTCTCTAGGTATACCGAAACGAGTGATAACTTGGTTGAAGAAGAAAAGCTGCGTTAGCCTCACTATCGTTCTTCTGCCTCTATAGTTCTACTCTTGTGCTATAGTTCATCGTTACGATAATGTACTTGTGACCTTTTTTCCGGCGGTTACAAGTAGTAAAATCCATGTCTCACTGTAGCAATCATGAACGCATCGGGAAAAAGCGGAGCTGGGATGAGCGGCATTTTTCAGTGACACCCACAAGGGATGACACTTTTGACCGATTCAACACAATCTCGAAAACAGAGTGGCCAAAAGTATCCAAGACGTTAAAAATATTTTTAATGAGTAAGTCAAGATAAATGACCCCACAAGCTCTACCGTGAGAATCATTACATGTTCTCCTCGTTTTTCTTCGAAAGTTAAGGTATTGCCTTAGGATTAACCAACCCCCACGCGGTACAAAGCATCACCACAATCAGGATAACTCTTGGCTGATGTGAGTATTAAAGGCCATCTTTCAAAAGAAAGAGAAATTTTTTAAATGGAGATACACGATGATATCCCCATACCAAGGATCTTGTGGAGAGATCAAAAACAAGTGTTCGTCCGAAAAGGACTCATCATAGATCATCTCCTCTCCACAAGGCAACTCGGAGATCAATTCCGCAAAGACTAATGACTTCTTGGATTTGGCAGACATGAACTCGAGATCAAATTCCTGTAGAATCACAATCCATCTATTATATTTGCCCCCAATCACTCGCCTGCTGAGGACAAACTGAAATGGATTGGCATCTGCCAAGACATAAGTTTTGCGAAGAATAATATAATGCTGGAGTCGTTGCACAGCATGGACTGCTGCCAAGGCTAACTTTTCTATCGGAGTGTATCGCAATTCAGGTCCTACCAGTCCTCGACTAAGGTAGTAAATAACATGCTCAGCAAGAGCATCATCCTCCTGAACTAGAACCATACCAATGGTAGATTCTGCTGTAGCCAGATACAAAAGAAAATCTCTGCTATAATCAGGTGGACTCAGCAAAGGAGCAGAGGTCAATGCCTTTTTCAAGGCATCGAATGAGCGTTGAGCGTAGTCGTCCCAAAGAAAAGGAACTCCTTT
This sequence comes from Pinus albicaulis, assembly GCA_034641835.2. Taxonomy (NCBI): domain Eukaryota; kingdom Viridiplantae; phylum Streptophyta; class Pinopsida; order Pinales; family Pinaceae; genus Pinus; species Pinus albicaulis. Next base: position 682,451,320 of record CM076584.1, on the reverse strand, counting down.
CTTCAACAATCTCATATATCCCTTTGTAATCTCAGCATAGTTAACGATAAACCTCCGAAGAAAGTTAGACTTCCCTTGGAGACTTTGAAGCTGACGAATTGAAGACGGGGGAGGTAACCGAAGTATTGCCTCAACCTTGAAGGGATCTACCCTTATCCCTTCCCTAGACACAATAAATCCCAACAGCCGACCGGATGTAACCGCGAAAACGCACTTGTTCGGGTTCAATCGAATTTTATAAAAACGACATCTTTCAAATATTTGCCGGAGGTGACCTGGATGATCTATCCTCTTTCGAGAATGAGCAGCTAAATCATCTAAGTATGCCTCGATAATTTTCTTGATGTCGTGGAAGGCGTAAGACATGGCCCGCTGAAAGGTAGCCCCAGTGTTTTTAAGACCAAAAGGCATTTTCTTATATGCAAACGTACCCCAGGGACAAATAAATGCGGTCTTATGTTGATCTTCTGGACGGATAGTAATTTGATTATAACCAGATAAACCGTCCATGAAGGAGAAAATCTCGTTACCGGCACACTCGTCAATAATCTGATCGATGAAAGGTGTGGGGTAATTATCTTTAGGACACGCCTTATTCAGGTCTCTGAAATCGATGCACACTCGAATCGTTCCTTGCTTTTTATCTACCGAAACGGGGTTTGAAACCCATTCAGTCAGAGGAACTGGGAAAATGAATCCCGCCTTAAGCAGCTTTTCAACTTCAGCTTTGATGGCTGCTGCCTTCCTAGGATTAACCGGACGAAGTTTTTGCCTGACCGGCTTAGCGTTTTCATACGTCTTGATCTCATGTTGGACGATAGATGGGTCTATGCCAGGCATTTCCTCATAATACCAAGCAAAAACATCCCTATACTCTTTGAAGAGCTCGGTATAGATTTGAATCTCTTCACGGGAACATTCAGCTCCAATGAAGACATTCTCGATAATGTTGGGATCCCTGGAGATGTTCACCGGGATAGTAGGAGATATCACAGCCATGTTCCCTTCAGCATATACCTGTGTTGGTGCCAAAGGGCTCAAGACTGGGTGAACAGGACCAGGAGACTGAGGACTTGGAAAACTTGTTTCGACTTCGCTCAAGTCAGGTAGGAAGTAAGACTGATGATGCAAATCATCCCACGGTCTATCTACACCTGTCATCGCTTCCAGGATGGCCTCTTCAGATGGAAGAGTGGTATCTAGACAATCCTGGGCAGAAGAAGAAGTAAGCGTCCAAGCCGGAGCCACATCACCATCCAACTCTTCCACTGAAAGAGGAGCTGGATCAGATTCTGCAGTGTCAACAATAGACTGATATGCAATCTCAGCTGCAGAAATCGGGAATGCCATTCCACCCACTTGCCCTTCCTCCAATGTGGCAGTTGGGGAAGGTAAGGTCCAAGGGTCCGAAAAATAATGAGTTCGAAAGAACTCTCTTCAAAGGGGAGCCCTGGAGGATGAAATAGCATTAATAGACACCTTAGGAGGAGGAAGATCGAAAGAACCCATCAGGGAAGAATACATTCCAACTCCTAGATTCTCAACAGGCGCCTTAGTATTATCCAACTTAGGAACAGATGAATCAGAAGGCGCATCCAGGTCTACAGGAGGACAGTCCAGTTGATCCACCGTGACTATCCTCCCTTCGTGGGGGAAACATACAATTCGAAATAATGAGGATGCAATAGCATCCATCTCATATATCCAGTTCCTCCCCAACAGAAGGTTGTAGTCCAAGGCCGCATCCACTACCTCAACCTCTATGTTAACGGTTTTGCCCCCAACACAGATGGGCAAAGCCGGGACAATACCATGGGGTCTGTGAGAATGACCATCGAATGCAGTAAGAACAGTGCTAGATGGAACAGCTTTGGGAGATCCAAGTGTCTTCCAACATGCGAGAGACATTACGCAAGTAGAAGCACCCTCATCGACCACCGTTCGAAAGATATTGGTCTTTCGATACGATGATTTAATATGAAATGCCATGTGATGAGGAAGTCTCTTCTTAAAATTAGTCATATCAAAAGTAATCAGAAGAGAATTTTTCAGATCAACAACCCCAATGGCAGCGAGCAAAGCACTGCGCTGAGCCGGACAAGACTGGAGTACCTCTAAAGCAGACATAGCACAAGGACTCTGCGCCATATCTTCTACAATCGAGTAGTTCTGGGCAGCTCTCGCGTTCGGATTAATCGTTGACCGCTTAGAAGATGCTTTTGGCATCCGAGGCATAGACTCAACAGTTGGCTTCGTGATGTGAAGCGGCTCAGTAGCATCAGGAACTTCCTTAGCTTTCGAAGATTCCTCTCCGCCATAATCACGAGATCTCGTAGCGACATCCACGTGAGCACTCATCATAAAGATATTCGATGGAATTTCCCCTTCCTGAGGACCTCCAGAGGAAGCCCCAGGATTTTGATTCGCGCCAGCAATTAATTGCTGCTCTTGGGGAAAAGGGTTTGTTAGCACAGCCTGGGAACTAGAAGAACCCTGCTGAGATAACAGGCGCTGAGCATCCTGAATTTTCGGGCAAAGGTGCGTGAGATGGTCTCCAGTACAAAGCTTGCATGGAAACTTCACTTTATTTTTCTCCTTTTGACCCTCACCAACACGCTCGTTGGTTTTATTTGCATTGCCCTTCCCGTTCTTGCCCTTCTTCTTGTTATTACGTCCCTTCTTCTTCCCATCAGATTGTTGATTTCCTTTGGGATCAGAAGCTTGGATAGCATTTATGGACAAAGACTCGGAAGGTGATGAATCAGCAGGCACAGCCTGACTAGAAGGAGCAGATTGTAAAGACAACTGCTGCAATTGAGAAAGCAGGCTGGCTGCACTACTATTGACCGATCCGACAAGCCCGTCACCATGCGGACCAGGTTTGGGTTTCGATAAATCCAATTTGGAGCGAGGAGCATTGGGTAAATACTTATAAAGTACCCCAGACTGAGAATAGATCAACTCTAACTGCTGGGCCCTAAAGATGGCCTGCTCCTCGGAAAATACCCCAGACAGGGATACATCCTTTGAAATATCTGACTGCAGAGATTTCAAAAACCACTCGAGAAGGAACTCACCTGGAATATGGGCTTTGATAAGCCTCTTCCTTCTCCTCCATTCCTGAATATGATCAGAAATGTGAGTTGCCTAATCCTGCTTAAAATTAGCCAGGAGTTCGGTCCCAGCCTCATATCTGACAGGCAACTGAAAATGGTTAAGAAATGTGACAGCCAGTTCTCCAAATGTGGCGAAACTGCCCCCAGTGAGCTCTATATACCATTTGGCAGCATTTCCAGTTAGGGTGCGTTGAAATAATCTCAACCTAACCGAGTCATCGATCAGGGAGTTCGAAGAGCACCATAAGTGGAAAGTGGTAATGTGGTCCGCCGGATCCTCTCCACTCTTGCCTTCAAACTTTGGAATGTCTGAAGGAAGTTTGGTCGGGACCGGAGGCCACCCCGGACTATAAAGAATCGGGTCATTAGTTAACTTCGATAAGTCTGGCAAGTTTAACGTTGCCAGAAACGGTAAGCGAGGCAGAGCCTGAGAATTCCATCCTTGCGGGGATGGATTCCCAACATTCTGAAAAGAATAACCTGGATTTGATAAGGCACCAGGCTGCCAGAAAGGACTCGTAGAAAATGGAGAAGAACCTCCTCCCCACGCCGAGTTACCAAAGCCCAGACCAGTTCCCCCCGCTGAAGTATTGACTGAAGAGGAGAGCCCCTGATAGGGGTTCCAATCATTAGACAAAGGAGAAAAGGACTGATATGCACTCGACGAATGGAAAGAAGCATTCCCTTGATGACCTGCGAAGAACTGGTTCCCTGCCCCAGCCGTAGTAAACACAGGATTCCATCCCGTAAAAGTAGTCGAACTTTGCCCCCCAGACCAAGGGTTGAAACTCTGGGTCTGGGACGTAAACGGAAATGACCCTAAAGAAGGATTGGAACTAGGAATGTGCCCAGTTCCAAAGGGGAAACCCTGAAACGAAGCTGATCCACTAGCCATGTTAGACATGGGCACATCCGACCAAGCAAAGTCCCCGGATCCTAAACTCCAAGCACTCACTTTATAGCCACGTGGCTGTGAGTCTGAATGCCTGCAGCACTCACAGCAGAAGTCGCGTTCCCAGTCGTGGCCATCGAAAGATATGAATGATACGGAAGATCTTTCGGTCTCTCAGACTCAGGTCCGATGTACTGAACAACGAACGGATAGTCAGGAGGAAGAGGAGATGGACCTGTCACCGGAGGCTCAGGTACGTCTTCGATTTGAAAATCTTCTTCCTGAGGAAACAAAACTCGCGAGGTGAGCGGAACGCTCCTCTCGGGACCGACACCAGAATCAACTATGAAACCTTCAGACCTTTGTGGAGGATCTCTCTCCACTGCGTCAGACGCCACAGGGTGGTAACCACCTGCTAAATCACTCCTACGCCTTCTTGAAGAAGGCTCTGGACTCTCGAGAGATAACCCCCGGATTCTCCTCGAACGTCGAGGCGCTTGATCAGCCACTTTTATAGATTTTATAAATTAGACTCAAAAAAGTGAAAATCTAGGCAAGCTAAAAGCAAAAGAGCACTCTCTAAAATAAAAATCCCTGAGAAACAACAAGCAAATAGCCTCCAAGTATTTCCGCTCCGGGTGATGAGGACCGGACACCAAAATACAGGAAAGCGAAGTATAGGACCTTCCGAAAGCAGTCTGGGATGATTAGGGCCCAGAACAACTAGCGAAGGTATCAGAAACAGTTACGCCGACCTCCTAACGACAGCCTTTTCCGGCTCAAGCACCCAAGCTTCGCAAGGGCACCCCCCAGAAGTACTGCTGAAAGTGATGCGAAGTCTGCCTCAGGTACCACGAGTATTCCCCCACGCAGTCACCTATGTGGAACCTAGGAGTGGCAACTATGGGCACCAATCTGTGTCAGAAGCCGGGTGGAACGGTCTTGAGGTCAGATTCAACAAATTAGAGAGGGGGTATCTCTCTTCTCAGCCTTCACTTCCCCTCGCGCTTGACTCTCTAGATGAGAGCTTTCCCGGTCCACCTAACGGAGTTGGATTTCGCTCAATTAATCAACTTCTATGTTTTTTTTGAGCGGCCTTGGAGAGTTAACTCTCCACTCACCTAATCCAAGGCCCTACAACCTAGCTAGTTGGTGTATGACACTTAGAAAACTTGCTAGTTGATTTTAAATTAAATCGCTTATTTTAATGGGCTGTTATGTTAAGTCACAAGGATATGGAGATGAAACTTATGGTGTTTTTGACGCAAAAGAAATTAATAAAAACTTAACTACATGCAAATGCAGTTCTTTGTCTTTCGATGAAGAGCAATCTCTATACAGGTTCTACGAGACTAAAAATTTGTATTTTTTCTTTTCAAAAAGCAAACTCACACTCACAAAAACTAAGAAATTGACTAAATGATTATATGCACCTAATGCAAATCACTACAAGCATGTAAATCCTAAGATGCAAATTTCTCTTAAAACAGAGTGAAATTTCCCAAAAAGCTCCTTCAGTTTTAACTCTTCTTTTGTTGTCCAATAAGCTAATTCTTGAAATCAAGAACTCTTAAAATAAGGACACCAAAACACTTAACAATAAGAAGAAGAAATCAAATGACGACTCCTCCTCAAAATCAAGCCTAAAACTAAAGCAAGAAACTTCACAAAAGCTCCAAAAGATATGGCCAAACGAAAATGAAAATGCAACAACAAAAACAAAAACAAGAGACAATGTTTTTTGAGTTTTTGAAATGCAAAAAACAAAAAGCAAAACAAATGTTTTTTGAGCTTTTTAGTTTTATAAAGCAAGAGCTCGAAAAGACCAAGCACAACTATCAAAATCCAAACCAAAACGAGACCTAATTTCAAGCACAAACTTCAACAATGCTCCCAAACCTTATAAAGCTAACAGTAGCAAGATCAATAAGAGCAACGGAAGACCAAAAACTCAGCCACTCAGCCTAGACAAATAGTGCAAACTCAGCCACTCTGTTATAGCATCATTTCTCACCTTGACATGATTCATGATTGCTCTATGGATTTATGGGCACCCATTCCTACAGACTTGGACAAATTCACTTAAAAACAGTGTAAAATCCCTCATACGCGACTATGCCCGTGTTTTTCCGCGTGTATACGCGAGTTCGGCTAGACTTTTCCGCGTATGCCATTAAAATGATTAAAAAATATATAAAAAATCCCTAATTTCGCGCTGGGTTGATGGTTACTCAAGTAGTTCAACCACCCCAGCCCGTGGCCAACTGTTTCCAACTGTTGAAACTACTTGGAGGGACTATAAAAAGCCCTCATGTGTATGGCCTAAGGGAGAGAGAGAATTTATTGATATTATACTCTGTTGGTATTCCCTATCCAAGTCCGATTCCCCGTGCCTCCTGCACTTTCCCAGTTCATTATAGGAAACCCTTGTTTCCTTGAGATACACATCCCTTTATATGTTATCTCGTATGCACCATTTTGGAAGGAGTCTTAATGTAGGTACGACTCGATCCTACTTACGGTCATGGTTGCCTTGAAGGATCAGTGATCTCTCCATCGTGTTACTTTTGTACATGCTATTTATAATACAGAAGTACCATGTTGCCCCAAATAAATGTACAAAGTATGTTTTTATGTATGAGAATATTTGTTATACAAGCATTCATTATGATTTATTTAATGTTTTATATGAATCTCAATTTCACATTTAGAGTGATATATGCCTACAACTTGTCCTTTGTGGCCAGGTTTCTTCAGATCAGGTTAAACCACCAGGACGAACATGGGGTCTGGATGGTAAACCCCTACTGGATCTACTTCAAACGTAGGACTCATCAACTCTTATCTCAACCTATTTAGTTTTTCCCGAACGTGCATGGTTGTGTGAGTCTCTCGTTAAATAGTATGCTCCTCAAGCCCGTGGAACTCAGGAAAACCAATCAAAAACGAAGCAAAAATCGCAATGCGAAGCACAACACAAAGATAGGAGCAAGTCAGTGAGCAGAAGCTCTCTGTTCTGATAAAGCAGAACAGCTAAGAATGCTCAAAAAGCGATCTTGGAACTCAATCCAGAAGTGCCTGCACCAGAAACAACATTTTGCCAAAAGACTAGTTTCCACTCAAACGAAAGAGAGAAAAGACATGAAACCACTTCCTTCACACTCCAGTAAGTACAGAGACTCTGTAGACACAGGCCTCAACAGCCAGAAAGGACCAAAAAGTCAAGAATCCCAAAAATTCAAAATCAGCCTAGGTATACGCGACCTAGTAGTTATGCAACCAGCGTGTATACGCGTCTGTGCTAAGGGAAACTCGCGTATACGCGGGTCCCTTTAGACAAAATCGCGTGTATACGCAACTGTGTGCAAGAAAAAGCGCGTATACAAAGGAAAATAATGAAAAAAAAGAAAAGGACAAGCCTGGAAAAAACACCAGGACTTCAGACTGACTGCAAGAAAGCAAACTGGACTACAAATGAAAGATAAAACTGCTGGCAACCTACCAAACAGCTGAAACAACCCAACAGGAGAATCACAAGAATGTGATCCCCAGCGGAGTCGCCAGTTCTATTTCGGGGAAATATCACCCTAGAGGTTGGTTGGGATACAACCTCCACAGAGCAGGGGCATACTATTTAACAGAGACTCACACAACCATGCACGTTCAGAAAAACTAAATAGAGTAGAATGAGAGAGTTACCCGTAGGTCCTACGTTTGAAGTAGATCCACGTGGGGTCCAAACCCCCTGCAACCGTCCTTCCTCCTTAACCTGATATACAAGAAGAAACTAGCACAAAGGACAAGTTGTACAGCATATATCTACTCTAAATGTCAGTGAGATTCATATAAAACATTAAATAAATCATAATGAATGCTTGTATAACAAATATTCTCATACATAAATGCATACACTAACACGTTTATTTTGGGAACAGCATGGTACTTCTGTATTATAAATAGCATGTACAAAAGTAACACGTGGAGAGATCACCTGATCCTTCTAAGGCCTTCGCAGACCGTCGTCCGGATCCGTCCAACCCTTGCCTCGCTAAGACTCCTTCCAAACTGGTGCATACGAGATAACATATAAAGGGATGTGTATCTCAAGGAAACAAGGGTTTCCTACAATGAACTGGGAAAGTGCAGGAGGCACGGGGAATCAGACTTGGATAGGGAATACCAACAGAGTATAATATCAATAATTCTCTCTCTCCCTTAGGCCATACACATGAGGGCTTTTTATGGTCCCTCCAAGTAGTTTCAGCAGTTGGAAACAGTTGGCCACGGGCTGGGGTGGTTGAACTACCTGAGTAACCATCAACCCAGCGCGAAATTAGGGATTTTTTATATATTTTTTAATCATTTTAATGGCATACGCGGAAAAGTCTAGCTGAACTCGCGTATACACGCGGAAAAACATGGGCATAGTCGCGTATGAGGGATTTTACACTGTTTTTAAGTGAATTTGTCCAAGTCTGTAGGAATGGGTGCCCATAAAGCCATAGAGCAATCATGAATCATGTCAAGGTGAGAAATGATGCTATAACAATTAGGACTGTTTTTATTCCTACTAAGGAGATTTACGGGTCTCCATACCCTCTTATTATTCTAACTAAGAAGCAAAATAAAAAATTAATATTCCAATTAGTTCTGTGCTAGTTTAGGAATATTACATTGTGGCTGCTTCCTTGATAGTGGAATTTTCCTCCTTTGAACCCTTTTGGAGCTTTCTTATTTTGAGGGTTCTGTGTGCTACTCTGAAGGGGTTTGGTTTTTGTCTTTCTTCTTGGATTCCTTTGTCTTTAACCCTTCAAATTTTCCTTCTATATAAATGACCTATGTCAATAAAATTGGATTGTCCAGAGCCTTGGACTTAAGACTGAACTTGTTGTTGTCTATGCTATGTCTTTTTTTGGTACCAGCAACAGGTTTTGCTTCCTATTTCTTCTTCCTACTACTAATCTCATACCCTGCATCTTTTAGGATTTCTTCATCAGATTTTGTGGGTTGATATTCTATCTGCGTCTTTTATTGAATCTCTGCTTCTAGAATTTCTGGTAGTGTATATTCTTTAGATTTCTTTGCAGTTGTAGACCTTCCTCTTTGAGCTCTGGTGTAGACATTAGGAAAAGGAGGAATGGGGGGCACCACTTTCATAGACTTGGTTTTATTTTTTGATGAGCTCTCTCCCTTCTCCAACTTCCTCTCATCCTTGGCTGAATGAATATTTTATTTTCTACTCTTGGCCTTATGGATGTTCTCCTTCTTATCCTTCCTCTTGGTTCTTTTTGCAGGATGAGGGTTTTGTTGTAAGGATGGAGGTGTAGGTGCATGTTGGCCTGCCCTATAAAACAAGAAATGGTCCCATGTTTGATTTATTTTACTTAACTCTTCTTCAAATAACACTTTGATGAGAGCTTGATGATTCAAGTTGTATTCTGAAGCAGCAATATGCGTTTGAATCCTGGCTAACATATTTGTCAGAATCTGTAATATTCCTACTTAGCCTAAGCTAAGAGGAATATAATTTTTTGTTTCATTTTCTATTGCATGAATAAATGAATAAAGAAGGACATGTAAAACTCCCGAAAACAATGAATAAATCAATGCCCATATGAACAGGGATAAATCTGGTCCATGTAAACAAAACACTTGCAGGTGTTAATGGGTTTGATCTATGAGACTGGGTCAAACTTGACCAAATATATAGCGCAGTCTAGATGTAATTTACCTCATGGATGGACAGCGCAGTTTTAGATGGAGGCTCCACATGTGAAAAGAGCTAATTCATTGAAGTGGTTTGGGGTTTGACAAGGCTTTCATCTTATAAAAGAAAGAGGAGAGAAGCATGAGAAAGTTGTTGATTATGTAGATTTCTGAATATATTGTCTGGTTAGACATATATCATTCTCTGCAGTTTAGCTGAGAATAATGCTGCTTAGCATTGGGTGTTCCTGAGTGGGAATCCCACCTCCTTCCTAGAGCAGCTCTTGGAGGAGCCTTGTTTGTCTTGTCCACTATCTAGAAATTGGTGAAGCTAAATCTTGCACTTATAGCGCTGATCCTGCTTAGGATTGGGTTGTCCTTGTGAGCTACAAAAAATGGAGGATAGATCTCTTCAGATCTATGCATCTCTAGCACCCCCTTTTCACTGGGAAGCTCTTCTATCCCTTTAACAAGAGTGTTCTAGACCCTTGGAGCTTCAGATCCATATCTTGGCATCGGACCAAAGCATACTTAGAGCCTACAACACAGTCCCTCTTCCAATACTTTGCTATTTGCAAGAGCAGAGTTGCGGGGATTTTTGGCATCATCTTGGAGGAGAGATCTCTAGTGATTGGATTCTTCCTTTCACTGTGGTGATCCGTGGATTGGCCATCCAATCCATGTTAGTTCAGATCTGATCTGATGTACATCATATGCTTCAAATTTTTTTGAATATTACTGCAAATCTGTAACTTAGATCTCATATCTACTCACTGTTATTCATGTTTTGCTGAAATCCCCAAGGGGAGTGTATAAAGGAGCCTTTCTTGTATACAGATCTGAAATGGATCTATCATTTTGTGTATAGATTTCCTCTAGATTTGAGATGTAGTCAAATGCTGCTTCAACCAATGAAAATAATGCTGTCAAGCTTATTCAACTATTTTTTATGGTTGTAGCACCTCATTTTGAGGGATTCTTCTTGTATATTATTTTCCTTTCTGTTATACATTGTATAAGCTACATTGTAAATCTATTTTTTTGATGTATAGTTGAAGAATGAACCTTAATATTGGCCTCATGCTCTAAAATATTTTAACTACGTTATTTTTGAAGCATTTTATTGCATATAGCTGCAACCCCTCTCTTTGGGTGTTTTTCATCTAGACTAGGTGGTGGGAGGTCTGTTTACCTCACCTAGTTTGATTTGTTTTTTCTCTCCTTTTGGATATAGAAATTAGATCCACTGATCTAAGGGATCTAGGACCTACAAAATCATTTCAGTGCATATATTTCTCAGGAGTGTGTTATTCCAGCTGGCTATGCTGAATATTCCCATTTAGGGATATTACAATGGTATCAGAGCTTCTTTCTTGCCACAACCTGTGCTTTCATTGAAGAGCCAAAACCAATATGGATTTAGGAGAATATGATCCTCTTACTGACAAAGAAAAGAGATATCTGAATAGAGGAAAGAAGAAATTTGATTACACCAATGATGATCAAGACAAGGGTAAAGCCGCTGAATCTGGGAGTGATAAAGAAGGAGAAGAGTTTGCAAGAACTCTTTTGGTAGCCATGCAAAATCTTGCTAGAGAGATCAAAGAGATGAGAATGGACAGGATCAAGGAATCTCCTAGGATATTTCATCTTGGAGAAATATTTTTCATGTCTCACCACTAGAATGATCAACCAGTGAACCAACCACAAGCTCCACAACGCTTTACTATGCCTACTTTCTTGGCTGTGGAGAATGAAAGGCCTCAAGAGCAAGCATCCCTTGAAGACTAATTTGAAGAATATGAGTCTCAGAATCAGAGATTCAAGTACCACTTGAGTTTTCAAGATTTTTGTCACCTCAAGGACAAAAGAAGACCAAGGCATCAGTATAGAGATGGTGGATTCATTCAAAATCATGATCGACATCACTCTATGGGCAGATTCTTTTTACCCAAGTTTGATGGGTCATCCACCAGTTCTGCCAAAGCATGGGTATAAAATCTGGATATCTACTTTCAGTTGAACAAAGTCCCTGAGATGGAAGCCATCAAGATCACAGCGCTGCACTTTGAAGGTGAAGCACACAATTGGTGGTTCCATGGATTGTCTACATTGGGCCATGCCAATGTGACTGCCTATTCTAAATTCACTAGAAACTAGTGGAGAGGTTTGACAGAAAGGATCCAGAGGCACCTTTCATGAGCCTTGCAAAGATGAATCAGTCAGGTAATGCAGAATCTTATATCTCTGATTTTATGAGATTATCTGTTATGGTTCCTGATCTGTCTATAACAAGGAGGGTGTACATGTTCATCGATGGCTTGGATGAACCTCTGCATGGGTTGGTTAAATATACCAATCCCATCACTTTTGATGATGTCATTGAGAGGGCTAGAGACCTTCAAGATGCCTTGCCAAAAGCAAAGGAAACTTTTCAGAACAAGGCCCCTTACCTTTCTAAAGGGAAGGAAGAGAAAGTTGCTCCTTCCAAGGAGAGCTCATTCAAGAAGCCTCTTGATATTGAAGTCTGGAGGGAGCTAAGGAATAAGAGGCTATGTTTCACTTGCCAAGAGTCATGGGCACCTGGGCATAGATATGCTACTGGGAAAGTACACTACATATAAGTCTTCTTAGATTTTGAGGAGGAAGAAGAAGATGATGAACCAAGGGGAGGTCACAGCGCTGACAATATTGAAGGAGATCCAACACCATCTGGAGATGGAAATGGAGCATTTTCTCCAATAGGAGGAGCTCTTGCATCTTTGAGAGGATTACCTAAGTACTTGACCTTAAGATTTCAAGGTTCAATCATCAATCAGAGGGTTTCTGTATGGATTGACAGTGGGGAAACCCACAACTTTATTGATGCTCATCTTATGTAGAGGAGGGAAATACCCACTGATACTTTTGATGGATTATCTGTTTTGGTCCCAGGAGATAGAAAAATGTAATGCATGAATTATTTCCCATAACTTTCAGTCACTATGGGATCCTACACTTTGGTGTATCACTTTTCTGTAGTTGACATACCAGACACCAATATCATTATGGGTGTTCAATGGTTGATTACATTGGGGAAGGTCACCATTGATTGGAAGGCTCTACAAATGGAATGGGTGGACATGAAGAGTGGTGAACCTCAAATGATCCAAGGCATGCATACTTACCCCTCACCTAACACTTCCACACAAAAAACAAAGATGGATTTGCGCAGTGGAAGCAAGGACCTCACAGTCCCTTCTCTTATGTTCATGAGATTTCTGCATGGGACATTCTTATCTAGTGGCAAACCACCTGGGAGGCCACCAGATTCAGGTCTTGTGGGGAATACCTCACAAAGTGCTGCTCCAAACTTAGATCCAGGAGTGATTGGAGCAATGGAAGACCAAGCTATAGCGCTGGGAGGCTTGGGGCAGCTTAAGAATAAGGGGGATCTTCTTCCCTTATCACTACAACCCCCTCTCATTTCTGGATCTTCATTGTGGGAGGAGAATAATGGGAGGATCAGCCTTCCAACACACACCTTTGGCATGGGAGATGTCAAAGAGGAGATCAGCAACATGACAGACATTCCTGTGGATGTATCATCAGCGTTGTCATTGTTGAACTGTGTAGATCTGTACTGGAAATATCAACTACTTGTAGATTATTCCAAATATCTCCACACATGTATGATACTGGATTACATGCAACAAGAAGAGGGCTACTTAGTCCAAGGGGGAGTCATCTATCTTCATGGTAGGGTCTTCTTGTGTGATATCCCAAATCTAGAATTTTCTACAACAATGAGAATACCCTGGGGTATTCCAAAGTTGGAGAGTAGAAATTAATCAACTCATGTAGTGTTTTAAAACACATAACCATCATAGAACAATTACAGCAACAAACTATGCCTTTATACAGGTCACCAAGTGGAGAAAAGCAGTTGTTTTTGCCTCAAAAACGTTATTTTCTGACTATTGAGTTAAAAAAGTGGAAAATAACGGTTGTGTCCCTTATAATAGGCAATATAGGACATGCATGCAAAATATTTTCAGAAACAAATGCAATTATCCTAGTTAAACAAGCCTCCCATGCTCACAACTGCTAAAAATGGGCAAAACCTCAAGACTACAAAATGCCAGAGCAGCTACACAAGTGACTGCACAATCTAAAGTGAGGTTAACTCAGAAAATAGAGAAATATATCTGATAATATTATTAGAATACTCAATGATGTACAAAAACAGAGATCTAATAACTTTTACACAGATCTAAGAAGACCTGGCAAGGGCTTCTTGACAAAAAATATACACAAGAGAAAGTTGTTGCAAAATATGTGGCTGAATAACAATGTATGGCTGAAGCTCTGCAATAGATGGTCGAACATGCAAAGAAATGGCTATAGATGCTTCCCCTATTTTCCCCAAAGAAAGGTTGATCCTCCTCTTGGGAAACTAGCTCCTCAAAATGGGGTTTTAACCCCTTCCACTGCACACCTTAATAAATAACACAATTTTCTGAAGGGACTGTGTTTTTTATGAAGTTAGATGCTTGACACAACACCAAGTATTGGAAAATTCTAATCAGAAACCTCCTCTTAGATTTCTCAAGCAAGATCTCCAAGAAAGAGTAGGGAATCCCCACCCGGGTAAACCCTTGCACTAAGCAGTACAAAAACTTAGCTAAACAGCTAAGTATGCAGGAATTCTAAGAAGACCTCATGAAAATGTAATCTCAAATATTTTCATATTATTTCCATCTCCTTCATTATATAATTGATGAGCTTCCTCACCAAGGGTCCCACCCATTATGAGGTTGCTTCCATGCAAAGGCTCCTCAACAAAAACTATGTTGTCCATCAAGATGGTGCAATGTATCTAGACAAATTTGTTGACTTGGTCAACCTTGACTGATTCTTCATGCCCTGTCCCTTTTCACACTCAAGGTGTCTTCATTTTATCTAGATGGATTGATCTTTATTCACATTGAGGTCGCTTTATTTAGAATCCACTTCTTTGAGAATGAATCATGTTGACTTGGTCAAACCTGACCTTTTCCACATAGCTTAGACCTTGTTTACACATGTGGATGCTTGAATTGGTTATTTCATGATCCCTTTTCACACTAAGAGGGATTTTTATTCATATTTGAGCAATTTATGAGCCTCCTTTCCCATTTATTCATCAATCTAAGTTTCAAGAGAAAAATTAACATTCCCATTAGCTGAAGCTAAGTTAGGAATATTACAGTCTCCCCCTCCCAAATGTTGCTTGTCTTTAAGAAACTACAAGGGTGCTGCAAAATCTCCCCTCTTCCTCTTGTGGCGCTTCCATTCGATAGTCTCCTCCATTTCTTCAGAATTTCTGCAAAACTTCCACCTCCCAATGGCTTCTCCCAACTGTACAAGTTGGAATTTGGTGAATAAACCCAATGGATCTCATCATGAAAGAATGGAAGGTTGTTATGGAAACCTTCTTGCTGATCCATGGCCTTCTCAAGAAATAAGTGATGACAATCATGAGGAATTTCATCATCAATGGAGGTCTCCCTCCTCCATGCTATCATCCAAATAAAATGAATCACCCTCCAGCTTGGTAATTCATAGAAAAGCTCCTCCCAATTGCTCATGAGAGGCATGCCCCAAGTTCTCCAACCAAACATATGGTCCACATCATAAAGAAAAAGTGGTATGCAATGGTGGCCATATAGTTTCCCATGCTCCCCTTGGAGCATGTAGTGCAGAAAAAGTAGGGACTCTCTTCCCCCAAAGATACACCCCACAAATGTGTCTCTCCTCCAACCATGTTCCCAACAAAATGAAGAGCATCTTCAGCATGTGGGATCATTAGTAAGATCATG
Organism: Pinus albicaulis; assembly: GCA_034641835.2. Lineage (NCBI taxonomy): Eukaryota > Viridiplantae > Streptophyta > Pinopsida > Pinales > Pinaceae > Pinus > Pinus albicaulis. The sequence continues at coordinate 682,435,766 of CM076584.1, read as the reverse complement.
CTAGCTGCCATATACAATAAGGGAGAAGGAAAATGGTCCCTCATGTGCAACCAACGCAGTTTTCCTCCTAATTGCCATAGAAAATGATATGACAAGCATTCTCCCCAACAGTTGTTTGCTGCCCCATCCTTCTTGCGTGCTTGGAGAAGGTGTATGATAGTTGGTGTTGATGAATCACACCATGAGGAGTACATCATCTCTCCAATATCTCCCAAAGAGTGGCCAACATCACCATTTTTCATGGCCCAAAGTGGCTCATGAAGCTCATTAGAAAAAGTGCCCCCTCTTAGAGCCAAGACCTGCACATGAGTGTTAAGAAAATGCAAGTATATAATAAATACATCATGAGATTCATCAATACAATTTTTATCATACACTTGTTTAAAATCATCAAGGTAGCTCATGGATGAGCTCACTCTCACACTCAATAAATAAGGAGATGATAATGATAACTCTTCCCAAGAGCTATGTTCCTCCTCAACCAGCAAATGATCCATGCACTTACTCATATGAGAGTGCATCTCCTCTCTGAAATTTTCCCACATGAATCCATCTAAGATAGCATGACATGTTTTAATGAAACTAGTGAGATTTGAAAGCAAGACCTCATAAGTTGTGTTAAGTAGTTTTTTCTTGAGCTTGGAATATTTGGTTAAGAAGATCTGATCATGAACATAAATGATTCCATTAACCTCTTTATACTTTCCATCCATTGCTTTCCCATCAAGAACCTTACATGTGAATAGGTCCTTAGAATATTCCATCAAGAGTCGGGACTCCCAATAAGGGTCTAGGCTTCCCAATATTGATATCATTGTAGAAGTATGAAATGATGCATTTTTCATATGATGGCTCTCCAGCTTGATATGCTTGATGTCAAAGTCACATGTTGGAGTATTCTCAACTTTCTTTTGCTGCCCCTCTTGCAGCTAATCTTTCTCAAGACAAGATTGAAGTTTAGGAGAGTCACCCTTCCTTTGAAAGGTTCTCTTTCTCAAAAACTTCCACCCTTTTTCTCTTGAATACAAAAGTGAAATTATATTTTTGCTATGTTCATAAATATTCATTATATATTGGAGTATCCTTTGCTTCCCCAAAGCTATGGAGTAGCCTTTTGATACTATGCTCATATCAGCACAAATTTATGAATCTATTCCCTCCAACACAATTAGATGAATGGAAGAAAGCAAGGTCAATTTCATAAATTTTCCTAACCTTCCATAAATGGTTTTCAGTGCTGTAGTGGATCCTTCCAAGGTTCCCTATTTAAAAAAATATGTTGCTGCTGCATATAGTTGAGAGAACACTTTAGTTTCCCTCCAATCAGGAGGTATTCCTGCTGAAATGCCTCCTTGCAAATAGGCATCAAGGCATAGAGTAGGGTGTGAATGTAGGTGGACGGATTTGCCACTACCTTTGTTGCATAGATCCTCTTGCATTATTTGTTCTTTCAAACTTTGAAATAGAGAAGGGTGCATTCTCTTCATCTTGTGATGCCATTCCTCCTCTTTTCCTTCTCCTATCTTCAATATCTCATCATTTTTCCATGAAGGTACATGTTGCTCATGTGTTATGCCAAGAGCTCTATGTGTGAGACCTTTTGGAACTCCTTGCAAGAGTGCAAGAGTTATTTTCCTTGGAGCAAGTGCTCCCTCCTCTTCTTCATGAGGTGCTTGAGGTGCCCTTGTCATGATTGTGTTATCTTCTCCTACCTCTCCTTTCTCTTCTCCACTAGTTGAAGTTGCCTTTCCTTCAACAAGAGACCTTAGATCTTAGTATTCTTTTGAAGAAGGAATCTTCATGTCTCCATTTTGAGAAGAGAACCCTTCATATAAAGGAGATCTTTTCCTTGGCAAAGTATCAAACAAGCTCACCTCTCCTTCATTGGTTTTTAGAAATGGATTTGGATAGATAGACCCTCCCAACTCATGCAAAAGTTTGGTTTGATGTGGTTTGATAGTTACAATAGAAGATGCTTCACATGAAATATCATCAAACCTCTCTAATAATATTTTAATGAAATTTTCATAAGTAGATGTATTTGCATCCTTTAAGGAAAATGATTCAAACAACCACAAGCATAGGCCTTACCCTCAAAATGCAGCGCTGCTACTTTGATGGCTTCAAATTCTGAAACTTGATGTTGCTGCACAAATGTGTCTAGCTCCTTCACCCAAGCCCTAGTTGGACATAGAGGTGATCCATCAAACATGGATAGAAAGAATCTACCCTCCCCCTGCTTCTTTCTCCTTGTGCTCTTTTCCTCCTTCATTTGTAAAAACCCTTGGAAGTTCAAGTGATCTTTGAACTCCTCAGATTGATCTTCATATTCCTGCAAATAATCACCAAGAGTATCTCTCTTTGGCACATCTCCTTTCTTCCTCTTCATGAAGAAATTGCTGATAGAACGTGGTAGATCTAATGATATGGCTGAGTGCTCATATCCAAAATATGAGGACTTAGAATCTTCCTCTTGTATAGATTTTGTAGAGGGATCTTCATGTGTTTCCCTCCTCATTTCTTTGATGCCCTTGCTATTTCCCTGCACATTTGTTGAGAGAAGTTTTGAGAACCTCCTTTCTCTAGAAAAAAAAGGTTTTCTCTGATTTCTTCTGAAAATCTCCTCCTCCCAATTAGAAGACTCCATAATGCTTGAGCTCACAGGCTGAGCCAAGATTGTTGCTTTGATACCATTGTAATATCCCAAATCTGGAATTTTATACAACAATGAGAATACCCTGGGGTATTACAAAGTTGGACAGCAGAAATTAATCAACTCATGTAGTGTTTTAAAACACATAACCATCATATGACAATTACAACAACAAACTATGCCTTTATACAAGTCACCAAGTGGGGAAAAGCAGCTGTTTTTGCCTCAAAAATGCTATTTTCTGAGTATTGAGTTAAAACAGTGGAAAATAATGGTATTTTCCCTTATAATAGGCAATATAGGACATGCATGCAAAATATTTTCAGAAACAAATTCAATTATCCTAGTTAAACAAGCCTCCCATGCTCACAACTACTAAAAATGGGCAAAATCCCAAGACTACAAAATGTCGGAGCAGCTGCACAAGTGACTGCGCAATCTAAAGAGAGGTTAAATCATAAAATAGATAAATATATCTGATAATAGTATTATAATACTCAATTATGCACAAAAACATAGATCTAATCTCTTTTACACAGATCCAAGAAGACCCGGCAAGGGTTTCTTGACAAAAAATATATACAAGAGAAAGCTGCTGCAAAATCTGTGGCTGAATAACACTGTATGGCTGAAGCTATGAAACATATGGCCAAAAATTCAAATAAATGGTTGTATATGCTTCCCATAGTTTCCCCAAAGAAAGGTTGATCCTCCTCTTGGGAAACTAGCTCCTCAAAATGGGGTTTTAACCCCTTCCACTACACACCTTAAGAAATAACGCAGTTTTCTGAAGGGACTGAGTTTTTTCTTAAGGTATATGCTTGGCCCAACACCAAGTAGTGGAAAATTTAGATCAGAAACCTCCTCTTATATTTCTCAAGAAAGATCTCCAAGAAAGAGTATTGAATCCCCACCCGGGTAAACCCTTGCACTAAGCAGTGAAACAACTTAGCTAAACAGCTAAGTATGCAGGAAGTCTAAGTAGACCTCATGAAAATATAATATCCAATATTTTTATATGCTTTCCATATCCTTCATTATATAATTGATGAGCTTCCTCACCAAGGGTCCCACCCATTATGAGGTTGCTTCCATGCAAAGGCTCCTCAAGATGGTGCAATGTATCTAGAAATATTTTTTGACTTGGTCAAACTTGACTGATTCTTCATGCCCTGTCCCTTTTCACACTCAAGGTGTCTTCATTTTATCTAGCTGGATTGATATTTATTCACATTGAGCTTGCTTTATTTAGAATCCACTTCTTTGAGAATAAATCATGTTGACTTGGTCAAACTTGACCTTGTCCACATAGCTTAGACCTTGCTCACACATGTGGATGCTTGAATTTGTTATTTCATGATCCATTTTCACACTAGGAGGGATTTTTATTCATATTTGAGCAATTTATGAGCCTCCTTGCCCATTTATTCATCAATCTAAGTTTCAAGAGAAAAATTAATATTCCCATTAGCTGAAGCTAATTTAGGAATATTACATCTTGTCTAGAGCTTCGAAGCTCAAGCAAAATATACTACAAGGGGCACACCAAAAGTTATTTTTCAACCATATGCAGTCAATGAAGATCTACACCCTAATCATGAGGAGCTTTGATTGGGAAGACTTGAAAGGGGAGCTACATCAGCACTTTCAAGAGTGCATGAGCTATGTGGAGTTGGGGCAGCCAAGGGACTCTATGCAAGAGTCATTTCAATCATCTCTTCCTTCTTTTGAAAGAGGAGGGAAGCCCATGCAAAACTCCATGTGTATGAGTAACTTTGATGGTAAAGAATCTAATCATGTAAAGAAAGTCTCATTTTTTTATTCATCACATTATTTTACCATGTTTTTGTAGGCCATGACTCCTTAAGTGAGTGATATATCATGCAAATCTCATGGCATTTGTTGGGCCAATAAAATTTCTGAACTTGGCCACTCCCTTGTTGTGCAAAGGGAGATTCCTTTTCATGATGGGTGCTTCCCAAAGGCACCAAAAATATATTACATATTCAGCCATGTTAATATGACTTATGTAGAAAATAATTGGTGGGAAGGCCACTTACCACACCTTGATCTAATGCAGGCAGGAGATGCACTACGCTGGCATCACATGTGGGCTTTTGATCCACCTCCTCATGCTCAAATTTCTGTTTGTATATATGTAATTCTGCTTCCATACTTGGATGATATAGTAGTGATATTTATGGGACTGTTGGAGGGGGGATGGGGAGTTTGTATGTACCACATGGAATGGCACTTCTCTATGTACCTCATGCTACATGTTTTAGAGAGAGAATTGCTCCAGCCATGTTTATTTCTGTTGAATTTTTCACTCCTTGTGGGATGGATTATGCACATCTTATGATGACTTTGGAGGAACAATTCATGATGGGTTGGATTGGTGAACACTTAGCTTGTGAGGAGAGCTTGATCTTTGATGGTGTCACCAACGGAGGAGGAGAAGTGTTGCAACACTCACCCTATCAGTTGCTTGAGGACAAGCAACATTTTGGAGGGGAGGACTGTAATATTCCTACTTAGCCTAAGCTAATAGGAATATACATTTTTGTTTCATTTTCTATTGCATGAATAAATTAATAAAGGAGGACATGCAAAACTCCTGAAAAAATTGAATAAATCAATGCCCATGTGAACAGGGATAAATCTGGGCCATGTAAACAAAACACTTGCAGGTGTGAATGGGTTTGAGCTATGAGACTGGGTCAACCTTGACCAAATCTACAACGCAATCTAGATGAAATGTACCTCATGGATGGACAGTGCAGTTTTAGATGGAGGCTCCACATGTGAAAGGAGCTAATTCATTGAAGTGGTTTGGGGTTTGACAAGGCTTTCATCTTATAAAAGGAAGAGGAGAGCAACATGAGAGGGTCGTTGATTATGTACATTTCTGAATATATTGTCTGGTTAGAAATATATCATTCTCTGTTGTTTAGCTGAGAATAATGCTGCTTAGCATTGGGTGTTCCTGAGTGGGAATCCCACCTCCTTCCTAGAGCAGATCTTGGAGGATCCTTGTTTTTCTTGTCCACTATCTGGAAATTGGCCAAGATACATATTGCACTTACAGTGCTGATTCTTCTTAGGATTGGGTTGTCCTTGTGAGCTGCAACAAGTGGAGGATATATCTCTTCAGATCTATGCATCTCTAGCACCCCCTTTTCACCGGGAAACTCTCCTATCCCTTTGACAAGAGTGTTCTAGATCCTTGGAGCTTCAGATCCATATCTTGGCATTAGGCCAAAGCATACTCAGAGCCTACAATGCAGTCCCTCTTCCAAGACTACGTTATTTGCAAGAGTAGAGTTGCAGGGAGTTTTGGCATCATCTTGGAGGAGAGATCTCTAGTGATTGGATTCTTCCTTTCACTGTGGTGATCCGTGGATTGGCCATCCAATCCCTGTTAGTTTAGATCTGATCTTCTGTAAATCATATGCTTCAAAATTGTCTAAATATTACTGCAGATCTGTAACTTAGATCTCAGATCTACTCACTGTTATTCATGTTTTGCTGAAATACCTAAGGGGAGTGTATAAAGGAGCCTTTATTGTATACAGATCTGAAATAGATCTATCAATTTGTGTACAGGTCTACTCTAGATCTGAGATGTAGTCAACTTCTGCTTCAGCCAATGAAAATAACGCTTTCAAGATTATTCCACTATTTCTTATGGTTGTAGCACCTCATTTTGAGGGATTCTTCTTGTATATTCTTTTCCTTTCTGTTATACACTATATAAGCTGCATTGTAAATCTATTTTGCTGATGTATAGCTGAAGAATGAACCTTCATATTGGCCTCATTCTCTCAAATAGTTTAACTGCATTATTTCTAAAGAATTTTATTGCATACATCTACAGCCCCTCTCTTTGGGTGTTTTTCAGCTAGACTAGGTGGTGGGAGGTCTGTTTACCTCACGTAGTTTTTTTTTTTTTCTCTCTCCTTTTGGACCTAGACATTAGATCCATTGATCCAAGGGATCCAGGAGCTGCAAACTCACTTCAGTGCATATATTTCTTAGGAGTGCGTTATTCCAGCAGGCTTTTCTGAATATTCCCATTTGGGGATATTACAGACTCTTCAGCAAAAATTATGACAATTTGAGGGTATTCATACCTACAACATGAAACATAAATCTCATATGATAAAGAAACACTACTATATACCTCCTTTCACAAGTGAGGTAAATATTTATGAGTTTAACAAATTCTGCCCATTCATTTTCGAGGTAGCTATTGAGAATTCCTTTGGCCCAGTTGGGATCTCTGTGTCATCCCTTAAGGAAACTATTGAGATCTCCTCCAGTGATAACTTGACCTTTAAACCACCTTTATCCTTCTTGTGGAAGGTTGAAAGTCTCAACAATTGAATATGATGATACCTACAATTTAAGACCATAGATTGTGGCTTCTTGTCCATTGAAAGAATTTTCAAACTCTTGAGCTACTCCTAAGTGAGAGCATCCCAGTATGGAGCATAAATAATACCACCCTACTTGAATAAACATCCTTCTCATATTTGAATTTTCATCCACTAAATCATCACCTTGTGGTTTAATTCGTTTTATATTTTCTCCTTGACTATAGTATGCACCATGTGATAGCCATGATGGTCTTCAGTTGGCTGCTTAACTTCAGATGACATGCTATAGGTGGCTTGAAATAAGTAGATATGTGACTGGTAGTCACCTCCACTGCATGTTGGTTTATTGGCCTAAATTTCCGGCAGCGTATAAGCGTAACCATCCAAATGGTCACTACATTAAACCTACAGATCCATGATATTTCCATTCAAAAATCACGTACCTTGACATGAAACCGAACCAACTCAGCTGAAAGACAAGACAAGATCAATGGCTGGCTTTGGTTATTACAGATTGAAACCTAGACACTACATGTATACCATGACTTAAATTAACATGAAGGAGCACAAAAATATCCTATCACGTGGTTTAAATCATAATAAAGTAATTTAAAACATATTTAAAACACGAACACGTGGCTTGAAATAAAGCAGATGTGATTTTTATTTTTATTTTTAAAAGCAGGGGAAGTTAACGAAATTTCCAGTAGCATCAGATTAGAATAAAAACAAACAGAAACATAATTAAAAAAGACTGTCCGAAAAGGCTAAAACAGGCGCTACCAAAAATTTCAGTAGCAACCAATTTTTTTTTTTAAATTTACAAAGTCTAATCCTAAAAACAAAAAATTAAAATAGACTCATGACCTAGCAAAGAATTGTGCTAACATTGGCTCCATAGGGGATAGATATCTCCCTGCAAGGCTCTAAGAATATTTTGTAGTTTCAGTGCCTTGTCATTGGGCTATGGACTCTTATTATGAAACACACCGGTATTTACGGTGAACTTAGGCCACCAACAACTTTAGCAAAAGAATGTTTTGAGAAAGCGCCCATTGAATGGACCTCCAAATAGTTCTGTCCCATCAAGATGTTGCAACTCAAAAGTATTGTTCTGCAGAATATTTGAGATTCTGAAAGGACCAAGCCATAAAGCATAAAATTTGGAATGCTTACCTAGATCTTGATGATGTGCATCCCATTTCAACACCGGATCTCCAATCTGAAAATCTTCTTTTTTGGTTCCTCTATCAAAAAATTTCTTAACAGCTTGCTTATATTTTCTTACCAAATCATATTGTTGTTCTCGCTTTTGCTGCACTTCTATGATCTGATATATTCTCCTGGTCATGTCATTTGGCTCAGCTTCATGATCTTGCAAAAATTTAGCTACAGGAATGGCCAATAAACCAACATGTAGTGGAGGTGACTACGAGTGACCGATCTGCTTATTTCAAGCCACCTATAGCATGCCATTTGAAGCTATGCAGCCAACTGAAGACCATGATGATGATCACATGGTGCATACTATGTTCAAGGATATTTTCCATAATAAAAATATATTGCATGGGAGGGTGAACCATCATTGTTGTTTTAAATCACCGAAAAAGAAGGAGGAGTATCAGTTGTGAGCTTAGCTTATGGAGCATGAGTTTTTTTAGATGTGCAGCTTGAGGAGGATTCTTAGATTTTAGATAGGATTTCAGAGGAAGACACAAAAACACCTATTAGTTGAGCTCTTATAGATTTTCCACCTATCATAATTTAGTAGACAAATTTATTAATTACTGAACATGACTAATCGAGGAGGAAAATGATAAAACGAATTGAACCACAAGGTGCTGACCTAGTGGATACAAATTCAAATGTGAGAAGGATGTTTGTTCAAGAAGGGTGGTATTTTTTATGCTCCAGGCTGGGAAGCTCTCACTTAGGAGTAGCTCAAGAGTTTGAAAATTCTTTCAATGGACATGAAGCCACAATATATCGTCTTAAATTGCAGGTATCAACAGATTCAATTGCTAAGGCATTAAACCTTCCACACGAAGGAGAAAGGTGGTTTAGAGGTCAAGTTATCACTGGAGGAGGCCTCAACAGTTTCCTCAAGGATGGACACAGAGATCCCAACTGGGCCAAAGGAATTCTCAGTAGATTTCTCAAAGATGAATGGGCAGAAGCTGTTAAAATCATCGTGATTTACCTCACTTGTGAAAGGAGGTATACATGTTATGAAACCAACTCCAAAAATAGAAGAAAAGAGATATCAACACCTTGGAAATAAGCCACTTCGAGGGGGCAACCTCCAGTACATTACATAAATGAACAATTCTCGAATGATACAAATGAAAAAACCTCCTTTCTATATATAGGAGTCCATGGGGCCACAATGTAATCCTATCCGACCTAACAATAATAATGTAAGGGCACAATAATAAAAATATGAGGGTTACAGGGGTAAAACAATAACAATAACTTGGGGGTTACACTAACAACAATAAGGGACTATACTAGTAATATAGGGACCTAACATGCTCCTCTCCTTCAAAAAAGTGTTGTCCTCAATGCTTGAGTAGATTTGAGTGCTTCTGTATAAAATTCTCATCCTCCCATGTAGAATCTTCAGTGGGTAAGTTCTTCCACTTTTTGAGATACTCTGAAATTGATTGATTTTGTAGCTGTCGAGTTCTTGTTTCCGTGACTACTTCAGGTTCCAATATGGTTTTTCCTTCCTCATAAAGTTCTAGCAATATTGTTTTAACTAGAATTTTGTCCCCTATAACCTTATTAAATCATTAAACATGGAAATATGGATGAACTTATGAAGAAGCAGGAAGCTTCAATTTGTATGCCATAGTACCAATCTTTTACAACACCTTGTAAGGACAATAGTACTTTGGAGATAATTTATTATCCTTCTTAGCTTGGTTGACGGACATTTGTTTGTATGGATGTACTCGTAAAAATACCCAGTCTCCTACATCAAAACTTCTCTCACTACGATGTTGATCTACCTGTTGTTTCACTCGATTTTGTGCCAAATTTAGGTTATCCTTTAAGAGTTGGAGAACTTCTTGTTGATGATCAATGTGATATTCCACTACTTGAACCCTAGAATTTTCCCTTAAAGAAGATGTGATGGACGGTGGATGATATCCATAAAGTGCCATAAATGGGGTCATTTTTGCTGCATTATGGAAGGAAGTGTTATACCACCATTCAGCGAGAGGTAACCACTTGACCCATTATGCTTGCATATCAGATACAAAACAACAAATATATCCTTCTAAAAATTTATTCACTGTCTCGATTTGACCACTAGATTGAGGATGATAAGATGAGCTATGAGCTAGTTGAGTACCCAAACAAGAAAATAATTCCGTCCAAAAATTTCCTGTAAAAATGGGATCTCTATCACTTACAATAATCTTCGAGTTTCCATGTAGATTTTGAATTGTTTCCATAAATGTAGTAGCAATTTTACTTGATTTAAATGGATGAGATAATGCACAAAAGTGTGCATACTTTGTAAGTCTATCAACTACCACCATGATGACACTCTTTCCTTCAGACTTAGGTAAACCTGTGATAAAATCCATTATAATATCCTCCCAACATTGACTTGGAATGGATAAAGGTTGTATAAGACCCATGGTCTTAATTGTCTCAACTTTATTTTTCTGGCAAACCAAACATTCTGCCACAAATTTTGAATATCAGATTTAAGGCCATCCCAAAAAAAATCTTTCTTTACCCTGTGGTAAGTTTTTAAAAATCTCGAGTGTTGTCCTAAAGGAGAAGTGTGCAATTCCAAAATAATATTTTTTTTTAGTTGGGAATTATTGCAAATATATAAGCGATCTTTGCACCATAAGGAATCATTTTTCCAACTAAATGTATCATATGTACTAGGATCTTGCTGCAACTTTTGGATAAATTTCCACACTTCTTCATCCTTCTTCCATTCATCCCTTGCTTTGGTTATCCAATCTGGTTGGATAATAGAAATGACACAAATCAATTCTTCCACCTCTTGATCCTTTCTTGAGAGTGAATCTGCAACAACATTTAGCTTCCGTTTTTTGTAGATGATTTCAAAGTCATAACCCAACATCTTTGTGACCCATTTTTGCTTCTCTTCTGAAGATAGTATTTTTTCCAAAAAGTGTTTAAGACTATCATGATTAGTTTTTACCTTGAAGGTTCTTCCCATTGGTAAGGTTTCCATTTCTTTAGTGCATGTAGTATTTCCAACATTTACTTCTCATAAATAGTCTTTTGTAAATACTTTCGTTTGATTGGAATATTTTCAAAAGCAATGGGTCTTCCTTCTTGTATTAATACAACAACACTTCCATTTCCTAAGGCATCACATTCCACAATAAAGGTTTTTGTGAAATCTGGCATAACTAATACTGGTGCTAGACACATTGCCTCTTTAATATGTTCAAAGGCATTAGTTGATTTAGGAGTCCATGAAAATGCATCTTTCTTTAATAATGTTGTTAGAGGTGTTGCTATTTTCCCATAATTCTTAACAAACTTGCGATAATACCCTGTTAACCCAAGAAATTTGTGCAACTACTTTATGGTTGTGGGGACTTTACATTTCTTAATGGCTTTAATTTTTTTAGGGCCTACCTTAACACCCTCGTGAGATGCAATATGACCCAGATATTCCACCTCTTGTACTCCAAAGAAAAAATTGGATGTTTTTTCATATAATTTTTTCTCCTCCAATAGTTTGAGCACCCTATCAACATGTTGAACATGATCCTTCCAAGACCTGTTGTAGATTAGTATATCATCAAAAAATATTAGCACAAATTTTCTAAGGGTTTGAAAGTGGAATTAATCAGCCCTTGAAATGTAGAAGATTCATTGGTAAGGCCAAAAGGCATGACCAAAAATTCATAATGACCCTAGAGAGTTCGAAATGATTTTTTTAGAATATCTTCCATCTTCATGCTAATTTGATGATATCCTGAATGAAGATCCAACTTGGAAAAATAAATTTCTCCATGTAATTCATCCAATAATTCATCAATCACAGGAATGGGAAATTTATCTTTAATAGTGAGCTTATTGAGCTCCCTATAATCTGGACACATGTGCCATGATCCATCCTTATTGTGCACCAATAATACTGGAGCAGAGAAAGAACTTTGACAAGGTTGAATTATACCAACCTCTAACATTTCTGCAATCATGTGTTCAATTTCGCTCTTTTGGACATAAGGATATCTGTAAGGCCTGATGTTTGGAGGAACACTTCCTGGAATCAAATGAATAGCATGATCACGATTAGGAATAGGTAGGAGTCTTTTGGGAGTTTTAAACACCTTGGAATGATTGTCCAATACTTTTTGGAGATCTGGAGAAATGGATGATTTTCATGTTGGAACTTCTAGTGAGAATAATTGTGAAATTATGCCTCTTTGTTATTTCTTCAGAAGATTTGTCATGACATTAGAGCTTATTATCTTTCCTGGATTCCCTGTGATACCTTGTAATTTGATTTCCTTTCCTTCCGAAAGAAATTTCAAGAAAATTTCTTGAAAATTAAATGATATCGTCCCCAAGTATTGTAACCATTGTACTCTTAGTACAACATCAGCACCTCCCATTGGGATGGAAAGCATTGGACTATTCAATACATATTCCCCCATGGCTAGCTTTATATTATGGCATTTTCCAGAGAAATTTATAGTCCTCCATTTGCAACCATTACTTGACATTATGGTGCTGGGTACAGGAAACAATTCAATTCCTTGTCTACCTTACAATGAATAAAATTATGGGTACTACCCAAATCAATCAACACTATTACCTTTTTCTTCTTGATATGTCCTTCTATCTTGAGAGTTTGAGGAGTGGTAATTCCTGCCAATGCATTACATGATATGGTCGGACTCATTGTATTCTTCTTCTAGGTTATTCCCTGCATATCCTCTTCTTTTGAAGTTTCTTGTTCCTTTTCTTCCTCTTCACAATCTATGTAAAATAATTTCTTCTCAGCACACTTATGACCTTTAGTGTATTTCCTATCACAACTGTAGCAAAACCATTTTGCTCTTTTTTCTTCCAATTGTTGTGGTTTCAACCTTGTAGGTTGTGGAAGTCTAGGAGTAGTAACACTTCCATCTTTATAGTTGTGAGTGGTAGGCTTCCTTGTCGCGATAAATTTTCTTTCAATTTTTCTTGCCAACCTAGATGCCTTCTCCAATGAATCAAGTTCCCAAATGTGAACCTCATGTTGGATGTTCTCCTTTAAATTCCCTATGAATACATCAATCCTGTGTTCCTCTAGAATAACAGTTACCCTTATATTCAATTTTTGGAACTCCTCAATGTGCTCCACCACTGAACCCTTTTGCTTGAGATTTATCAATTTTCTAAAGAGGGTGTTGCTTTTTGTATCCTCATAATGTGCTATCATTTCCTTTGTAAAAATTGACCAAGTGACAATTTTTTTATGGGAGCAAAGCCATCGATACCATACAAATGTATTTTGTTCTAAATGTAAAGTTGTACCACTTTTGTGTGTGTTTCACATTATTGAGATCAAATATTGCTCCATCTGTAGTATCCATGTTACGATATCCTTGCCATCAAATTTACTCATATCCATCTTTGGAATATGGTGGTTATTCAATCCAAAATTAGAGTTTAGGAAATCACGATTAACATTTGGTTTTTCCTCATTGTGAGTTTCTTCTACTATATTTTCGCTATTAGGAATCATTTCTTATATCAACTTTGACAAACCTTCCTTCAAACCTTCCATGTCTTCCTTTAAACCTTCAATTTTTTCTTCCATACCATCCTTCAAACCTTAAATTTTTTCTTCCATACCATTCTTAAAACCATCCATTGTAGCTTCCACACCTTTCTTCAAACCATCCATCTTAGCTTCCACGCTTTTCTTCAAAACATCCATTTCATTTTTTGTTGCTCTTTGCAAGAGCGAAATTTGGTGCACTTGCTCTTGTAATTTTGATATGTCATGTTACATTTCTTCATCTTCATGATCCATAGTAGAGCCTTCTGAAGGATTAATGGGTGTTGAATTATTTTTAGCGGGAATTTTAGAACCCAATACTGATATCTATTCTACAATATGCCCTTGGAATCAATTCAAATTGATTCTTCAAACAAGACTTATAAAATTCGGGAAAAAATACACACCTTCTTCTTGCTTTTGAGGAGCTCGATATTGAAATTGAATTATCTTTGTGATTTTGGATCTTCAATATTTGAAATTTGACCTTGTAGTAGCACTCTGAATCTTCTTTTGAATTCCACAGGTCAGACGTGATTTGGACTCTTCAAGGAAAAGTTAAGCCCAATCTCCCACAATGACCTAATTATGGACTGGTTCAGTAGAGTGAACTTGTATGACATGCAATGTGTCACTGTTTCTCCGTTGGCTCTAAATTGATACACAAGAAACTACAGTCAGTGTACTTGTGGACACTTTTTATAGAATTCCAATCTGATGCTCAGAGAGAGAGTTATGATGATTTTCCCACGGTCACCTCTTTGAGATGAAATTCAGGAGCCTGAAAATACCCTAACTTCCACAGATCATATCTCCGAAAATATTGTGAACTAAGATTTGAAATTTGTACAGGAAGTTCCATAGGATTTTTTTTTTCTCTATAAAAATTTAAGCTTCTGAACCTTTGTAGAAAAAAAATTATAGCACAAATTCCATGATGACTTGTTTTAGGTGAAATTCGGGAGCCTAAAAAAACCCTAACTTCCACAGATCATATCTCCGAAAATATTGTGAACCAAGATCTGAAATGTTTACACAATGTTCCTCCAGATTTAGGCTTTATTCTGTAAAAATTTCAGATTCTGCACATTTGTAGAACACACGTTATAGAAAAAATTCCATTATGACCTGTTTGGAGCAGCAAAACCCTAGAATCCAAAGCTCTGATACCAAATGTTATGAAACCAACTCCAAAAATAGAAGAAAAGAGATATCAACGCCTTATAAATAAGCCACTTTTAGGGGGAAACCTCTAATACATTACATAAATGAACAATTCTCGAATGATACAAATGAAAAAACCTCCTTTCTATATATAGGAGTCCATGGGGCCACAATGTAATCCTAGCCTACCTAACAAAATAATGTAAGGGCACAATAATAACAATATGGGGGTTACACGGGTACAACAATAACAATAAGGGGGTTACCCTAACAACAATAAGGGAATATACTAGTAATATAGGGACCTAACAATACATTAATATTTCTTTATCATATGCTATTTCTTTTTCATGTTGCAGGTATGAAGACCCTCAAATTGCCATGCTTTTTGCTGAAGAGTCTGACAAAGATGTCAGCGAAGATCCAGACAAATATTTCTGCCTCAAAATACAGCTTGTATCATCAAGCTCTCATCAAGGTGTTAACTGAATAAATTTAATGAAAATAAATAAAGCATGGGACCATTTCTTGTTCTATAGGGCAAGCCAACCTACACCTACACCTCCATCTTCACAACAACACCCTCAACTTGAAAAATGAACCAAGAGGAAGGCTAAGAAGGAAAATATCAATAAATATAAGAGAAGAAAATAAAATATGTCTTGAGTCAAGGTTGAGAGAAATTTGGAGAAAGGAGAGAGCTCCTCAGTTAATAAACCCGAGTCTATGGAAATGGTGCCCCACATTCCTCCTTTTCCTAATGTCTACACCAAAGCTCGAAGAGGAAGTGTTGCAACTACATAGAAATCTAAAGTAAATATGCTACCAGAAATTTCGGACGCAGATATTCCACATAAGATGCATAAATATTATCAGCCCACAAAGTCTGACAAAGAACTCCTCAAAGATGCAGGGTATGAGATCAGTAGCAAGAAGAAGAAAGAGGAAGCCAAACATGTTGCTGGTACCGAAAAAAGACATACCTGAGACAAAAGCAAGTCCAGGCTTAAGTCCAAGGCTCTACAAAATCCAAGTTTATTGACAGAGATCACTGATATAGAAGGAAAATATGAAGGGTTAAAGACAAAGGAATCCAAGAAGAAAGACAAAAACAAAACCCCTTTACAACGGCACACAAAACCCTCAAAAAGAAGAAAGATTCAAAAAGGTGCAAAAGAGGAAAAGGCAACTATCAAGGAAGCAAGCACAAGAACAACCAGATCAAGATCAACTACTAACAACAAGACAGAGTTGGACAAGCTTACTGAAGCTGCAACTCACATAGAAGAAGGTAAAAAGGTTTTTTGATAAAACACCCTTTTACTTATCAAGTGCAATTTTGAACAAAAACTTAGATGTCAGAGAATGTAATTCTGTAAAGGTTTTTAAGTCTTTTCTATGCATTTTTTAAAAATAAATAGAGTGCTACCAGAAATTCCATTAGCGTTACAATTTTTGCGTAGTTACAGGTTTTTACTGAAATTTCTCGTAAAGCTTGTTTTAACTAATTTTTGACACTTGTTAACAAAGTTTTCGAGCCAGTAAAAGAAAGATAAGGACTCGTAACTAAATTGATATTACAAGTGATTTTGATAAGTGGTTATGAGGTTGTTGGAGGTCATATTGAATTAAGATACATGGTTATTTAAGACCCAAATACATAAGGAGACAAATCAACAGAAAAAATGGCAGCATGTCAGCATACTCAACAGTTCAGCCTAGTTTTATTCTCTTCTCTCATTTAAATCTATCCTTTCAGTTATATTTTGATGGGATATGGTTTTAATTTCATATGAAACCGATGTAATATTAGGATTAGTGTTTCCATATTTTTAGAAGAGGTGGAGTTGGTGCCTCTCTTTCTATATATACCATTTGTAAATACCATTTCCAAGTTGGATGTTGGTCTACTTGAAGAATTAATATAACAAAAAGCTTTTTGCACTTCATGCTGGAGGATTTTGTGACTCAAGAACTATATAATTCATGGTGTGTTTTCTCTATTTGTTAAATTCTTCTAATTTATGATTTGTAGCAACTATTAAGGTGTGAGTAAGAAACATTTAAAGGATTTAATAGTACATTATCTTCTTTCCAGCATTCTGCAAATCATATATGTGTTGTAGAACATGTTAGTGAAGATTTCATAAAGGATTTGTGAAATAATTGATGCATGCAATCTACTTTATGAATGTTTTTTACTTTTCATAAACAAATTTTGTGTAAAGAGCCATCATTATAGTTGTGTGACTGATTTAGGATATGAATATTTCCTAGAATTGGTACCATCTATCCATCTCCTTTCATTTGTTACACTCTCCTCGCTATACTACCAATTTAACCATACAATTTGTACTTTCCACAACTTTCCAAATACATGAAAGTTTTAAAGAATATAAAAATGATTTCAAACTCCTTGAGAAGCTATCCCACCACTCAAAAAACCATTTAAAATTTGAAATGAACTATGATGTGTAAGGCTTACTCCTTTTTAAGTCAAGGAGTGACTCCTTGCGCTAACAATAATAATTAAGGTTAATTATATACTTGTCATTATATTTTTGTTGTGGTTATACACATGATAGATGCTAGTTAGGTGCGGTCATATGCACTTGCGTTAGATAGTCATGTAGGATAGTAATTTTTTGTTATATGCAATTTTGTTGATGTTATATGTTAGTTAACTTGATGATTATCTTATATGTTGTTGATATATGTTAGTTAACTTGATGATTGGCATTATTTCATTTAAGATCTTGATGTTATATGTATCGTACTAACCGATATGGGCTTATGCAGATGATTATGGTTACGATATTAAGGTAAGAGTCGACATATTTGATATATTGTATTGTACCAATCTAGACTGACTGTGCATATGTGATTGTTATGCATGAATGACAATTTTTTATGAACTTATGAGGTGAACATATTAGTTAGTTACTATTATGGATATCATGACCTTATTTATGTTTGAGTCGACCTTTTGTGAAGTTATATCATCTCAACTATATTGATTGTGTAGACACGATAGCAACCCCTGAGATACATCAAGGTATGAATTTGATTATGTCGTCTATTTGGTGTTTGATTATGTCATCTAGTTGATTAAATTTAACATGGTATGTTTACAAGTTGTTTGAATGTTTGATTAATTGCATGATATGAATATGTGTCTGTAATATTGCATGAAGGATTGATCTTGTTTAAGTATGTTGTACTAACACATATGTGAAAAGAAAATTGATAGGCACCTCAGTGTAAGTGCGAGCTAGTTGTAGTATTATTATTTTGACTATTAGTTGATTATGACATGCCTGTTAGTCTTGGTAGGGGTTGATTTTAGTTAATATATATTGTGCCTTGATATTTGGAACATGTGATTGACATGTGTGAACAGTTGTCTAGAAACATGCTTGGTATTAGTGTTAGGGTTTTTATATGTCCTTATAAATCCCTAAATTTAAAACTGTTAATCTAGAGTTTGTAATATTTTAGTTACAAGGCATTGCATTTGAGATCTAAATTGATAATCCTATACTTAGTATGAAATTAAGTACCAAATGACCAAACTCTTTTTCTAGTTTAAAATCGTTGCACTAATGTTTTCTGAAGTGAAGAAACCTTTTATACTCTTCAATGTCACACAAATAATTCAAATTGAAAATTCATTTTCAATAACCATGCAACTAATTAAATATTTATTCTGGAAATAAACTCAAAAATCATCATAAGATATGTTCATAATTCAAGCTAAACAATATGTTTTACTCAAAATATTCACACGGAACTAACCAAGGGTCAAGCTAGAAATAAAAAAACAAACCTAACAATGCTATTAGGCTCAGGATCATTCACACAACTTCCTAATTCAACAAGTATATTTGAAATTGATTGAAAAATGATGGAAAAGGGCTTATAGCTCCTACACAATCTCACAGAAGTTCAAACATATTGAATATCAGCTATAGGGACTCCTTATTAGAACTTCAGATCCACATACAATATTTTATTTAGATCAAAGAGTGAATCAATCCAAAAATAATGAAAAACTCCTTCCTTAGAAATCCTATTTAAGCTGAAACATGTTCTTTGTCAATGATAATTATCAAAAGAGAAACCAATCATTAGTGGAATTTTAAGTTCTAAAATGGGCCTCCTCAGGAAATAATAAAATAATAGCTAAACCAATAAAATAATATTTATGAATTTTCAATTCACTTTTTGCACCAAAATCCATGTAACCATAGTTAAATTCAATTCAAAATTTGTACCAAAATAAAATTAATAAAAAATTGTATTGATGCGACTATAAATAAGAATAAGCATTTCAAGAAAAAGTCGTTATCATTGAACAACTAATGCATTTGTCCTTTGTACTTAAATAAATTAAAATAAAATAAAAATGTACATTTATAAATTCTTAATTATATTATATGCTATTAATTAAAATTTATATTATTTAAATTGTAGAATAACATGTAATTAATATATTATATAAAAATTCCCGGATGCGGGTGTGTAATATTGTGTTCTGTACGTGGGCGGCCTGGTGGGTTGGCACGTGGCCTGTTAGCACTGCCATCCGACCTCGCATGATGCCAGTCTTTAAGTCTTCTGCTAACTTCTTCAATGTTGCGTTAATGCAGCTCGTCCCTCCACACCAGGCCGCTAGTTCATCTGTCATGGTGCCCTTCCAAGAATTAATTCATGCTCCTCCCCTACGTATGTTGTCCCCTTGCTACTGCAGAGCCTCGCTCTCGGACCATCACAGGGAAACGTTGTGCACTGGAATGTTGTGTTGATTTGTCGCCGGGATTTCATGTTTCTCAAAGCCCATTCTGCAATTTCAGTCGTCGCTCGTCCTCTGTCCGTCCCTATGCTCCTCTGCGAGTTGAAGCTAGTCCACTTTCAGTCCCCCCCTACCTTCACGGCACTGCCAACTGTTCAGCACCTCCCACTCTTTACACTATGCCTAGATTGTGCCAGAGAATGCGCTGTAGGAGGGGTAGCTCCCGTGGGCGTGTTATCCGCCAGCCCTCCTCCGCGACTTCGGATTCCTCGTCTTATTCCTCGGACTTCTACTCTGACCGCTATCCCAGTACCAGAAGTGGTCGTGGACGGGGTTGAGGGCAGCATAATTCAGCTGCGCGCTCTCATCTCTCCTCCCCTTCTCAATCTCACACCGCTCGTTTTCAATTCCCTTGTACACTCAGTAATTTCTCCTTCATCGCTTCAGTCACCATTGAGCTTTGCGAGGATACTTTTGGTCTGGTTGTTGTGACACTAGGGGTGACTCTGGAGACAAGGGAGGAAGATAGGCATGGCACTTCTCAGATTGAAAAAAAGCAGAGCAAGGATCCTGGTGGAACTGCAACCCAGGACATGAACATTCAAGCTTGTCCAAGCGTCCCAATTGGTGGCGGTTCTTTAGGCAAAGAGGGCCATCCCTTTGAGGAAGAAGATCCCTACAAATACGGGTGCCGCATTGTCAAAGAGTCACCTTCCACCTCTCATGAAGCTTAATCAGGTTGGCGTTCATTGGTTTCTGGTTCTCTGTTGCTCGAAGGTGCTCAATTCCCTCCTGTTCTACAGTCATTTTATGCTCTACAATTCTCATGCTCAGTCTTTTTTTCTAAATTCAAATTGTCGGTTTCCCATGCGTGGGCGGAATTCTTCTGACTGTGTATTTGGATCTTGGTTATGGTCACTGTTGTTTAATGGTTCAAAATTCAGTTTTGAAATGGCCAGTGCTTCCTAGTTTATTTGTATATGCCCAGTCCACCAATTTTGGTCTTTGAAATACCTTTGGTCAGTCTTCAGTTTAGCTATGGGCGCATTCTGTTTCTCTGAACTAGACATGGTCATGGTCCTAGAAGCTCATCTGGTCAGTCTTCAGCTAGTATTTTTGGTCAGTGTTCAGCTATGTAATGTGAGCATGCCGCATCTCTGGGCTAGACTTCTCGAGGCCACTGCCTGTATGTAAAAATATTTTTGTATCAATATAGGAGTAGACAAATTCAGAAAAAAAAAAATATACTATATAAAAATAATATAATATAATAAATGTATAGGGATATGCATTGTTTCTTTCAAGAAGTACGAAATGACAATAATATTATTTTATTCAAAAAGTGTGAAATGACATTTATTATGAGTACTTTATTTTGACTTTAAAAGTAATTAGAGCACTACCATGGTTAACCATGAGTTTTTATCCACCATTGAGAATGTGACAAGTAAGTACCTTTAACTCAAGAAATGCCACCTCAACCATTAGAGATGATGGCATCCCCTAAAATGTGATTGTTTCTCATAAAGTGAATTTTGATTGTACATTTTCCTTAGGAGGCCCATTTTAGACCTCAAAATTCCCAGACTTAGATAATACTTATGAAAATGATTTCACAAACTCACACATTTTAGAATAGGAATCTAACCAATCATCAATTTTAACATAACATCCAAATCTACAAAATATTTTAGATATTATTCAATTACACTCCGAAGTACCAAATATCTGAAAGTTCCCAAAAGAAACAAATATTTTAAGTATAGTTTTGTTAATTCTAATCCACAAACACACTTCCTATCTAACTGAAATTGATTACAAAACTTGTCTAAGGTCAGTGGTGGGCCCTTGCCACGACCCAAGAAAAGCTAATTTACCTCAATAACTTCACATATTATAAGCACATAAATCCATAAATATAAAAGTTGATATCACTTATGTATTAAAGTATTCAATAAAACATAAATCCAAGAATTCCAAACTAAAATGAAAACGTATTCATATAATGTTTTATAGTCACAATATTTTTGCTTCATTTTTCGCTAACCCCTCACATGGATGCTTGGCCTTCTTAAATAATTTATGCCTTGAAGACAATTATAACAAAAAAAAAAGGTTGTTGGACATTGGGTTCAACACTCCCCATGTGTTTCGCGACATGGACTAACCACCTCTTGTGGATCCTAACTCTAGTGATTGTAGCGGAGACTAACGCCTGTAGGTTTTGGTCTAATGAAAATTGTGATTCCAACGAGTGGTATCAGAGCGATAGGTCTCAAGTTCGAAACTCACCCAGCTCGCGTTGGGCGGGGGGGGGGGGGTGTTGTACATTGAGTTCAACGATCCCCGTGTGTTTCGCGACATGGAATAACCACCACTCGTGGATCCTAACTTTGGTGATTGTAGTGGAGACTAACGCTTGCAGGTTTTTGTCTAATGGAAATTGTGATTCCAACAAGGTATGTGTGATCTAGGCTTAGTTAAGCTAAGCCAAATTCCAAAGATCACTTCTACATCTTAGAGTATCTGCACTGATCCAACTATAATACTATCTTTAGAATGAAGAAGTTATCACCACGACTAAGAACAAAACAAGTTTCCTTTGATATGCCCATCGATTGACTGGTACCAAATTTGGAACAAAGTACTAAATATAGTACAAAATTAATTACTCAATATCTGCCTGATATATTCTTGAGCTAGATGTTCAGTCACTCGTGACCTGTCAATGCATTCAAATTTCCATCCTTATATTTAAGAACCTTAGCAATAAATCATTCAATATTGAGTCAAGAATTATAAAATAGTTTAACATCTACTTAGACTAACCAAATATATTTAAAAACAATCCTAATTGTGAATCTTACCTCCATTTATAAACTAACACATGTTAGCCATTATGGAATGGTTTCAAAATGTGAAAAGGGGTAAAATAGAGTAGTTTATAATGGAAATAGTGGGATAAGGTGTCAAAAAGGCTAAAAAATTTAGGTCCCAACATCCCCCCATTCCATAGGGAATGCATGTCGTCATGCATCTGATGTTGGGCTATATTAATCACTATTGAATCACTAAAACAATACACATAAATTATCAATCCAGGGACGTCTTTTATTTCAATGACAGTTGCACTGTCTCTGCCGATACACCCAACCAAAAGCAATTCCAAATAAAAGAAATTGTTGCTAAAGTAAATTCTGGAAGTAAATCACTCATGTAGAAATAAAATGATCTACAAGACTGTAATCACACTTATATTAATCTATTATAGCGTGCCACAAAACAATTATCTAGCTGGTGTCTCTAATCTCATATGTGTAACAACATACAAAATATTGAAATTGAAGCGGATATATTCACAGCTGAAGCAGCAACAACATCACCTCTACTGATACATAAACCAAAATAAAAACACATATACCCAACTACCTTAATCACTACAATCCATGCTAAAGAGAAGGGCCCTTCCTCCCTAGCAGAGCGTAGGTAGAGAAAGAACTTAATGGAAACTAAATTGAATAACGCATGTAACAACAATAACAGGAAAACTTGTATTAATATGAGCAAAATTACAGAGCCAAAATAATTTTGTTCTTTGCTAACCTTTTGACCTCAAGGGCCAAGAACTATATATTGGTTACATCTCGGAAAAAAAAGGGATAGATTAGTCATGAGAATCTTATGATTCTCATGCTGATCGAAATAGAATAGATTTGGTTACAACCACTTCTTAATAAAAGTCTAACTGGAAAATTATCGATTACAATAAAAACCACCCAGAGGCTTTTATCCAAAAATACAATGCTTAATAACTTCTATAGCTATCACGATAAACCATAGTTGTAGCGTAACAGCTAGAGGACAGGTAAGCAATAGGAGTTGACGAGATCCGGTCAGCAGTACAACTGTAACAACAGTTTGCCAGCGGATCTTTAATAACAAAGTGTAACAACATCATGGTGTAAAAATATCGTAGTAACATCACACCCTTAACTTCTCCTGTATGCCTCGTGCTTAGGATATTTTGGGCTACAAATGACATTTGGAAAGACAAAACAAAGAACATAGATCTTCTCCAAATATTCATCCTCAATTAGTCATAAAAAAGGCACGATATATCATAATAATTAATGAAATGGCATAGTAATGAAAATAAGGTGAAACAACACAAGTTAATGATAGAAAGGTAGGAAAAAGAGGCAAAGATAGTCCCATTAGTTATAGTCATGAGGAAAAAAAGGGAGAACAAATGTAGGAAAAGTGTGCAAAAATAACACCCAACATCTCCCCCCAACTGAAACACTTGCATGTCCTCATGCAAACTCATCTCTCATAGGAATATCTCTGGTGCAGGTCGGTGAGATCATAAGCACCAGCTGTATCTTCATCTGCAGACCTGTACCCCTGATTGGCCATAAGTTGTCGTACGCAGGACTCTGATTCATACTTGCTCAATTCATAATTACTCTGATAATCCTCAGTTGGCAGCCAGATCAAAGGAAAGTTGAATCTCAATCTGAGCCATAAATCACCTAGGGGTTGTACTATCTGTGCATATGCTGGTACATGTGTAATAGCCACCACAAAATTCTGGAATGCAAATGAGTTCCCCTTTGGTAGCTCAGCACTGTTGGCTTCTGTGTGTCTCAAGCACCCAGTCAAGGCTCGACTCTTCATCACTGAGAATTGGTTGAGGAAAAAATTCACAATCCTTCTTCTGTAAGTGGCATCTGGTTCCTTTATCCCAGTAGTACTCAACATTCTCCTGAATTCTCACCTTAACTCAGGGGCCCATCCTGGTTCTGCCCGGACCCATAATTTCATCTTCTCCTCATTAGCATCCATATATTTGATGGCCAAATGCCATTCAATCCGATTCTTCATGAAGGACATAAAATATCACAATTGTAGGCCCCCCATATAGGAGAATACTGTCACAACCATTTTCATACTCAAATTCTCACAAATGATATTGTGTAAGAATAACTCACACAACAGGCTTTGTTCATCAAAATTGGAGGCATGGAAAACATCTAAAAATGTGTGAGTGGAAGAACATAAATAGGGTCTGTCCTCCATAACAAATTTCATCTGGAATAGGAAGTACATTCCCATAGAAAAATAGGATAGGATGGGGAAGGCCGCCTGCACCACAACAAATTGAGGGAGAGATCATGAAGTTTTTGCTTATCTATGGTAACATCTCGAACCTGCTGTTGTAACAGAAGCAGTTGTTCCTCCTACTTCTTCAAGGCTTCCTTCTTCTTATAATTCTCCCATCCTTTCTTCAACTCTTCTTTCATCCATCTTTCATGTAGGGTGTCTATCTCCCTCCGATGTTCTTTCAGCAAAATCGTCCCATCCTGAAGGGATATTTATTTCTGTTTCCACTTCTGTAATTCAGAAATTAACAAGATTTTCTCAGAACTCCATTCCAAGATGGGACTCGGCGTTCTTCTGCATTCAATATCAACATCAATAATGGATGTAACAGCCTCTGCTGAATGGGGTTGTTCCACCTTGGCTGT
Organism: Pinus albicaulis; assembly: GCA_034641835.2. Taxonomy (NCBI): domain Eukaryota; kingdom Viridiplantae; phylum Streptophyta; class Pinopsida; order Pinales; family Pinaceae; genus Pinus; species Pinus albicaulis. Next base: position 682,410,472 of record CM076584.1, on the reverse strand, counting down.
TGGTTCTTGTGTAACAACAGCTTCCTCAGTGGGTTCTTGTGTATCAGCCCCTTCGTTTCCACCTAGAGTAGCCTCTATGTCCATTTTTGTTTCTTCTACAATAGCATTAGCCTCCACAGTTTCTTGTGTATCGGCCTCGAGGTCAATTATTACAGGGGGCTCTACTTTAACTGTTGGTTCTTGTGTAACAACAATATCCTTAACAGGTTCTTATCTAACAGCCTCTTGTCATTCTGTTTATGTTTCCATTGGGCTAATGTTTTCCCCATAGACCTTATATCTCACCGATTTTAGTTCTTGAAAACATGTCATGCATACAAACACTAAGATTTCCTTCCCCTCAAATAATCTTTGCTTCAATTCTTCATTTTCCTTTCTTATATTTTCAAGCTCTAAAAACAAGACATGGGTTTCGTCCTTACCTGATAAGGAGGATTTCCTTTCTTCTTATGATAGTTATACTTTTGGCTGATTTTTGGCTATAAGCAAAGGTTCTGTGGGTATGCTAACTTTCACCCTATTTTTTTATCCGTCTATCCCCAATTGGTTCATCAATAGGTTCTTTCCCAATTCTGACTTTGGCAGGCCGAGTTTGGGTTTCTACTTCTGTCCGACTTCCTCTTGAAGTCGTAGTTTGTTTCCCTCGGCTTTTCCTCAGCCTTTTTCACTTTAATTCTTCCCAGTTCTTTCCTTGCTGGCCTAGGGCATCCAACACGATCAATTTGATGAGTACGTGATTGGTCACACATGCTTCCAGGTGTGCTTCCATCTTTATTGCCGCCGCCATATGCTTGATGTTCCCTAATAAGTAGAATGGAAGATTAATCTTTTGTTGGTGCCCAAGGTGATTAATTAGAGGAAAGTGATAGTTAAACCCTATCGTAGATCTTCCCTCACAAGTGATATATTTGATTAAACCCAAGGCAACATCTACCCATGGCTGAGGGAGTGACAACCTGTCAATTCCTCTCCCTTTCTTCTCCAGTTTTTATTCTCCTTCTAGGAAGTCTTCTTTCAAGGAGGGGTCATTTATTTTTCTGTTAAATCACCTCCATCCCTCTACTGGAAATGTAGTTAATCGGGCAATTACCTCTTCATTCACCTCAACTTCCAAGCCCCTAGCTCGGGTCTGATTGTTATTCAAATTTTGAGCAAATTCGATTGCCATCGCCTCGTCCGAGCCTTCTAGCTTCTAGAAATATTCAATCCATCCAGTGTCTCTGAATATATGGTAGGCTGCTGGAAAATTTTTCAAGGCATCCATTGATCCAGATCTTGGGGGGAGGCCCCCAAGATCTAAAAAAAATGAAATGGATGTGACTAGATCTGCAAAATTAGAATGCCAGAAAAAAGAGAGAACACAAAGAAAATAAAACCACAAAGAAACTTGTTTTATTAAAACAGAGAATAATTGTAGAAGCTACATTGTGGCGGACAATCTGTCCTTTTACAAACTGAGGCTTGCTATTTATAGCCTTTTTGAGTTACAATACCATGTGTAGATACCATAGGCCAATACCATGGGTAGATGCCACTTACAATACCATGGGTAAATCCCATGTGTGGATGAATACCATGGGTGGATACATACCATGAGTAACTTACAATACAATGGGTGAATAAATATCATGGGTGGATGAATACCATGGGTCGATGCCATTTACAATACCATGGGTAAATTCCATGGGTGGATGGATAACATGGGTAGATGAATACCATGGGTTGATGCCATTTTCCATTCGAATCATTCCTCCCTCCTTAAGAAGAAATGGTCCCCATTGCGTGAAGTTCCCTCCTGATAAGACTTTGTTGAATATGAAGAGCCACTGAAGAGAAGGGTTTTGTGTAGTTAACCCATAACCGTGATGAACGAAGATCTGAGGATAGAGATACCCTGTAATGCTTGTGACCAACTGTGATATTGACAGTGTGCGGCATAGCAAATGGACTTCAATGAAGTGTGGGTTTGTGGATGAACCAAAACCACGACAAACAAAGATCCAAGGATAGAGATACCCTATAATGCTTATGACCAACTGTGTTACTAACAGTGTGCGGCCTAGCAAATGGACTTCGATGAAAATGATTTTGTGCGATTGACCCATAACCGTGATGCTGATTGTTGATGAAGTAGCAGGTGCCTACATAGCTTGGGGTGGGAGGGCACGTCTCCAAATAACCCAAGCTGAATGCTGATATGATGAAAATGATGAATGTGAAGCAGGTTCCTACTAAAGCGGGGTGGGAGGGCACATCTCCAAAGGGAACTCGCTCCGAATGCTGCTCCAGATTTAAAATGAGCATAAATCAGTCAATATAACTCAGAATATTTATTATAACCTATTTTTGGAAATGGAATGATCATTCTGCATCTTCTCATGTTTTTGAAACCACTATCTGGAGTCTCTAGACTCTTAGATTTGCGCTGGAACTGTCTCGCCGTCACAAAATTTCTGAAAAAATAGTTGATTTTAAATCAACGATAACTCCCACATCCGGACTCCGATGCGACCAATTTTTTTTTTTGAAATTGGGTGATTTTTCAAGAGGAGCTTAGATATATATCCATTCTTCTGAAATTTTTCACTGAAAATTGCGAAAAATGACAGGAGAGCCGCCGTCTATGAATTGTCGTCAGAAAAATTGATTCAACATTGTTGATTTTGAATCAGCGATATCTCTGTCATCCGAACTCCAATTTGGCCAATTTTTTTTTGAATGTGAGTATTTTTTCGCAAGGAATCCAGATCTGGTCTTTAGTTTTGTAAATTTTTCACCAAAATTTTCAGATCTGATCTAAAAACTCGCCACCCAAAAGAATTCACGGATTTTGTTGAAGATTGCCGCAAAACATTGAAACTGAAATATGTTTCAAACCCTCATTCCCATGGAGGTGTAACCCGAATCTGATACCACTGATCTAGATATTGGGGGGAGGCCCCCAAGATCTAAAAAAATGAAATGGATGTGACTAGATCTGCAAAATTAGAATGCCAGAAAAACGAGAGAACACAAAGAAAATAAAACCACAAAGAAAATTGTTTTATTAAAACAGAGAATAATTGTAGAAGCTACATTGTGGCGGACAATCTGTCCTTTTACAAACTAAGGCTTGCTATTTATAGCCTTTTTGAGTTACAATACCATGTGTAGATACCATAGGCCAATACCATGGGTAGATTCCACTTACAATACCATGGGTAAATCCCGTGTGTGGATGAATACCATGGGTGGATACATACCATGAGTAACTTACAATACCATGGGTGAATAAATATCATGGGTGGATGAATACCATGGGTCGATGCCATTTACAATACCATGGGTAAATTCCATGGGTGGATGGATAACATGGGTAGATGAATACCATGGGTTGATGCCATTTTCCATTCGGATCATCCATAGAATCCGGCTTGTGCTTGACCACTGCTCCACCCATCTTGCTGTTGTTTCTGAATTTGCTTCTACTACTCAACCCACTGTAATATCACTGCACTGCTCACTTCTTCCCAACGTCTCTGCCTATCCCAATTGACAAGTTTGCAATGAGGATACAAGGCTTCAGTCGAGGAGATTGATGGGAGGTGACAGGTTTTACGGATTACCGAATCATACCCCACACCACTCTTCATAAATGTCCCGTTATGGAAACTAATGGATTCTAAGTACACACGCTCTTTCCAGCCAGATTTAGTCATCATTGGCATTTGTGCTATTAATTGGGTGCATGCAGATTTGATAGAGGTTTATGACTAGAAATTTTTTCAATGATTTCAAGATATATCCCCTCCCCCACCTTAATGGTGACGGTCGCCCACGGCCATCACGGGAATATCGTTACTTTTTCCAATAATCACCAAATCATAAATGATGACGTTACCTTTTGAATGACATACCTGAGGCAGCGTGGAGGAAGATTTCAAATTGGTGGCGTACTGCTTGCAGTGCTCGTGTTGTTGCATTTGGTTGGCACAATTATTGTTGTTATGGTATGAAACATGAGAAACAGTGTTCATGGGTGTCGGTTGTTACATGTGTAACAACCAAGACATCCTTTAGATTTTTCTTTAAAAATTAAACATAATAATTAGGATAAATTGGTACAGAAAGAAAATCAAATGAATACCATCATCTTAGAAAATGGGTCAGGAAGGAAAGATGATGTTTCAGGAAGAAAAATATGGGTGTAACAGCCGCCACAAGAGTGGTTTTCAGTTGTTACAAACTATCTGACTGTGCCCTGGAAAGAGGTTTTCACAGTTAGATTTATTATTTTTGTTTTATTATATATATATATATATATATATATATATATATATATATATATATATATATATATATATATATATATATATATATATATATATATATATATATATATATATATATATATAAACAAAAATAACCGCTAACAAGGGTGGTTTTTAGCTGCTACACTTGTTGGAATTTCAAATTTTAGGATGCACAGGAGAATGTTCCCGTGATGTTGTAACATGAAGATCAGAGCCCGCGACAATGTTAACAAATGATTCCTTCGAATCAGGTTGATGATATAACCTTAAACGGTGCCCATTAACCAGTAATGGTGTCTTAGCACTGTCGATGGTGACCAATTGTACAGTCCCATTGTCAAAGACCGTGTCCACTTCGTAAGGACCTAACCATCTGGTGCATAGCTTGCCTTTGAAATTCTTGAACCTTGAATCATAAAATAGAGCCCTTTCTCCTTTCTGGAACTTTTTCTTCTTAATAAACCCATCATGCCATGTAGCTCTTTTCTGTTGAATGGTCTATGTCAGTTGAATTGCAGCAAACCATTTCTCTTCCAACTCATTAAGTTGGTTCAATCTTTTTGTCTATGTCGTACTTATGTCTAGATCGACCTGCAATGATGTTATTAATGTCTTTATTTCAAACTCTATGGTGAATATAGGATTCTTACCATACACCAGTTCATATTGTGAGAAGCCAGTAGTATTCCTCCATGTTTTCCTATAAGCCCACAGTACCTATGGAAGTTTCTTGGCCCTGTTTCTTCAGTGGTTGGCTACTATCTTTCTTAAGATTCCCTCAATGACTTTATTGGTGCTTTCCACTTGATCATTTTCTTGTGGGTGATACGGTGAAGTGATTCTGTGATGAATTCCATACTTTTCAACCAGATTCTTGATCAAATGAGATGTGAACTGAGGCCCCCCATTTGTCACTATCTCTCTAGGTATCCCAAAGCAAACAAAAATATCTTCAAACAGGAAGTCTGAAACTTCCTGCTCTGTTTCTCTAATTAGAGCCTTTTCTTCAACCCACTTTGTGACATAATCGGTGCAAACCAATATGTATGATTTCTGTTGCGATGAAGGATTAATTGGGCCCAAAAATTCTAGGGCCCATTTCTCAAATGGTTCTATCACTATCTGAGGTTGTAATGATATCTCATCTAATTTTAGAGGTTGGCCCATCCTTTGACAACTATCACATCCTTTCACAAACTTCTTGGCATCCTGGAATATAGTTGGCTAGTAGTACCCTATTGAGAGTACTTTATATCTTGTCCTTTTGTCAGCGAAGTGCCCTCCACAAGGTTCCTCATGACAAGCCTTCAAGATCTCAAATACCTCATCTTCTCTAACACATCGCCTAATTTGAAAATCTAGCCCAGTGTGATAGTGATTGCCTTATATCCAGGAGTAGGTAGCACTCTATTTTATAATCTTCTTTCTTTCCTTGGAAGACAATTGGTGTGGGAATTTTCCTACAAAAATTTAATTGGCTATATTTGCATACCATGGTGAGTGAGTAGATATGGAAAAAAGATATTCATCTGGAAAAGAATCCTTAGTGGCAGTGCAGTCATCACTTATAGTTAATCTAGAAATAAAATCAGCAACTACATTATCTTTTCCGAGTTTATTTACAATATTAATATCAAATTCTTGTAAAAGCAATAAACATTGTGTAACTCTACCATTAGTAACAGGTTTTTTCATCAAAAATCAAATTGCAACATGGTCAGTGTGTAAAAATACTTGATACCTGGTGATGTAGTGCTGAAATTTGTAGATAGCATGCACTACTACTAGGAATTCCTTCTCAGAAACAGTGTAGTTGAGTTCTAGTGGAGTTAAGATCTTATTGATGTAATAAATGGCATAAGGTTTTTTCTCCTCCAGCTGCTCCAAAACAACACCCACAACTATGTCAGATGCGTCCGTAGCAATATGAAATGACAATTCCCAGTTTGTTCCTCGTAAAATAGGTGATGTTGTTACATAGTTCTTTAACTTAAGGAAGGCCTGCTCACACTTTCCTGTCCACACAAATTCCACGTCTTTCATGAGTAATGAAAACAAAGGAGATGTTATCTTTGAAAAGTTCTCTATAAATCTCTTATAGTATCCTGGATGTCCCAAAAAACTACGTACCTCTTTTGGAGTCTTAGGGGTCAGGATTTTCGAGATTACCTTAATTTTTTGCAGGATCTATCTTGATTTCCATCTGCCGAAATGAAATGTCCCAGCACAATTCCCTCAGTCATCATCATGTGGCATTTCTCCATGCTCAGAGAAACATTATTTTGTTCATAACGTTCCAACACTTTTTCCAAGATAGCTAATTCTGTCTCAAAGGAATTCCCATAGGGTGTAAAATAATCCATAAATATTTCAAGGTAGTCATTCAAAAGATTGGAAAAAATACCCAATATTTCCCTCTAAAAGGTTGATGGTGCATTAAAAAGGCCAAAAGGAAGGACTTTGTGTGCAAAAGCACCCCATGGGCAAGTGAAGGTTGGCTTGTCTTCGTCTTCCGGGGCAATCTGTATTTGATTATAGCCACTAAACCCATCTATGAATGAAAATAATTTATTCCCAAGAGAGTATCCAAGACCTAATCAATGAATGCTAAAGGGAAATGGTCCTTTTGAGTGGCCTTGTTAAGCTCTCTATAGTCAACACAGACTCTCCATTTTCCATTCTTTTTCAGAACTATGACAAGCGGAGACACCCACTAGCTATCAGAAATGGGGTAGATGAAATTAGCATTAAGGATTTTCTATAATTATTATTTCACTATCTCCTTAAGTGCAGGGTTCATTCGGCATTGCGGTTGTCTAACTGGTTTGCAGTCCTCTTTAAGGTAAAGGCGGTGAGTGCGTAGGCCAGGATGGATTCCTTTCATATCTATATAGTTTGATGCAAATGCCTTTTTATATTTCTGTAACAGCTGTATCAGTAATTTGTTTTGTTTAGCAGTTAGGTTAGGATTGATGTTTAAACATTTCCCAAGTTCGATTTTAACGGGATTGCTGATAGTATGCAGAGTGATTTTCAAATGTTAAATAATTGCATCATCTACCTCATATTCTTCCCCTAGATCTCTAATGGAGGCAAGAGAGAGTGAATTACTAATAAAACTAGTAATGATATCGTCCTCTGTTTCATCCTTAAAGTATTGTGCTTTTCCAAGCGTAAGAAGAGGTAGGGAAAGATCATATTCAGGTGCAAATTCTTCCCACCATGGACTACTCAAATCCGTATGAGGTTTTGCTGGGGGATAAAGATTCAAGTTCTAAGTGGCCTTCCCATCTGAGATCACCATAGATCTAGAGCTACATCTGATATATGCATCTACAGTAGCTAGCCACGGTCTTCCCAAGATTAAAGGATGACCCCCCAGGTTGGATTTGGTTTGTAAAATGAGAAAATCAACTAGATAATTCCAGGAAGCCACATTGATAACCACATATTCTATCATTCCCTTAGGGTTGACACGAGACCTATCTGCTAATTCAAGCACTGTGAGTGTAGGCCTAAGTCCATGAAGTCCTAGGGAGATGAAGAGGTCTTTAGTCATGACATTAATGGTTGTACCTAGATCAATCAAATTATTGGTTATAGGTTGATTTTCAATATGGACAGTCACTGTAGGGTTCCCTAGGTCATTATAATTAGTCAACAAAGGCTGATCAATCATGAGATCAAACAATTTCCCCATGACATGGATAGTAGCAGGGTCTTTAGGTTTTCTTCCAGGCTTTTTGATGCATAGATACCTCACTTTTTTAGCATAGATAGGTACTTCCTTAAGAGCTTGTAATAGAGGAATTCACACATAAAAAAATTTCAGTTCCTTGAGGTATTCAGATTCAGGTTGTGAGACTAGCCCAGTTTCAGTTAATCATTAAGGGTATGGAGGATTTTGAATGCTAACAGTTGAGTCAACTATCACAGATGCACCAGCCTTGCTCGGATTAGCTGTTGTAGGAACAAAATATCATCCCAAGCTAGTTGCTACAGATGTAAGAGTGGGTGTTGTATCAATTGTTACATGTGTAATAGCTGCCTCAGAATTGCCCATGTCCTTTCTAGGTGACTCACATTCTTCGGTAATAATAGGAGTATGCTCAGATCTTATTACTTTCCCTGATTGAAGCTGAACCTTGTTAAGTCCAATAGGAGTAATAAGATAAGTTTGGAGGGTAACCGAAGCATCCATGCTCTAGGCTGCCTTATTATTTGGTTTGGGGTTAGGTTGCACAGGTAATTGGGGTTAGGCAGAAGGTGTAGGATTTTGAATAGAAGGAAGTTGTAACTGTTGCTATTGTATTGGTAGTGGAGGGGGTACTGGAACTTGGCCATTACTTCTCCAGTTCTTACCCCAAGGATTGGGTTGTGATGGAGGCTATTGCATTGGTGGAGGAGACGACCACTGGTTCCATGGTTAAGGAAATTGTGTTGAGGAAGGAGTAGGATAATGCCATGGATATTGCTGACTATTATAAACATTATTCCAAGGATAAAAATATGAAAATTATGAAGGAAACCTGTAGTTCGTGGCTTCCATGGTCTCTTTGATCTGATGAAATGAGAAGATTGGACATCCTCGCTTGATTCTTGAAGTATCGCCTTCAGTCTGGGAAATTCAGGACACTGATTCGTAGAATGTGCCAACTCACATATATTGCATAGACTGACACTATTCAACCCACATTATCTTTCCAAATGTTTCTTTTTGCATCAGGGCTAGAATATTGCTAAGGCTGCTTCAGCTTCTGCTTGTGCTTTCTTAACTTGTACCGTAGTGATCTGGGCAGAGAGAGTGCTAAGGAGGTTGGTTTTAAAATCCTCAAATAAATTCCCAATCTCTGCTCAGGTTACTCCTCCACTCATGGACTTCTGTATCCAGAATGAAGGGTCCTGAAATGAACCTTTCCCTTTGACTGATCCTCTTGAGCTACGCAGGCAAAGCTTCATTATTTCGTCAAGTATTTATTGCGATATGTCCCCTTTTCCTAATAGGTTCAGATGCTCTAGACAATCATCTCTTATACCTCTTAATAATATTGGCTTTATAATTTTTGGGTCTAGGTTACTGAACTTAGAACTTTTTAAATTGTAGTGAAATCGCTCCATATAATCTTCCAGGCTTTCCTCCTCCTTCAGTGAAATTCTGAAAATATCATCCTTCAAATCCCTGGTTCGATTGTAATCCTCACACTTAAAGAGGAAGGCCTCCCTCATGTCATTCCAGGTTCAAATCGTGCCAGCACCCAGTCTCATGAACCATCTTAATGCTACTAATTTTAGAGTAGCATGGAATAATTTCATCTTCTGGGCATCTAAAGTGTAGTCATAACCTCTAAAAAACACATCGAATTCGAACAGAAAGGTATCAGGGTCTTCAACATCCATCCATTGAATGGATGGTAGGGATGATAAAGTAATATTCTTCATAAGAGCCTCATTGCATGTTACTACTATTGGGAATTCAAAAGTAACAGAGTTATTTGTCTTGAAATTCTCATCCCCCATGGTTGATTCTTCCTGATGGGATGAACTGACCTCGGAGTGTACTGGAGATTGATAAATAAAAGGATCAAGTTGTTCCAAGACCAGCTGTTTAACAACACTACCAGTGTCCAAATGATGATCAATTAAATTTTGTTCCTCAGGTCCCCGATGCTCCCCACTGGTCTCTCCGCGTCCTTCAATTCTCAGATCCTGATCAATGATTTTCCATTATTGTTTTGAATTTGGAGTCTTGATATCAGGAGTGGATATGTTGTTCAAAGGGTGGTGAGGTCCAGACATGAAAGACACTGATGGCCCATGATTTGATATGGTATCTACTTTTTGTGGTCCTGTCTTCCTATTATCTCTGTATGACGTGGACTGTTCCTTTTCTGCACTTGAGATCAGATCTCCAAAGAATGTCCTTTTTCCCAAATATTCACCCTTCTTTTCCTTCTTACGACCTATTTTTCTTGTAGTCAGTAGAGTGGGGGGTGTTTGTAGATGTTGATTTCATCCTATCGGCACACATGGGCCCTATGTGTATCAATTCATCCTATAAGTGCTTTAGTTTCTACAGCAGTGAGCCTGCTCAAGTTTGTTAGAGTGATTTGCAAGTTCTTACCTCCCATCTTACTGCCCAGTGAGCGTATAGCTAAAGACACCCTAAAAGAACACCCAAAAATTCAAACTTCTAAGTGTCCCAACAAGACATTGGTGAGCCCGATCAAGTTCGTTAGAGCGATGCACAGGTTCTTACCTCTCATCTTACCGCCCAGCAATTGTGTCACTGGAGACACTCTAAAAAAACAAAATGCCCAAAAATTCACTCTCCTGTGTCCCAGCAAGACATTGGTGAGCCCGCTCAAGTTCGTTAGAGCATTACACAGGTTCTTACCTCTTGTCTTACTACCCGGCAATTGTGTCGCTGGAGATACTATAAAAAAAAAAAAAAAAATGCCCAAAAATTCACACTCCTAAGTGTCCCAGCAAGACATTTGTTAGCCCACTCAAGTTTGTTAGAGTGCTGTGCAGGTTCTTACCTCTCGTCTTACTGCCCGACAATTGTGTCCTTGGAGATACTCTAAAAACACAAGGAAATTGCACCTCTAAGAAACAAATCCGATTGATTGGATCGTCACTGCCATCCCCAGCAATGGCACCAAAATTTTGGGCTTTATTAATCACTATTGAATGACTAAAAAAGTACACATAAATTATCAATCGAGGGACGTCTTTTATTTCAATGGAAGTTGCACTGTCTGTGCCGATACACCCAACTAGAAGCAATTCCAAATAAAATGAATCATTACTGAAGTAAATGCTGGAAGGAAATTACTCATGTAGAAATAAAATGATCTACAAGACTGTAATCACAATTCAATTAATCTGTTCTAGCATGCCACACAAAAATTGTCCAGCTGGTGTCTCTAATCTCATATGTGTAACAACATATAAAATATTGAAATTGAAGTAGATATATTCACAGCTGAAGCAGCAACAACAACACCTCTACTGATACATAAACCAAAATAAAAACACATATACCCAACTACCTTAATCACTACAATCCCTGCTAAAGAGGAGGGCCCTTCCTCCCTAGCAGGGCACAAGTAGAGAAAGGAATTAACAGAAACTAAATGAAATAACGCATGTAATAGCAATAATAGGATAATCTATATTAATATGAGAAAAATTACAGAGCCAACTTATAATGCTGTTCTCCGCTAACCTTTCGACCTCAAGGGCCGAGAACTATATAGTGGCTACATCTCAGAAAAAGAAGGGATAGATTAGTCATGAGAATCTTATGATTCTCATGTTGATCGAGATAGAATACATATGGTTATAACCACTTCTTAATAAAATTCTGTTTGGAAAATTATAGATTACAATAAAAACTGCCCAGAGGCTATTATCCAAAAATACAATGCTTAATATCTTCTACAACTATCACAATAAACCATAGCTATAGCGTAATAGCTAGAGGACAAGTCAGCAATAGGAGTTGACGAGATCTAGTTAGTGGTACAATAGTAACAACAATTCGCTAGTGGGTCTGTAACAACCAAGTGTAACAACATAATGGTGTAAAAAGCTCGCTGTAACAGCACACCCTTAACTTCTCCTGTATGCCTCGTGCTCAGGATCTTTTGTGCTACAAATGACATCTAGAAAGACAACACAAAGACCATAGATCTTCTCTAAACATTCATCCTCAATTAGTCATAAAAAAGGCATGATATATCATAATAATTGATTAAATGGCAGAGTAATGAAAATAGGGTGAAACATCACAAGTTAATGATAGAAAGGCAAGAAAAAGAGGCAAAGATAGTCTCATTAGTTATATTCATGAGGCAAAATAGGCAAACCAAATGTATGAAAATTGTGCAAAAATGGCACCCAACATCTTTCTTCCTCAAAATTTACCAGTCATCAAAATTGGGTCGTCCCTATTCTCATATTCCCATCGTGCTGACTAAAACTTATAAGCCATGATTTTTCTACATTGACTATTTCAGAAACCTTTGAGCTTGTTCATTAACATTAAGTCCTTTAATAGGATTTAATTGCCTCACCTTCCAACTAAGAAGCCATTTATTCTTCAGGACTATTGCATCGTTATTGGATACTAAAGCCAGATTCTGAGCTCTATACATCTCATTTTCCTTCCTAACATGGCAAAAAAAGGTTTTGTACTTGTGAGACGTCTCCCTGAGTTGCAATTCCTTTTCATTACAAGTAGAGGTTTCCTTAGGAGGTGGGGTTTTCTTCCGCGAATTTCTTCCTTTATGATTTTATTACTTATATTTTGACTTACCATGGTTTTGGCTACCCATTTCCTTGTTGTCAGTTCTAATTCAGACCGGTCATTCTGTAAAATTCATTCAAAAGATCCTGAAAATTAACAACTGGCCCTTCCTCCTCAGGAAATTTTTTTTCCAACTTCTCTGTTTCTTCAGATACCCAATAGGGTATTTTTAATTCCGGCTCTGGAGAAGGTAAAACAGTAACAGGTTTGAGGTTTTGAGTGCCTAAAGGCATACATTTATTTCGAGTCATACTTCTAGTTTTCCTCTGACCTTGTTATGTGGTCGAAGTTTCAAATTCCTTTGGTGTTTCTTGCAGTGGTCGAGTCGGTATTGGTGTTGCTTCATTATTTTCATGGAATAACTTCCTATTACCTTATTTAGGAGTATTTTTGGCTTTTTATTCAATATGTTTTTCAGTTGGTGAGGCGACCAAATTCACAACCTCCACTCAAGGTTTACTTTGTCTACTTTGTTGGGGTTTTTTGGATGTTGCATCTTTGGTCACAATTTTTTTCTTTTGTCCACAATTTAATTTTCGTTTCTTCCCCTTTGAGGCTAGGGGTTATTTCTTTATAGAATAACTGGGGTTTGTATATCCTAGCTTATCCAGGGGGTTCACAAAGCTTTCCTCCATTTTTTTTGATTCAAGGGTCCTGTCAGGGACCTTGTCCTGCTTGGTAACAGAGTTGGGAAGGACCTTAGTATCTTTGTCTGACTTCTTAGAATGGGTGTTGATAATCCGTTGTAGATCCTTAATTTGATTTTCCTCCCCAAGAAAATTATCAATCGAGAATTCTTCACATTCCTTTTTTTGTTGACCCAGTTCATAAACAACAAGAATTTTTATAAAACTACGATTACATAGACTGGTTTCAACATTTTTAGAAGAAGATTAAAAACCTATGGAAATTTTATATAGGATTTGATGAAGGAAAAATGGAAAATTAATCTCATTCCCATCTGTGAAATGTAGGGGAAGCCTAATATGATATATGAATACAAATACATACCTTCCCTCATAGGTGACGAACTTTTGTAGTGCAGTAATGATTGGCCACCACTCATCTTCGATAGAGCTGATCAGAACCCCTTTTGACTAATTGATATGTTTTTATGCAGGCTTGAGAAGTTTTTCACATTCATCCCATTCAAGTGGTCCACCCTTGAAATATGTTTCATCAGTCAAAGGTAACCCAATTTCCTTTCTTATAAAATTATCTGTGACCTTAACCATCAAATTTCCAAATTCTGCTACTTCCCCATCAAATCTCTCAGTTGAATAACATAAAAATATTGTCATTGTATCCCTGAAACTTATTGAAGAAATCTATCCACCCTTTTTCCTAAAATCTACTCCTTTGGGCTGCATATTTTGGGCTGACATAGAATTGGGAAAAGGTAGGTTCATGTTTTTCGACCCCCATGCCAGCGATGAAACAATGTAAAAGGCCAAAGGGGAGATTATAAAATCATATGTTAATCAATACCGAGTTTAGAAACACTGTCAATATAAACAATTCCTTGCTTTTTAGGGTTTTAAATAGGCTTGGGTTAATTCAAAAGGGAAACTATTTTTTTTTTTTTTAATTATGTTATGAATTGGTCAATTGCAATGATGGTATAAGCACCAAACAAATGTATCATGATGGAAATAAATGAGGAAAATGAATTATTGGATAAGACAGTCTGACACTAATCGGATTTTGATATCATGTGGAAGGTACATGCAAATAATTTAAATTAATGGAGGCAGGTCAACAATTAAGTTCTATTATTCACATTCACTATATTAATCAAAATAAACCAAAACTTATTCATACCTTGATTGACTATGTAATGATGTATAGGAGTTCAAAAATGATAAAGGATAGGATACCTCGATCATTAACTAAGTGTCTTTACCATTTGTTGAGTCTGTTATGGAAAATTTGTTACTTTGATCATGAATAGAATAAAATTGATCCAGTGGATCAATATAATGCTCAAATTTTAAAGTGCTCGAAACGGCTTGAAACTAGCTCCAAAACAAAGATCTCTTTGCCCTAAATCCAAAGCAATTTGTTTCACTCAAAACTGATATCGTTTACTCCTGATATCACATTCTTACCGAATTGGAAAACAACTAAAATTTTTGTAAAGTGGGTTGCAGGTACACCCATTGAGCAGTTTGTGCACTGAATGGGCATATGGCGTTGCTTATTTGCGCTAATGGTTGATTTCCACTTGTCTCTTTGTGATTGGTAGTACTTGGTGTGATTTCATTGGTTGAGTGCTAGATTGATGAGGGAGAGCCATGTGGGCCAATCAACGGTTTCCATGTGGCCTTCTCTTATTTGGAAACATTTTGGTGTATGGTCAGGTAGGGCTCCACAAAGTTCGAATGTTGGACCTCCGTGGTGGCAACACTGGGTCATATCACTGCCCCACTGGTATTTCTTGTTATCCATAGTATCAAAATCGTATTTAAACTTTAATACATTACATAGTGGGGGTCTAGATCGGGGTTAAACCATAGCCCCAAGTCCACCCAACCATGCAACGTGCCAGGAAAACAGGGGCCCGGGGTTAACCGCGACCCCAACACCATATGCCACCACATATTGTAACCCCAAAACCATATCATAATGAATATAACCAAAGTTTCATAACTATTATCACACCACATATCAACACACATTCCAAACCATATAATATACCCATTAGCCAAAGTTCTCAGTGGAAATTTATGGCGGTGAACACAAACCACACGACATGTGAATAGGTTTAAAGTTATGTCAGAGGTCACAATATGTTACAGTCACATTTATGGCATGGTTATGTTAGAACACAGATGGTGGTTACTTAACGTAATGGTCCAGAGTCACGACCCATGTAAACAAGTTGGGAGTTAAGGTTTTACGTTATGGGAGAGTTACCAAACCTAACTACCACTGCAACCATGGGTTTATATGCAGGGTCAGGTTTAAGTTTTGGTGTGTGACAATTCAAACTTAACTAACGTTCCGTTAACCATACCATGACCCTAACCTCAATCACACGCTAGTTAATCCTTGGCTGGGAATCAGTTCAACTACTCCTAAATCCAACGATCAAGAAGGTGCCACTTGGCACTAATTTATCAGTTCATAGGCGACACAATCCATTTAAGGGTTCGAAAAATTGCACCTGAACTGACGAGAATCTCTCTAGTGTGGGGAAAATTTTTTGCTCCACGTGGCCGCGAAAGGAAAATTTTGTAGAACAGTCATCAAGTGGGTGAGATTTGGAGGATAGTTAGTAGAAAAACTTCTCTAGAGCATAACTCAGTCAATTTTCAATCCTTTTGAGTGGAAAAAGAGCTCAGCGAGGGTTTTTGACTATTCTGGATCCATTGGAGACACTTATTTTTCATTCTAAGCATTGTAAGTTGATATAAAAACATATTTTTGAGCATAATGAAAGAATCCCAACATTGGAATTTGGACTAGGAGACGTACCCCAAGGGGGATGAACTCCATCATTTGTTGTCTTGTGTATGCTATCATGGTACTAATGTTTCATTATTTTATACAAAACTATAGAAATTATATAGAAGCTCTGATACCATGTAGAAATTTATAGAAATTCTATATCAATGGATTCAATATGATCTTGTGATGTACTAAAACAAGATACTGAATCCCTCTACAATATTTGCGGAATACAAAACACGATCGCTCAATCACATGCAAGTAAGAGAAAGAAGTAAATCAATCACACAACACAATATGTTATTGGGGAAAGAAACTGTTGAAAACCCCACTATCATATACTGTATAAAGTTAAGGAATCATTAAACAATAAAATGCTTAACCTCTCATGAGATTCTCCAGCACTCCGCCAATTGTCTCCCGCTGATCTAGGAAAAATTGAACAAACACATATCAAATTCTCAACCTTCCTTCAACCTGCCTTTATCACGCAATTCCTAAGGAATTAGGCCCATATTAAATAGGAAAATCATCCTTCCTTGATTTTACAATCCATCATGGCTTCCTCATGTCTTTATAATTGCACTCGGAAAATTCTCTAAAAATACAACTGATAGTTATGTTCCCTTTAACCTCTGTCTCAATTGGGTCTTCCTAAGAACTGAAATGCATGCAACTATTAATAACGAATCATCAGGTTATCTGATTGATCACTACTTGTGAATTAATTCTAATTTAATTCACTGGACCTCTCACTAATTCATCACTCAATTAGAACTAGTTAAACTGATTTTAACTCAATTAATTGATTTAATTGATTACACTTGCACCCCACTAATGCATTAACTACAACTGGACCCCCAAACTATTAGGATCACTCTACATGCCTTATATTAGAACCTGAAATCAAATTTCTTGAGGTAAATTAGTCATGATGACTTAGTTAACTAACACAAGTTGTTATGAGATGAAATGAAAATTTATTGTCTAATTTATTTAAGGGAAAAATAAACTAGACGCCTACATTCCTCACCAGTGTGTAACCTCACTAGTGTGTAACTTCACTAGTGTGTGGCCTCACCAATGTGTAACCTCACTAGTGTGTAACCTCACTAGTGTGTAACCTCACCAGTGTTTAACCTCACTAGTGTTTAACCTCACCAGTGTGTAACCTCACCAATGTGTAACCTCACCATTGTGTAACCTCACTAGTGTGTAGCTATTTTTCCTTTCTAGTTTCCAAGTTCACTGTTTCTTGTTGCAAATTTCAACACTTCCTCTCAAAAAGAAAGGAATACAATCTATCACTAGTGTGAAACCTCACTAGTGTGTAACTATTTTTCCTTTCTTGTTGCCAATTTCATTGTTTCTCATTGCAAATTTCAACACTCCCTCTCAAGAAGAAAGGAATACAATCTATCCCAATTTGGTACCTTTGGAATGTTTTGCATTCAACACTTCTCTAGAGTTTTTTGCACCTGTAACACCTGAAATCAAATTTCTTGAGGTAAATTAGTCATGATGACTTAGTTAACTAACACAAGTTGTTATGAGATGAAATGAAAATTTATTGTCTAATTTATTTAAGGGAAAAATAAACTAGACGCCTACATTCCTCACCAGTGTGTAACCTCACTAGTGTGTAACTTCACTAGTGTGTGGCCTCACCAATGTGTAACCTCACTAGTGTGTAACCTCACTAGTGTGTAACCTCACCAGTGTGTAACCTCACCAGTGTTTAACCTCACTAGTGTTTAACCTCACCAGTGTGTAACCTCACCAATGTGTAACCTCACCATTGTGTAACCTCACTAGTGTGTAGCTATTTTTCCTTTCTAGTTTCCAATTTCACTGTTTCTTGTTGCAAATTTCAACACTTCCTCTCAAAAAGAAAGGAATACAATCTATCACTAGTGTGAAACCTCACTAGTGTGTAACTATTTTTCCTTTCTTGTTGCCAATTTCATTGTTTCTCATTGCAAATTTCAACACTCCCTCTCAAGAAGAAAGGAATACAATCTATCCCAATTTGGTACCTTTGGAATGTTTTGCATTCAACACTTCTCTAGAGTTTTTTGCACCTGTAACACCTGAAACTGAATAGCCTCCGAACAACTAAATCAATATAATACATTTTTCATCAGAGTCTTCACACTGCTACTAGCTACTGCACCTGTCTACTAGACTCTATTCACTGCTGCTGACATCTGCATCCATGCCCTCTGCACTGTTTCCAACTCTGATTTGAGCTACAGTATCTGACATATGTCACTTTTATTTCTATCTTCCTGATATTTGACTGCATCAATCTAACTGATCCTTCCTGCTACTGTTATACTATGGGATCCTCGTAGCTAGGTTCAATTCATGAGACACACCATCTCAGTGGACCCTGCCCAAATTTCTTCTTGGGATTATATCTTCACATCGTCCCACCTCTCCCCTGGAGGTATAGCTACATGTAATCCCTTTGCCCATATGGATGGAAATTTCCCCCTCCTGGAGGTCTTTGCTTGAGTGGAATCTTCCACTCGGTCTCCTCTCTGCTTCTCCAATTGTGGCTGCTCCACAACCTTCTGAGACTACTTCTGAGGTTGCATGTTAAGAGATAATTTCTCCCTCTCAACCACCAAGTCATTAACCACTGATTTGTTCCTCTAATTTTTTCATGCATATTGTGCCTCAAGTGAATACAAGTTCCTGACCCTTACACTAATATATTTCACCGTCACGTGGTTATGTGTTTAAGGAAAAAATTCCTTCTCTAAATATCACATCATAACCACGGTCTTCCAATACCGCTACAAAGACAAGATTCTTCCTTAGGCTTGGAACATACAAAACATCTTCCAGTCTGGGAGGGGAGCTAGACTCTTTATGAAAGGTAATTTTACCTATGTTGGTCACGCTATACCTCATGTCATCTCATAACTCTATGTTTTTCTGGAGGTCCTTATCCTCCAAGTCACTAAAGAGATATTTGTTCCCCATCATATGGAATGAGGCACCACTTTATAGATACAACATGCATCCCATTAAAATTTTGGCCATGCATGAAATGAGAGTAAAATCAATCTCGAACTATGAAGCTAGCACTTCACCCGTTGCAACTGCAGGCTCCTTCTTGCTTGCCTTCTTTTGTGGAAAATTTGAGGCATAGTGCCCATACTTATGACAGTGAAAACACTTGATCTTGTAAAAGTATCTCTTGCCCTCTTCACCTTGGGACTTATTTCCCCTTGCTTTCTTTCATTTTCTGACTAATACATAGTCTTCTTCTTTGTTGGTGTTGGATGTCCCATCTCTGGTGCTCTGCCTTATCTCTTCTATTACCAAGTCGTACCACAAACGATCCTAATTTGGTAACTTCTCCCTCCCATTCACATAGTCTTGGTAACTATGCCAACTCTTGGGAAGGCCTATAAGTGTTAGGCTCACAAAATAATCCTGGGCTACTGTCACACAAACACTACCAAGTTCATCTCAACATTGAGTGAACTTCACCAAGTATGTTGGTATCGTCTCACCCTCCTCCTTGATTTTTCTGAGCTTGTCCTTCAGCGCCAAATTCTTGTGGTCACTGTTATTCTGAAACATATCTACAAGGTATTCCACATAGCATGTGGATTTTCCTTCCCATGGAGACTCAAGACAATATTATCTTGAACTCCCTCTAATAATATCCTTCTTGCCTTTTCTACTTTCTTCTACCATGCATCAAGAAGTTGGGCATCTGCTGCTACGGGCTTGGGAATATCAATATCTATGAATTACTTCAACCCATTTTCCTCCAACACTACCTCCATCCTATGCTTCCATACAATATAATTTGAATTTCCCTCAACTAGATATTCAAGTCCCAAGCCATTGAAAGACATCTTGATCTGTTGCTGGATCCTGAAGAATAAATATGTAAATTTGAACATGTTCAAGAAAAACTCAATTTCTTCTCTTCTATTGCGATTCCTGACACTCTAATACCATGTAAAAATTATATAGAAGCTATGATACCATGTATAAATTTATATAAACTCTATATCAATGGATTCAATCCAATATTGTGATGTACTAAAACAAGATATTGAATTCTTCTACAATATTTGCGGATTACAAAACACAATCGCTCAATCAGATGCAAGTAAGAGAAAGAAGTAAATCAATCACACAAGACACGATGTTCTTGGGGAAACCAACTGCTAAAAACCTCGCTATCATATATTGTATAAATTCAAGGAATCATGAAACAATAAAATGGTTAATCTCTCATGAGATTCTCCAGCACTCTGTCAATTGTCTCCCGCTGATCTAAGTAAAATTGGACAAACACATACCCAATTCTAGGCCTTCCTTCAGCCTGCCTTGCTCACACAATTACTAAGGAATTAGGCCCCTATTAGATAGGAAAGCCAACCTTCCTTAAGTGTGCAATCCATCATGGCTTCCTCATGTATTTATAATTTCACTCAGGCAATTCGTTAAAAATACAACTAATAGTTATTTTCCCTTTAACCTTTGTCTCAACTGGGTCTTCCTTAGAACTGATATGCATGCAAATATTAATAGTGAATTACCAGTTATATGATTGATCAATACTTTTGAATTAAATCTAATTTAATTCAATTGACCTCTCACTAATTCATCACTTAGTTATAACTAGCTAAATTGAGTTAAATGATTACACCTACACCCCACTAGTGCATTAGCTGCAAATGGGCCCAAAAAATATTAGGATCACTCTACATGCCTCATCTTAGACCCTAAAATATAATTTCTTGAGCTAACTGAGTCATCATGACTTAGTTAAATGATACAAATTGTTATGATATTAGAAAAACTTTAGGAAATTAAAGGGTCAAAGTGTGCAAAGTTATACCCAAGAGTTTAGAAGGAGAGCATTGATTTTGGGTGTATATTTATCATATCAAGACACTTTAATAAAATAAATTGGAGGTTTACATAGCTACTTGAGACACACTATTCTCATTTTTAACCATAAATGTTTAGATGAAGTTTGTGTATAGGTCACACATCTAGAAGCAAGAGGGAAACATGTTTCCATTGAAATAAGTGAGAACACCTTTGAGTCTAGAGACAAAGGAAAGGGTAAGTTCAAAGGAAAAGGAAATAATAATGTTGCCATCAAGATGGAGAAAGAAAAACTCACATGTAAACACTATTCTAGAGGGCCATGATGAAGATCATTGCTAGAAACTTCATCCTAAGATGAGACCCAAAATATTAGAAAACAAGGAGAAAGAAAAAGTTTCTGCAACTATACAACATGATTTAGGTTCTGATTTTGGGGATGAAACCAAGATCAAAACCATGGGATTGAAAGGTAAGGAAATTTAAAGTAGTATTTCTTCAAATTGTCTCAATGATACTTGTTGTAGTGCATTCGGCGCATGGGTGGACGAAATACACTATGCTTAGTAGGGAGGTTTCTTATCTACAATTAAGTCATAGGTCAAAGTGGTTTGTCAACCGTTAGTGGAACAAGTTCAACATATAATAAGCTAAGTTAAATGGAAGCATATCATGCTAAATAAGAAATGAAATAAAAACAAAACAACATGCAGCAGAAACACGCTCAATAAATCAAACACGCTAATAAATCAACAATGGAGAGCTTTCTCCCTTTATTAGGTGTTGGTGGTATCAAAAGATAGAATGCTAAATCTCTTGTAGTGGATCCTTCAAGATACGAAGATCCAATATCCAAGACAAGGGGGTCTCTTCCCCTCAAGTTTTCAACAAGCCTCTCTTCCCTCTCAAAGGATGGTATATCGACGAACATGTGGTGAAATATTATCTCTTGGATTGAGGTGTTTCATGGCCAACAACTGAATCCTTACAATCCTCTTGCTGCTAGACAACACAAGCTTATTTTCTGATGAGAAATTTGGCCAACATAACAATGTGTTTCCAAATTCTCTTCCCATGGCTGGCATTTATAGGAAAATTCTAAATTTTCCCTCCCTCTCTTGGTCCAAGATGGATGGTGACATAAGAGTGGGGGTATGATTCCTTTGTGTGCTGCACTAAAGCCTCAAGGTAGCTCAAAGGTGACTATGCTTGATTATCTTGAGTGAGAATATTTTTCTCCAAGTCTGCCAAGTGGTCTCGGATAGTGAAATTATGCATTCTCCGGCACCGTGAAGCTATTGGAGGGATAGCCACGCTCTTCATGACTATCGAAGAAAAATCCACAATGTGCGCTCAGGGCCAGTGCTTCCTGTGCGTGATCCAAAAATTTTCCTGCTAACCGTAGAAAAATTTAAATTTTTAGCTCCTCTAAGTATTTCTTCCCTATAAATCTTTATTTGTACCTTCTACTTGACAATTTCTAATGGCTTCTACCTGTATGATTTTCTAGTGTTAATAATTTCCCCCTAATGTATGAGGTGTAGGAAGAACTGTATAGCTGAAATACATTAGAGTTTCTTTTTCTATTTAGTCCTTTTGAGAGAGAGAGCATAACTTGATTGAGAATTGAGGTTGGAGACCCCTTGCCGTGAATAAAAATGACACCTTGCTCTGTTGGAAACCAACAAGAAATAGAATGAATAAAATATTTCTACGAGGCGGGCATGTCCCATGCTCATGATGTTTTGAGTTAAGCTTATCTAATATCTAGAGGTTCTGTGTATGTCAATTTTTGGTAGTGACCTGTTGTTGGTTGATGATGATGGTTGTTGATGCCCTCAAGGGTTTTTATTCTTTGAAAGAAGGTTGAATATGGTGCCCACATGAATAATATTGGTATGGAATGTTTTTTTAGAACAAGTGCTCATTGTATGCATGGGTCTTTGAATATTGGGGACCTTCTCGTGTAATCAATACTGAAAGAGATTCTTATCAAGTCACGGGTCTTCGACGAATTCTGACAAAGTGAAACGATTATGAAGTACGATACCATCTTTACATGAAAATTTATCTTGAAGTCGAATGTCAAGAGGATCGATGACATCAGTGGTCAATGATGATTCCCATCGTGCCATCGAGGGATGCCCCTATTGAGGTGAGGAGTCATCCAAGGTACTACATCCTTCTTGCAAAATGTTTGTTGTGGTTGACAAGAAATAAGCATCAAATGACCAAGATGAGTGCTGATGCAAGGGACCAGGGTTTCTAAGGTAGCAAGGCATGGTGTGATAGGTTAGCTTAGGCATGATACGAGAAATGGATATAAATGATGATGGTAGTTAAGTGGCCTGAGGTCAAAGTTGTTCATGCGAGTGGAAGTTGTCATAACAATTTCTGGTGAGGAAATATCTGAATTCGGTATGACATCGAGGGTGGGTGAATGGTTGTTATGAGTGTCATGGTAGGTGTGGTAAAGAATGCGCAGCTCTGACCAAGGGTTTTTAGGGACTGCTTCCAGGTGAGAACTATGAATGGATGGGTGGGATTTCTCTCCTAAAAAAAATATTTTTACACTTGCCAAAAGAATATAGAATGGGTTTGGATGTACAAGCACATAGAAGGGTGCCCCTATAAACATGAAAATAATCCGTCACTATGGTGTGATGAAGGTGTTTTGTTGAGGGTGGGGGCCCCATTGGTTAGTCTCGGTGTGGGGTGGTGAAGCAGATGAAAATATTTCACTGATGGGCTTACGCTGGTGGGGGTGTGATAGGAAAAGTGTGAGAAAATATGGTTGATTTTGTGGAGAAATGATGTCAAGATATGCAAAGCTTCTTTGGGGCGCATATCATGCTAGGGATAGAATGATACCTACTCTTGTACCTTTAGTGGCTGGGGCATATGGTGATTCAGCATGTTTTTAATACCAGCAACCAATACCAAAAGTTAAAAGCATCTTTTTATTCGAACATAGTGAAAATAACTTTGAATTTAAAGCAATAAGAGAGGGCATACCTACTGTGACTGAAACAATAACTCTTTTTGAGGCGTGAATGTATGGGGCCTAGCTTGAACATGATGAAGTGTTGATCACTGTGTTTCTTTCATACTTTCAATATGCCTCATTTTGATTCATTTGTGTCATTTGAGAGTTTGAGGTCAGAGCTGAGCCCTTTCTCCCAAGCCTTTCTTTCCTTTGCGGTCAGCCTGAGTACCCAGGATTCACGCCGTCAGTGCCTTGTATGGCAGAACATCTAGCTTTGTAATTTTGTCACTTTTTTCTTGGGTGGTTTGTACAAATGTGATTTTGTACTGAATTCATGTCTATTTCTTTCCTCAACCACGCGGGCGATTGAGGCTTCCCCGCGTTGTCTACGCGCAGAAGGTAATCTTCGCACAAGGCCTTCACGCCTAGAAAAGGATTTTCGCGATGATGCACACATTTTTATTTGATACAGATGTGTGTTCATCACGCTTGTTCTCTACACAAGTGTGACAAAGGTAAAAAAAAATTTAAATTTTTTTATTTTTTGGGTTTGAGTCACTGATTTTGGTTTTTCTCTAGTAATAGGATGTTGTGGCATAAGAGATACTGGCCCGATCTTCAAGTAGCTATGGCCCAAGACCCTGGTGCTCGGGAGATTTTGGCACAATGGGGGTTGCTCAAATTTCTAGAGAGAAACACATTGAGGTCACAGGATGGCCTTCTTCGATTCTTGGTCTACTATTGGAACAAGAGACAACATGTTATGGTGCTGCGCTGCAGAGATGTTGTCATCCGGCCAGAGACAAAAATTTATTTTGTGACTAGTTTACTACCTCAAGGGCAGGCTCTTCCACACCCACTTAACCCTAGGAGAGTGAACATCTGGAACCTGGATGAGGAGCATTGTGGTCCTGACCCGATTACACAGGGATGTGTTCGTATTATCTCTTTGACAAATTTAGCTAAGAGGGGCGCCCTAGCGATGATAGTCTACCTGACATGGTCATCATCTCCCAATAGGGCGTCTGGTCCACATATTGGAATCTTGCACCGGCAACAGGCTAGTCACTTCTATGACTGGGATCGCCATGTCTACGATTGTATGGTGACACAGCCGGGGAAGGCCCATAGGGGCTCTTCCAAGATATTCACCTATGAAAGCATCTTATGTAGTATTATGTATGAGAGGGTGGTGATGCTCAGAAATTTAGTGCCAGTGCCCCTAGGTACTCCTAGGGATCCCTGGATGTGGCAGTGGGCACCTGTGATGCCCTGTGGTGGAGGAGGGGAGGCTGGTAGCTATTTGGATATGACCGTTGAGGCGTGGTTCCAGGCGAACCCGCAGATTTTTCTATATTTCCCATACATGGCGATGGACTTCTGAGGGGACCTAGATATGGGTCTTCCTACTGGTTATGCATGGGGTTCAGCAGGTACGAATTTTTATGTTATTCTTCATTTTTTTAGGATTTAATTATGTGTATATTTATATGTATTTTATGGTGAAACTACCACTTTTTCTTTCTCTTTCAGATGTGGGGGTGCTAGGGCATCCTATTTCCCGTTTGGTGGGACATCATCCACTGAGGAGGGTCCTAGGTGGGGCTGGTCAGGCCCAGGTTGGGGTGAAGGGAGGTGTTGGGGGCCCTTCAAGGGAGGGTAGTAGTGTTGTATCTATTGGAGGGGATGCTACCCTCCTTGCCTGCGCTGAGGTGACTGAGGCTCATGTTGCAATGGTTGAGGAGAAATTGGATGCTTCTGACCTCAGGGTGAAGGCAGAAGAGGCTCGAGACAAGGTTGTGGATTCTCATGCAACTGATCTAGATGACGCATGGATTTGGATAGAGATATTGACCCAAGATATGGAGACGCAGGGATTTTTTGATGATCTGGACAATGTATCACTAGAGATGGTGATGGCTCGAGAGAGGGTGCATCGCTCAATTTTGTGCAATGAGGCACTTGCAGTTTTGGTTGTTGCACTTGTACTGGCATCGAGTGCAGCCGTGGGTCCAAAGGAAGCACCAGGTTGGGCTCATCCCTAGGGATATTTTTATGCTTAGGGAAATCCCCCATTATGATGATGCTTCCCTATTTTGATGACATGTGGATATATTTTTTGACTTACAATATGGTCAAGGACATGACTTGTATATTGGGACTCATATGTTTTCTGATGTATATATGCAAGATGTATATTTTTTTCAGCTCTTATGATATTTCAATGGCTATTATTTGTGCTTATGATGGATGTTATGTAATTATGATGGATATTTATGTTTTCATATTTTTCTTTTCTATGGATGATAGTTTATATGAGATGCATTCCAGTCTAGGATTTGGTTAGCTATGTGATCGGCTATCTAGTTTTGATTCCTTGGTACATGTGTAAATGTAATATGATCCCAATGGCGACTTAATCATCATGCATGCAAGTACTTCATAAGTAGATGTGAATTTCGTACTTCAAAATCTTGGTTTAACTACGATACCACTAGCTGGGAATCAAGGTAGACATGTATATGGTGAATGCCTTAGATAGAGGCATCACTCAACAAGCCCGATGACTGCATCATATTCTTCTTGATTATTGGTAGCTAACCCGATACATACTCTGTTGGTGAGGAATGGTGACTGGGCAGGATAATATATGTCCCAAGAGGCTACTGCTAGATTTTGTGACCATCATGAGGTTCTATCTGTGAATCCAAAATAGTGGATGGGGGGACAATCCATCTGTGACACTAGAGAATTTTTTAGAACAAGTCCTCGATGATTATGATCATTTCAAAAAATTATGTTACATGCATATTATCTCTAAATCTAAGACTTCCTTCCCTTATGGGTGAAATTTTTTGAGGTAGCACCCATTGAATGGGTTAGCTAGGCATGTCCCATCGGGCTTTGATAGGATGTATGCTCCCTTGAATAGGAAATTTTTTATGATGTAAGGACATTTCCATAATGTTTCGAACTTGCTGGATCCTAAGGCCTCTTTTGCAACATCGTAGTGGAGGACCAACTCCCGCTTTGAAAATGAGTGAGGGGTTATGTTGTGGTTGTGTTAGTCATCCATAATTTTCACTATCTAAATATGACTAAGTATTGGTTCTAGACTTCTAGAAACAAAGTTCATGAACATTATGAGTTCTAGAAATCTCACGGCCTTCATTATCCTTAGGATAAATTTTTCACTATTTCTTCATTCCGTCATGCCAATCTCAACTCACC
Organism: Pinus albicaulis; assembly: GCA_034641835.2. Taxonomy (NCBI): domain Eukaryota; kingdom Viridiplantae; phylum Streptophyta; class Pinopsida; order Pinales; family Pinaceae; genus Pinus; species Pinus albicaulis. The sequence continues at coordinate 682,383,336 of CM076584.1, read as the reverse complement.
CATCCCAGAAGACCCATCATGGGCTCATTCCACTCATTATCACTATTTTTCGCCACCTTTGGCCTCAACCCTCTATTTTTGTTTTGCCTAAACTCCTCCATTTCCTATCTAGGGTTTTTAAGGGAATGTTTCTTGGTTTCATCACCTCCATGATTAAACCATCAACAAGTCTTATATCTTGATGCTCTTACACCTCCTTATATCCTTAAAATACCTCCATAAACACTTCCCATCACTCCTATCCCTCAGAATCATCATTTTTCTTCAAAACCTAGTTTATTGCCACAAATTGACACTTTTTAAGACTAGGCCTATGTTTTGACCTTTTGGATCCCTTACGCTCACTCAATTCCTAAAATTAAACTTTCCCCTACTCCCTAACATATATCCCTATCCTCCAAAATTTCCCCAAGAATTTAGACAACCCTTAACCCCTTCATTCCCCTCCCTCTGCAAGGCAATCCTAAATCCTCACACCAAACCCTAGTTTCCTCTTCCAACTAAGCTAGGATTTGATATGAAAAGGAGGCACAAGAGAAAAGGATTCATTTTATAGATAATTTCAGCAAGAATAATTCTATACCAGCTCATAAACATCATGCCTCCATCATTTTCCAAGAATTCATTCCAAGAGACAAGCCATGTGTCACACCTAGGGCTAGTTTTGCTTCAAATTGTGTTTCTGAACAAACAGAGATGAATTTATAAAATGTGAAGAGGTTTTTGTCCATCATAGGGCCAATAAGAAAAACTCCTTCAGTTTTTACACAGGTATCATGGTTTGAGATCAATGTAAAAAATTCAGGTGTCACGGGAGAAATTCTGCACTTCTAGAGTGACCTTGGGAGAATAAGTTTTTCTTATAGCTAGAGTGTCCAAATGAATTGTATAATAAGTCAAATGAAAACTAGACTTCAATATATTTCCAATGAGCTATCATGAGCTCAATGTGGAATTGAGGAAGTCTTCCAAAAGTGGTCTGCACCAGCACTCTGTATTTATGTACCAGCATTCAACACTTTTTGACCAGTGTCGGGAGAATCAATTTTTGGATAGGTAAATGAACACCAAATAGAAACAAAAAAAAAAATTTTGGAGCTTAGACTCAACCAGATTTCCAATGAGCTATCATGAGCTCAATTTGGAGTTGTGGAAGGCCTCCAAAAGTTGTATGCACCAGCACTCTGCATTTCTACACCAGCACTCAGCACTTTTTTACCAGACATGGGAAGATAAACTTTTGACAAGGAAACTAAACTTCAATCACGAAAAAAATTGTATATATGGAAAGTAGACAAGTCAATATTTCCAACGAGCTATCATGGAGCTCATTCTAACACTATGAAAGACTCCAAATACCCTCTGCAAAATGGCACTGTGCACAAGAGAATTTTTTATGTTTTTGAAATTTTGAGGCCCTAGGAGCGTAGCACCCTAGGCGCTATGATATTTTTTGGGGCATCCTCAGCTGCTAAAGTTTATATTTTGCGTTTTTCATGTCCCCATTAGTCTACCAAAAAAATTTCAGGTCAATTGGAGCATTTTTTCCCCCTCAAAAGGTCAAAAAACACCTCAAAAATGACCTTTCTGCCTCCTTTTTAGGCTTGGCGCTGCGCGCTGAGCGGTCACTGGAGATTGGATTTTTGAGCAGGTAAATGGAATCCATTCAGCATAACTCAAGTATTTCTATAAATTATACTCTTAAATATTTCCAACGAGCCATCACGGGGCCAAATCTAATGCCGGGAAGGGGTCCAAAACTTAGTTGCAACAGATCCCATTTTCTGTTGATATGGCGTTGCACCCGTGGACTATATTTTGCCAAAAAGTCAAAAAAACAAACTGTTGGGGTTCCCATGTTTTGGCCAGGTTGACAAGACCAAAAGATGAGACAACATAGAACCACTTTCAGACCTTATGATCTAGCCCTCCTAGGTCCAGAGAGGGATCTCTCTAAATGAGTCAAAGGGTATGTCTTTGAGGCTCTAAGTTATGATTTTAGGCTAGTTATATGCACAAGGTTTGTTTGTTTGTTTATGTTTGGTTGTTGGGAATCATGAAAGAAGGGTCCAATATAGGACAAGGATGAGCAAAGAGGGAGTTAGGAAAAGGTGGATAACTCAGAGAACATCAAGGCCATTGGGCAATGGAGTCAAGAAAGGACTTACTTGTGTTCAATGTGCAAGCTTTCAGTTGGGCTAGTCATCTAGAGCATTTGGATCTTAAAGATGATATTTGGGATGGGACATTAAGGACTGAAAATGAAAGGAGGAGAACCATCCAATTATATCTATAGATTAGGCCAAAGGTCATTTAACTCCAGACCTGCTTGGACAAAATCAGAGGCAATACAAGGGATCTTAGAAAGGCTTAATTGAGATGGAAGATCCTAGTGAGGCAGAGATAGGGTTCTAGACCTCCCAGTGTTCTCAACTCATCCAACTAAATCCTAGAAAGAACATCTAAACATATATTTCTTCAATTCATACATCAGAGAGCAGGCAATGACATCCACTACACTGGTCAAATCAATTGAAATCAATATTCAGATACACATATAAGCAGAAAACATAAAAGGCTGGGAGAGCAGCAACATAAGGTACCTATCAAGGGTAAGTCTTATGCCAAACTTCTGATGCGAGCCAGTAGAAATGGAATGAAATGAAATCAAACACAGAGATAGGAAAACATCACCAGCTGCTTTAGATCAGGATCCAAAGAAACATGCTTGTCATATTAAGAACAACACCAATCAGGTACACCATTGCCCACAGCTTGAACATTGAGTCTGAATACATCAAATCTCAACCTATCTTAAAATATTACACAGAGAACTTGTCTCAAGAGGAAAATTCTTTCACTTCTCTGATATCTCATCAACAACCTTTACAATAATTTCCTTCTGTGTTTTATAGCAGAGGATGAACAGAAGATCGACTGAGGAGGTAGGTGAACACGAAATGTAACATTAAACATAGAAATGAATGGAGGGATGAAACCCATCCTGTTTTAAATCTCTGTATTTATCTCTGGTATGGATTAGGTGTCCTGACTGCAGTACTGTGTGGTACTTATTGGTAGAATAAAAAAAACACAATAAGAAACAGTGAGGTCTACCCTACTTGAGTCACCAATGCTTCTGACTATGTCGGACTGCTGTCTGGGCAGCAAATTCTCTCGGACACGATGTATAATTAAGATTGTATGGGCACTTTGTCCTCTGATTGAAGAAAGAACATACTGCTGCTATAGAAAATCCTGGTGGTACGTTTTCCCATGTATTACCCTTCTAGTTGACTTTCGGGGTTCTGAATCTGATGCTTTACTTCTCAAACTGCTGCCTTGTGGATCCAAATCTTCAGTCCTGAGTACTGAAGACTATAATCATAAGCTGGCCTTTCTACTGCTTCCATAAATGTTTCGATTCTGCAAAATCTGTGCTTTAATGGCGCCGGATGGGGTTGCGGATTTTCAAAAACCTGTCCTTTGATGAAATTTATATCTCCGCCACCCTTTTTAACTTTTCGCTAGAGTACCAGCTCTCATCTCAGCTCTCTGTCTGCGCAACATGCTATTGAAGAGGTACGTATGCATCATGGCGGTTTTTTCCCTCTTTGAAACCCTGCAAAACACACAAAAAAGTTAAGGAAATCATTAATGGGGTGGCGGATGATGTGGATGTCTATGTGGGTGATAGAGGAACTACGGAGGGACGACGAAAATGTTGCGGAATGGTAGAGAGCAGAGATGGCGGAGGGTCGACGGAACGTAGAGCAAATATACATGAAAACCTTAAAAAACCCGACCTTGAGCGTTATATGCAACAGAGTGAATGGGTGTACGGTGGACACACGTGGCGGGGTGGACCAAGGGGGCAGTCAACGGAGGGCAAACAGATCTGGACCGTCGAACATGGTGGAGACCGACGGCGGAGGGCGACAGACGGTGGGCCAGCGGGTGCGATGAATGGGGGTTAAGCAGTGCGCAGCTCAGACGAATGATGACCGTTGGATGAGGCGTTCAAGATTTGACAGCTGATATGAATATCGCTGCGTGTCTGTGGTCGAAAGTTAATGTGCGATGGGATGGCGGTTTTGGGATCGTACAGAAGACACGCGTCGGTAGCTGTATGGAATCGTTGGGCAATGGGGGAAAACCGCCAACCACGCAGAAGCGGTGCGATAGAAACCGATGGGTTTGGAACAGTGCACGGCGGGGTTCACTGGGAAGGAATGGCTTCGAACTGTCGATCTGGCCTTTAAACGGACGGTGGAGATGTAATGCGGGGGGCCAAGGTGTACTATCATGAGAACTTGGAGCAACCCCCTTGCAGTGAATGATAGCCATTTGATTGAGTCCTCCCACATCCCGAGGAGTCAACTGCGAGGGCACCATGGTTTTGACCCTACGGATAGAGAAGAGCCTCCGCAGGGGTAAGCGCCTCTGGGACTAGCGCTTTGGTCACAACGCAGGGTTGTATGGAGAGAAAAGGTGCGGGGCTAGCGGTGAAGGGGCTGAGGCCTATTATATCGTAGGAAGTGGGTTTTAAAGCCATTTTAAATGAAATTAAAGGCTAGAAGGGGTAACGATAAGGAGATGGAAGGGGAATTTGGGGAAAACAAAGGGTGAGGGTAAGAATCAAAGGGGATTTTGGAGGGGTTTATAGGGTTGATAAGGGGGAAATAGAGGGGCACAAAAACACTTTGACAGAAGGAGGAAAAGGGGGGAAAAAGGGACATTTACAGGGGCACAAGGGGGAAAACAGGGCCTTTGAGAAATGGATCAGCAGGGGGAAAATTGTCTTAGGGAAAGCATTTTATGAGACTTCAAGGATGATGGGTTTTTAGGGGAAAAGGCATCCCTTGAAAGCTCCAAAAAACTCTAGCCCCCAGCTTGCTTGTCAAGAATTTCATAGGCCGGCTAACAGTGGCTCCACATGAGGATGGCTTCTTCTTAAAGGAGGCAAGAAAACAAAAATGATCTTTGGAGTAGGCCAGATGCCTACTGCTTGGCACATCCCTGTCTTTCTGTGATTTTCAGCTACCACAACATGGTAAAAACATCAGCAGAAAAACTCTCCCAACCAGTCTACTTACCCAAACTACAATCCTAATATTTTTTCCCTTTGGGTGCGTTTAAGCTAGCAGACCCCTTACATCATTTTATTTTGCAAACAGAAAAGAAACCTATTCTAAAACTACCCTTATTTCTCCATGAGACCAGATTAGACCGTTGGTCTCATATGATTCTCTACCTAATCTAATGTCTGCCAGGATTAAACTATCCAGCAGACTTCTTCTCTTTATTCTAAGACAGAAAATTGAAAAAACAGTCAAGCCTGAATTAGACTGTCTGACTTGCTGTGAGTCCAAGGCATAAAGACAGTTGCACACGGACAAAAATTACTGAAAACAAAAATGTGAAGGCTTAAAATCTGAAACTTGAAATATCCTTCTTATCCTTTGTGACTCAAGTTTTGAGCATATTAGAGTCACTTCTCCTCTTCATTTCAGCTCTGGTTTTGAGCAGGTTAGAGATGATTCTTCTTTTCTTTCTTGCTGATCCAGGTTTTGAGCGTGTTAGGACCAGCTTCCTTTCTCTCTATTTTTGGAACATTTTCTCTTTGTCTTTTAAAAATAAAAAATTGCAACGGTATGTACAATGGAAATGAAACTGGAAATGAAAATCAGTAGAAGTAGTGCTTGAGCATCCTGCCATTGACACGACCCCCAAACAGCTCTGTACCATCAAGTTCTTGTAAGAAAAATGCATTAGGACCCACAGAGGCTTGGATAATATATGGACCTTGCCACAAACTATCAAACTTGCCATGTTTGCCTTTGTCCTCTCTCCTTGAGTCCCATCTCAGAACCTTGTCCCCAATTTTGAAATCTGCAGCTTTGGCTCTTTTGTCAAACAACTTCTTTATGTTTTCCTGAACTCTTATAGCTCTGCTATATACCTCCTCCCTTGTTTGCTGAAGATGGATTGTTTCATTTATTCTCCTCACCATATTGTCTTCTTCTGTCTGAATCTCTTGGACCAGTTTGATTATCGGAACTCCAAGGCTAGTAAAAAAAACTGCTTCTGTTCCATAAACTAGCTGGAATGGTGACATGCCAATAGATTTCTTCGTGGTGAGCCTGTCAGCCCACAAAGCATGTACCAACTTTTTATGCCATGACTTTTTGTTCTCTTCCAGCAGCTTCTTGATGATTGTAACCAGGCTTTTATTTGATGATTCAACTAAGCCATTACCCTGGGGGTAATAGGTAGTTGAATGACCAAGTGCTATTCTGTACCTGTGACAGAAATCAACCATTCTCTTGGATCCGAAAGCAGAAGCATTGTCAGTGATTATTTTCCTTCGACAGCCAAACCGAGATAGGATGAAGTCTTCTAGGAACCTAATGATGACAGAATCAGTGGCATTCCTAGTGGGTATGGCTTCTATCCATTTAGTGAAGTAATCTGTCGCGGTCATGATCCACTTGTGTTGCCCAGAAGAGGCTGGATGAATTTCCCCTATAAAGTCTAGACCCCATTGCAGAAAGGGACCTTCAACAATGATGGGTTGTAGGGGGAGGGGGAGGAGCTTTCTTCTGCCTTCAAAGATCTAACATTTGTGGCAGGTAAGAATCATTTTATGGACATCATTGAAGTGTGTAGGCCAATAGTAACTAGCCCTGAGTATTTTATTTGCAGTGGCTTTCCAACTCAGGTGGCCTCCACACTCTCCAACATGGAATTCTTGTTTAATTCTTTCAGCTTCAGGTTCAGGCAAACATTTCAGCAATAGGCCATTTGGATTTTTCCAGTATATATTCTCATTCAAAATGCAATAATTTCTAGCTTTGAGTTTTATGAATCTGGCCTTAGTTTTGGACAGTTCTGGAGGGGCATTAAGGTTGGTGAGCACATAGAGAATATCGGAATACCAAGGAGAGTTCTGAAACTTCTCCTCGACAGTGGGGTCAGGCAATCCTTCCTGCTCATCTAAGGCATTTATCATGTTAATGTCAAGGGCCTACAAGTTTGATTCATCCATTAACTGGGCCAGGACTTGACCTTTGATCAGCATAGTGGGTTTTATTTCAAGGTCGTATTCTAAGATTGTAGCAATCCATTTGCCCCTTTTCCCATCAGGGTCTTGGGACAAGTTATCCTTGACCACTATATTTGGCACATAAGAAATGGTGTGAGAATGTAGAATGTACACCCTAAAGTCTTTTAAGGCCTTTACCAGGGCATATACCTACTTTTCCATTATGTTGTACTTTAAGGGTGCGTCTATTAAGGCTTTGCTGAAGAAGGCAATTGGTTGTTCATTACCTTCTGAATTCTTTTGCAGTAGGATTGCAGCTATTGTGTGTTCAGAGGAAAAGGAAAAGATCACAAAATATTTTGAGAAGTCTGGGCTGATAAGTACCGGGGTCTGTATGAGTGCAAGTTTTATTGACTCAAAAGATTTCTTGGCTTCAATAGTCCATTTAATTCCTGCATCCTTCTTTAACATATCAGTCATTTTTTTAAGGTGCTCAGCTAGATTGGGAATGAATCTCCTAAGGAAATTGATCTTCCCAATGAAGGATTGTAGCTCCTTGATGTTTCTTGGGTGTGATATTTGGAGTATCCCTTCAACTCTTTGTGGGTCTATCCTAATCCCCTTCTCAGATATAATGTGACCAAGAAGTTTACCTTCTTGGAGCCCGAAAACTATTTTCTTAGGGTTTAGAGACAGACCGTACCTTCTACATTTTTCAAAAACTTTCCTCAGATGTTTCAAGTGTTCTTCTTTAGTTTTAGAATAGACAGTCAAGTCATCCAAGTAGATGACAATGAAGTGTCCTATCTCCTCTGAGAAAGCTATATCCATTGCTCTCTGGAAGGTGGCACTATCATTCATCAATCCAAAAGGCATCTTCACATACATAAAGGTGCCCCATGGAGTGGTAAATGATGTTTTGAGTTGATCTTCTGGGAGTACTAAGACCTGATTGTATCATGAAAAACCATCAAGCAGGGAGATTCTCTTAGAGCCCACTACCTTCTGTAGGATATGTTCCATTCTAGGCAAAGGGTAGTTGTCTTTCAGGGAGTCTCTGTTGAGGTTTCTGAAGTCTATGCATAGTCTGATCTCCCCCGTTTTCTTTCTCACAGCCACTAAGTTTGACACCCAATCAGAAAACCTTACAGGAACTATTATACCTGCATCATACATCTTCTTAATCTCTTTTTCCACTGCAAGCAATTGTTTTGGATTGATTCTGCGGAGTTTCTATCTGAAAGGCTTCTAATTTTCCTTCAGGGGTATCTTGTGTTGTATGATGTTGGTGTCATAGGCCTTTAAGTCTTCATAGCTCCATGCAAACACATAAATGAATTCCTTAAACAGGTCAATGTATTTTTTCTTCATGTCAGCAGGTATATACTTATCCAGTTTAATCATTTTGGGCTTATCTTCAGTGCCTATGTTGCATTCTTATATGTCTGAGTCTTCATGTTCTATAGTGGGATTTTTTGCTACGTCATCAAAGTCAAAAAGGTCCTCTAGGGGTGCCAGGCCTCTGGGTATGTTCTTATCTTTGGCCTGTAACACCTCCATTTCCTCATTTTCCGCGTTTCCACATTTTTCGGTCGGATTTCCAGTTCCCTCAGAAAAGGTGTTTATTTCTACGTTACAAGGTGAGGGTTCTTCATCATAGGATTCCTCACCAAGGAAACTGTCTTTGTCTTTAGAGTCTGAATTGGAAAATTCAAAATCATTCCTGCCTTTTAGGAAGTCCTCAATCTGTTTGTCTCCTTCCTGACTTGGTACGAACAGTTAAAGGCCATTAATTTGGGACACTGTATGACTAACTGGTCAGGCTTGTCGCACAGTGCACAAGAATCAAGCAGCCGAAGAATCAACCAAGTTAATGGTAAGAGAATCTAGTGTTTCCTGTCGTGTTACCTATAGGGAAGGATGCCCTATTTTTTTCCACTAAAGTACCATATTCCCATGTGAGCTGTAATGTCCCTTTTTCAGGAACATGCTACTCCATCGGGAACATCTTAGATGTTCCATTTTTCCTTCTTCACTGAGACACTGAAAGTCCATTTTAGAGATTGAATGATGGGGCATTTATAGGATATGAATCCTTCTAAATAAGGGAGAAATCCTAAGGCTAGTTGGCCCTTCTCAGACTCTGCCTATGGATATGCAATATTCCACCTCGGGAATTTATGTTATAGGGTCCTTAAGGACGTTGTATAAGGAAGATGTTGCATAAATGAGGAAAAAAACCACTGAGATGCCCTATAAAATGTATAATATAACTCCCCTGTAGAAAATGAGCCCAAATAAATAACACTAGATGGGTTATTCAGATCTCCCCAATCTAGGTCTCTATAACAATGCTCAATGAGAGAGCTTACAGCAACATAAGAACATGAATTTGAAACTTTACAAATATGAACATACCATAAGAGGGATATGCTACAGCCATCAATATATTATGATATATCAGCAGAAATATACAAATAATAGTTGAGGGACAAGCCACTCAAACTTTAAGAACCAACCCTCAATGAATAAGCAATGTAATACAAGAATTGTTGAAACTCCATAAAATTTCGGAGTAGCTGCAACTGCGCTGAGTACATGAAGGTATAAGCTGCTGAATATGAATAAATGTAAATATGGCTGAAGGAATACAAGAAATAAGCCCAATAACAATAAATGGGTTGAAATACAATATTTCTAGCCAATCTAGGAAGATTGCTAGAAATGCCGAAGAAAATCAAAATGTGACAACAGAGTTGTCACTGCAACTGAACCAAAATAAGAATGAGGCCATGGCAGATCTGAAATGTGATCGCCCTCCTCTGATAATGTCTCTAATACAAAGTTCTGATCACTTTGTCTCAGAAACATCCTCCTCTGAAGCACAGAAACCCCTCTCTCACTGCCTCCTCTGAAATAATGCAGTTTCCTCCATGGAATGCGCGGTGGGAGATGATGGAAGTGTTGGCCCATGCCAACTGATCTGAAATGAAGCTCGGGAATCCTCCTTGCATCTCCTCTAGTGAGTGGATCACTCCTCCACTAAAGAAAACAAGACAAGAGAGACTCAATGAGTTCCTCTCTAGCTGCACCCAGCTACACAACGTCCTTTCTGCTGCAGAAATAAAGATGTAGAAGATGACTAAAGCTATGGAAAATTCTGGATTGAGGAAATGTAGCTCAAACCTCATCCTTCCTTGAGGAAGAGGTATGGACTCCCGACTGGGAACACCCTAGTGCCCGAGGGCACCATCACCCTACTAAACAACCTGGGGATGCAAGCTCTTACAGACCCAAAGTCTGAAATCTAAAACATAGCATAATGAAAATGGGCTACCATCTCCTCCATATAAAGTGAGAGAACTCTTCTCCACCATGGTCCCACAAATTAGGGTTTCCACCCTCATGTGAAGCTCTTCCCTCCAAAACTGCGCAGCTTCTCTAGGAAGCCTCTTCCTCCTTGGGCAGCGCTGTTGACTTTAGTCAATGGTGACTAATCAAGTGAGCTGGGTTCCATTCACACCCTTGGTGATTATTTCAACTGCTTTATTCAATCCCCTTTCACACTAGGAGTGTTATTTCTTCATCTAAAAGGGGCTAAGGTGTCTCCTTGCCCACTTTATTAAACAAAAATTAAATGTGCAACTATAATGTCCATTTTAGTTTGAGGCTAAAAATTGGGGACATTACAGTCCTCCCCTCCCACATGTTGCTCTCAAGAAACTGCATGAAGAGAATCAAAATATTCTCCCCCTTATTTTCTTCTGGCCTCCTCATCAATGGTCCCATCACTACTTAATTATGCTGCAATAAATCTGTCCTCCAATGCTCTCTCTAAAGTATGCAAGTTGACAACAATGCTCCTCATGGAAAGATAGAAGGTGTAGTGGAATCCTTCCTACTGTGCTAAGGCCTCCTTAAGGTAGGAGTGATGATATGCATGGAAAAATTATACTCCCAATGATGATCCTCTCATCCATGCTATCATCCAAGTAAAAATCTCACCCCTGATTTCTGCAATGTGTTGGGGCTGAATGGAGAGTGTGCTTGTGCTGCTCATGATGGCTCTCTCTCCATATGCTGATCATATGGGGATGCCTATGTATTTGGGCTGAAAATTATGGCCTCCAAGAATGGCCCAAGCTACCCCATCAAGAAAAAACAACCATGAAATGCCTCTGCAAACTCTCCAAGTGGTCCCTCCCACAAGAAGATACAAGTAGCAATGTGGCAATCATGGTTTGCCCATGGTATCTCCTGCAAAATGAAGCATGTATAATAGGGAGAATCATGCTCCCAATGGGCTGTACATACAATACTCTCCAAATAATTCTCCTCAATGGATATACACATCATAAATGTATAGGGAGCAATATGCAATAGAAACAAGTTGTCAAATGACAACCGGAGAGTGGTCTCAAGTTCCACTCATGGAACTGCGCAGTGCCTCCTTGTCCTGCCTCAAAATCAAAATAAAAAGTGCTGAACTAGCCAATTTTTTGCTGCCACAACATCTCCCCATAAGATAAAACATGAAATACACATTGGTGCCAAAGGTGCACACCAAGAAGCATGTGGCTTCCCCCACAAACCATCATAAAATTAGCCAAAATCAAGGCTACAAGTAGCTGCAAGTACATACTCATGAAAAATGCAAGAAGGAACAAGCCTCCTTGATGCATCATGCTCCTTAATCAATGAAAAGAAGTACAATACAAAATATGACATTATACCTCCTCCATCATGCACTAAAGCTCTTGAGCTGAAATGGCTCAACATGAATTCTCTCCCTCTCCTCCAATGAGTAAGGGAATGGTTGTGCCAACCTCTACAAAATAAATCGGGCTATGCATCTATCCATATGCTGATTTAGACCATACTTAATTCCCTCCAAATTGAACTCCCCTAGCAAGGCAAAGTATGCATCCAAGTGCATAGCTAGGAAGTCCGCATGTGCTGCATGCAAAAGTTTCTCCTTGAGACTAGAAACTCTAGTCAAGAAGAGTCTGCCATGATGATAGATGATCATGTCATCCACTAAGTATCTTCCACCTCCATCAAGGCCATCCAAAATCATGCATGCATCAAGATCCTGGGACCTCTCAACCAGAAGCTGAGTCCTCCAACATGGATCAATCATCCACATAGACAGCGCTGGTATTCTGAAATGTGGTGCTCCATCACGCTATTGCATGCTACCTTAACATCCCCCATCATGCCAAATTCATCCTCCCAGTTGCTGCCATGGCATCATGCAACTGCTCATGCTCAAAGAGAAATAAGGACCTCTGAAAATGAGCCTCCCATGAGAGACTATCACCTCCAAAGAATCTCCTGATCCTGGGCAATGTAAGCATGAGCGGCCTCCATCTACTCCAATGTATGAAAGAGTCCTTCCTCAAGGAAGTATCCTCTCTCTTACCAAATCCATGAAGCAGCCATCCTGCATCATGAAGATTCTATCCTCCATCCATACAGCAACTCTATCTGCACAGTGAAACTGATGAGAATGGGTGCTTCTGAAAATGAGAGAGTGTATCCCTCCTCCTTGTGTTTATCCCCAACTCACTGCATTGTAATGGACTCCTCTAATGTATCCACCCCTTCGGAATCCAATAAGTGGTGAACCAAATGGCATGATGCCTCTCATCATCTCTGGATCATATGGCCTCCTAGATGGAAAGCCACCAAAAGTGAGACATCAAGATCTGAAAATAGACTGCATGTATGAGTGGACTGATTTGTCCCTCTCTCCTCTGCGCAGTGTAGTCTCTTTTCTTGTGTAGAAACTCTCTGTAATAGATAAGGGAGAATGCTCCTCATCCCTCCATGCTAACCCTCTGCTCTTCTTCCTCCATCTCACAATCCCCAACCAATGCTACATATGAATCTGGAATTATGTCTTGGTACCCACATGCAAAATATTTGGAACTCCTTGCAAGTATAAAATGACCCCTCTAGTGGAAGCATTGGCTCCCCTTTCACCTCCATGTGGTGATGGATCTCCTCCAGAAGTGGCAACGCTATTTCTTCCCTCCAATGCATGCAAAGTGTTTGTATTTATGCCACAATGAGTTTCACTAAGTTTTCCCATCAAACCCTTAGTGAAGGCATCACATGCTTTTGCATTTGCATGACAATGAAAAATGGAACCTCCAAACCAAAAATCATGAGCCATACCTTGAGTGCAGTGCTGCTCCTCCCATGGCCTCATTTCCTTCCTCTACTCCCTTGTAAAGAAAGTGAACAAAGGACTACGCTGTGGATCTACATGTGTGGCTGAATGACCACACCCTTCATGAAAATAGCTGGGATCTGTCTCATCAACAAACCCTTCACAAAAAATTTCTTCAAAATTCCTTTTCATCAAGATCTTCAATAACCTCCTGGAAAAGAAGAAAAACCTCCTCTTCCTTCATTCCTTTTCCTTTTTTCCTTTGTCAATATCCTCTCCTTGGAGACAAGCTCCTCTTGCTGATGGAAATAGATCTTGGGCACAGGCTGAGCCAAGATCATGCTCTGATACCACTGTAATGTCCCTTTTTCAGGAACATGCTGCTCCATCAGGAACATCTTAAATGTTCCATTTTTCCTTCTTCAGTGAGACACTGCAAGTCCATTTTAGAGATTTAATGATGGAGAATTTATAGGATATGACTCCTTCTAAAGAAGGGAGAAATCCTGAGGCTAGCTGGCCCTTCTCAGACTCTGCCTATGGATATGCAATATTCCACCTCGGGAATTTCTGCTAGAGGGTCCTTGAGGACGCTGTATAAGGAAGCTGCTGCATAAATGAGGCAAAACACCACTGAGATGCCCTAGAACATGTATAATATAACTCCCCTTCATAAAATGAGCCCAAAGAAATAACACTAGATGGGTTATTCAGATCTCCCCAATCTAGGTCTCTATAACAATGCTCAATGAGAGAGCTTACAAAAACATAAGAACATGAATCTGAAACTCTGCAAATCTAAACATACCATAAGAGGGAAATGCTACAGCCATAAATATATTATGACATATCAGAAGAAATATACAAATAATAGTTGAGGGACAAGCCACTCAAACTTTAAGAACCAACCCTCAATGAATAAGAAATGTAATACAAGAATTGTTGAAACTCCATAAAATGCCGGAGTAGCTGCAACTGCACTGAGTACATGAAGGTATAAGATTTTTAATATGAATAAATGTACGTATGGCTGAAGGAATACAAGAAATAAGCCCAATAACAAGAAATGGGCTGAAATACAAGATTTCTAGCCAATCTAGGAAGATTGCTAGAAATGCCGGAGAAAACCAAAATGTGACAACAAAGTTGTCACTGCAACTGAACCAAAATAAGAATGAGGCCATGGCAGATATGAAATGTGATTTCCCTCCTTTGATAATGTCTCTAATACAAAGTGCTAATCACTTTGTCTCAGAAACATCCTCCTCTGAAGCACAGAAACCCTCTCTCACTGCCTCCTCTGAAATAACGCAGTTTCCTCCATGGAATGCGCAGTGGGAGATGATGGAAGTGTTGGCCCATGCCAACTGATCTGAAATGAAGCTCGGGAATCCTCCTTTTAGCTCCTCCAATGAGTGGATCACTCCTCCACTAAAGAAAACAAGACAAGAGATACTTCATGAGTTCCTCTCTAGCTGCACTCAGCTACACAACGTCCTTTCTGCTGCAGCAATAATGTTGTAGAAGATGAATGAAGCTATGTCCAATGCCATATTAAGGAAATGTAGCTCAATCCTCATCCTTCCTTGAGGAAGAGGTAGGGATTCCCAACCAGGAACACCCTAGTGCCCGAGGGCACCATCACCCTGCTAAACAGCCCGAGGATGCAAGCTCTTGTAGACCCAAAGTCTGAAATCTAAAAAATAACATAATTAAAATGGGCTTCCATATCCTCCATATAAAGTGAGAGAACTATTCTCCACCATGGTCCCACCAATTATGGTTTCCACCCTCATGTGAAGCTCTTCCCTCCAAAACTATGCAGCTTCTCTAGGAAGCCTCTTCCTCCTTGGGCAGCGCTGTTGACTTTAGTCAACGGTGACTAATCAAGTGAGCTGGTTTCCATTCACACCCTTGGTGATTATTTTAGCTGCTATATTCACTCCCCTTTTAAACTAGGAGTGTTATTTCTTCATCTAAAAGGGGCTAAGGTCTCTCCTTGCCCACTTTATTAAACAAAAATAAAATGTGCAACTATAATGTCCATTTTAGCTTGAGGCTAAAAATTGGGGACATTACATGAGCGTTCGAGTCTTGAGCTTCTTGGTATCCAACTACCAGTACCAAACACTATAAGGGTTAGGTAGCCCCAAATAGTACTGCACACACTGGGCATAAGCTTAACCCTACTCCAGGTAACAGTTGTTGCAATGGATCACCGTGGTATCCAACACATGCCCAAATGTACTCACCGAAGAGCTTCTCAACCAAATAGCTTCTACATCAAAAGGATACTTGTCGCAATGTATCTACCCCTCAAGGATGCTCAAAGCAACCAATTTCTCGCTTCCTGCTCATCCAAGAGATCGAAGCAGAACCTAGGGTGAAGCAACATCCAAATGTGCTTTTACGATCCACCACACCGCCTGCCCAGTCAACATTGGTATATCCATGGAGCTTCACATTCCCGACAATGTATCTCAGTCCATGACTGATTGTGCCCCGAAGATATCTCAAGAGATTCTTGGCAACAATCCAATGAATGTGATGAGGCTCAACCATATATTGACTCAACGCGTTCACTATAAACATATGTTTGGATGGGAGTTCACTAAGAACATCAAGGCCCCTACAAGTTGACGATACTCGGTAGAATTTCCCAAATCGGGCCCAGTAGAACTTCCACACAACTTCTTAAAGTTGAGTTCCATCAGAGTAGTCACAGACTTGCAGTCCACCATCCCAAATCTTTCCAACAGCTTCATAATATATTTTCCTTAAGAAAGGAAAATCTCACCTGGCTTTTGCCAGACCTCCAGGCCTAGTAAGTAATACGTCAGTCCTAGGTCCTTCATCTCGAACTCAGAATCCAACTCCCTATTACATTGATGAATGAGAGGGTCTGCACTTGTCAGGAAGAGATCATCCACATAGAGAACCAGAATGAGAGGCTTGTCATTATCAACCTTAAAGTAAAGGTTTGGATCAACGTCACTTCGAGTAAAGCCCAGCTTCATCAAGTAGCTATCGATCGTCTCATAACAAGCCATGGGGGCTCGCTTCAACCCATAGAGGGCTTTCTTCAACCCACATACATGTGTATCTCTATCTCGAACTTTGAACCCCAAAGGTTGTTCCACATAGACCTCTTCCTTGATTAAACCATGTAAGAAGGCAGTCTTGACATCCATCTGATGTAGACTCCATCCTTGCGATGCAGCAAGGGCAATAATCGAACGGATGGTGGTGTAGCGAGCAACAGGTACAAATACTTCATCATTGTCTATACCTTCCTTCTACGAGAAGCCTTGGGCAACAAATCTTGCCTAGAATTTTCCAGCACTTCCATAGGCTCCATGCTTGATTTTAGAGCCATTTCGAGGTGACAACAGATTTGTCCTTCGGTCTAGGGACCACTTCCTAGACATCATTCTTCATGATCGACTCATACTCTTTGTTCATAGCATCCTTCCAAACTTGGTGCTTCACAACTTCTTCAAACGTTCCAAGCTCAAATTGGACAATGGTGCTCATGCCTACTAAGTACCCTTCGTACCTATTCAACTTCTCACTTTCACAGAATGCTACTCTTAGAGCAATATGTCTTTCGGCATCTTCGAGAGTATCTCTAGGCCATGAGTGTCTTCTTTTATTTGAAGAAGTGGGCTCACTAGGAGGTGGATCTATAGGATCCATCAGACCTTCAGCATCGAGCATCTGTTCATCCTTCAGTTCTTCCTGCTTTCCTGCATTTTCTTCCGTGTCTTCCTTTGGGATAGGAAGATCTCTAACCTTCCTAAGGGCGGCATCTTGACCAGGCATATAAATTCTATATGCCTTGGAAGTTTCACTATAGCCCACAAATGTTCCCTTCTTTCCAGAAGTATCCAATTTGCTCCTCTTTTCTTTCGGCACATGAAAATATACGGACTTTCAAAAATTCTAAAATGAGAAACATTGGGTTTCTTACCAGTGAAGACTTCTTCAGAAGTTTTGGAGTCCAATGCTTGATGTGGGCATCTATTTTGAACATACACAACAGTGTTGGAAGCTTCTCCCCATAGGAACTTCGAAAGACCTTGGTCATGAAGCATGCCATGGGCAGCTTCAAGAATGGTTCGATTCTTTTTGGGAGAATACGCAGTAGTAGTCTCTCTCTTAAAGCCAAGTTCCAACTTCCCTGCAATAATCATTGAACTCATTTGACTCATATTCAGTGCAATTATCAGTCCTCAAAATTTTGATCTTCTTCCCTGTTTGATTTTCAACCAAGGCCTTGAAAATGCGAAACCATTTGAATACTTCATCCTTTTCCTTCAAGAAGTATATCTAAGTCTTGCAAGAGAAGTCATCTATAAAAGTGGCATAATACAAGCATCCTCCCAAGGATGTTACGAGAAACATACCAGATAGATCAGAATGAACCAATTGTAGAACATCAGTAGTCTCGAAGTTACTTGAGGGGAATGGTCCCCTTGTATGCTTTCCTTCGGCACAACCCTGACATACACCTTCATGAGCATCTTTGAAATTGAGCATACCTATGACCCCTTCCTTGCTTCGGGAAGAAGGTGTGCAAACCAATAGTGCCATAGTTCAAATCGAAGAGTTGTGTTACATGTCATGGCTCCCAACGGACTTCCTCCAACTTGATAAAGTGTATCAACCCCGACACCAAGAGTGAATGCTTCTTTGAAATTCCTTTTCCAAATGCGTACCTTTCCATCAACGAATGCCACCTTGAATCATTTGTCTTCCATTGCCGAGATAGACACTAGATTCTTCTTCAAGTCGAGTACATACAACACATCTTGCAAACAAAGGACTTGACCTTGATTTAGATGAAGGGTCACAATCCCTGTTCCTTTCACGGGATAGGTGGCATTATCTCCAAGGATAATTTCCAAATTAGTATCATTTTCAATCAAATTAGAGAGGGCCTCTTTATATCCAATGAAGGGCCTTGATGGACCACTATCAATCAACCAGTTATCCAAGGTGTCGAGAGGAGATGTAGCAGAGAGGGCAGATATAAGAATATATTCATTTTTCTTGTTATCAACAACATTAGATTCATCATACCTGGAGTTCCTTGACCTTTTGAAAGGTTAACCATTTCCATTTCGATCAGAGAGAGCCTTTCTCTTTCCTTTGTTATTGAACTTGTTGTTCCTTTGATTTCCATTTCCCCTGAAGTTGTTATTGTTGTTGTAGTCATCATCTCGGCGTGAGTCCCTTTTATTGGGACACTCTCTAGCATAGTGGCCAAACCTGTTACAATTGTAACATCTACCCTTCCTTCCTTTGGGTCCCGCTCTTTCTTGACCTTGATTTCTAGGACCACCATTATTCTTCTTCTTTGCATGAGCGGTGAAGGCAATAGGTTCACTTCCATTTCCATTTGAGGGTTTGTCTCTCTCCATCATCCTTGTCTCCTCTTGAGTGCATCTTGTTAACAATTCATCAAAATCGGGAATTATATTATTATTGAGAATAGTGGTATTGAATACATACCATGCCCGGGGAAGACCTCCAAGAGCAATGAGAGTGAGCTCTCGGTCAGCTATGACTTCTCCAATTGATAAGAGATCATTCTTGATTTCGGTGATCCTCATGAAGTAGGAATGGATGGACTCTCCCTTGCCCATCTTGATGACCTTCAACTTGTTCTTCTAAAAGAGAATTTGATTAGCATTGCAAGCCCTGAACATGCCAACCAACTTATCATACATCTCCTTAAATGTGCCCAACTCGAAGATATAAGCAACTAAGTGCTTGTGAAAAGAATCCCTGATAATCTTCTTCGCCTTGTTTTCCCCTTTCTTGTACTCTATTTTAGAGGCAACTGGTGCATTTGAAGGAGCCTCAGTAATATTTCCCTACACATAGTCCATAACATCTTGTTCCTCCAATGTTAGGTCCAAGGACATTTTCCATGCATGATAATCAGAGTTATCATTGAGCTTGTCATCAGATTTGAAGTATGATGAGGAAACCATTGGCCCTTGTCCTTGTCTAATCAACTTTCAGTGATTGCTCTTCTCACTCTTGCTTGAACTTTGTCTTCACCTCAGCTCTGCTACCATGTTAATTTTAGTTAACGATGGTAGAGCAATTTACTTCAATCTTTATTATTAGCCCAATTCAATTTCCTATTTAGCAACCACATAAACATTGACAGTAAATGATAATAGAACATAAACAAATAACCAAAAGACAAGCCAAGACAAGGGGACACAATATTTTGGTGGATGCCAAGAAAAACCCCAATGTGGGGAAAACCCTTTGATCAAATCTTTCTTATTATTCTTCAAATTCAGCAAAGAGAGAGTACAATTTACAAATTTCCAACAGCAAACAATAGGATGCCCTAGCCAGCAAAGTCAACGCTGGTCAAACCAGCAATATTCCTCCCCAATGGAGCTCGGTCAAACTCAGCGTCAAAGAACAGTCAAGGTCAGCCCAAAACAGTCCTGAAATTCTCGGTCAAACCTGGTCAATGCACTGGTCAAACCTGCAGTCAAAGTTGCGCTCAACGCTGCAGTCAAACAGTCCAAATTTCCTCAGATGTTATGCCACCAAACTCAGCCTCCAAAAATCAGATTCTGTGCCAAAAATCGAAGTCAAATAGTGAGAGTTGACCCAAGGTCAACGCTGTTGCAGAAGCCCTAAAACAGTCCGAAAATTGCAGCTGCCCTTTCACACATGCAGAGGAGAGAGAAGGCCTTCTTGAGGCTGTACGAACCAATGAGAGAGAAGAGAGATGTGTGATGAGATGATGTCCAAATGAGGTTTGAATCTCTGCTTTTTATATCCATCAATGAGGGGTGGAGACACATCTTTTGGGGTTTGTGAACCTACATTACAATTCTGGCTGACCTTGACAATTTGCACATGTGAGAGAATAATTCAAAATCCAACTTCTGCTCATCCAAACAAGATGATCTTTAGATCAATCTTGCACCTCTCGGAAAGAGGAATTCAACAAAAAAGTCATCTTCATCATATGAGCAGTCCAAAGTGGAGTTTGGCCCTAGTTGCCAAATTTAACAAAATTAAAGGAGAAAGATACATGATAGATAAACCTCTGCCATAGAGGTTGACCCTGAAGGTGAAGACAGTCAAACATTCAAAATTGGACCGTATAACCTTTGTGGAAATAAGCTACATGAACAAAATTACCATGCACAAACGAATTTACAGGACTTATACTAGTCTATTTCTGAATAGAAGAAGAAACTAATGCCAAGAAAGGAAGCTGTGCAGGAAGAAAATCCAGCAGAACCAAACCCTAACTCCGTAACTTCATAACAAGAGAAACATGCAACAAATCCTATTAATGTCATGGTACTTCATAAAAATAGTGTTACTGAAAATATACTTCTGTCATTGCAGAAAGCACAAGAAAACAGCAACAACAACAAAAAGCGCAGACTAAACATTCCACGTTTTTTAACCTTTTAGGCATATTTTGTGATGAGTTTTATTTGAAATCCTGCCAAAAATTGTTGGAGTGGAAGATTTGAGTTATTAGATTTGTATAGACAGAGTGCCCCGGGGTTTTCCAGGGCTCTGAATCCTTTATGCATTCAAAAATGCATTTCAAACAATGAAAAATAGTAATCTCACCAAGAATTGTATCACCAGATTCCGGCAAAAAGGGGGTATATATGTAGAACAATTAGACTCCGCCCAAGAAAAGGGCATAGAATTAAGTTGCTACAACACCTGGGTTAGATTTATAAAAATGCAATAAATTTATGTCCTTGAAAAACAGAATATAATTAAATTAACATTATCAATGCAGGCTGCTCGAAAAAAAAAAGAATAGAAAGATTTGAGAGAACCAATCAAATGAATTATGACACTGAATTGTTAGCTAAATCTCAAATATGCCAATGACAAGGAAGAAATTATACTAGCATCCACTATTAACCAAAATAGGTCAATGTGTCTGAAGAATACATTAAAAAGCAATATTAAAATAAAGAGTGCTTAGGGCATCCCCTCCCTAAAACAGACGAAGCAAATAAATAAATAGCATGCTGTCAAAAAAAAATGAGGGTGGATTCATGATGGATAGGCTCCCTACCGTACAGGACACCCCTGAAGGTGAAGACAGTCAAATTTTCAAAATTACTCTGTACAACCGTCGTGGAAATGAGTATTATGAACAAAATTACTATGCACAAAAGAAGATTACAGGACTTCTACTAGTCTCATTTCTGAATAGAAACGAAACTACTACGAGCAAAAGATGCTGAGCAGAGATAAAGCCAGCAGCATTCTCAAAGATATATGTAGTATGTACACATTGTAACAAAATGTGTGGTTCTTTGCTTTGTAAAATTCCCTGTGCAGCGGAACAAGCAACCAAAAATACAAAGGCAATTGGGTTTAACTCAGGTGGTTGGGAGAAATGTCTGTTATGCTCCCCACTCAAGTTCAATTCTTGCATGTGATGTGTTGAACTCATAATGAGTATTTCTTGTAATAGCTTCAAACATTGTTGTTTGAGCAGTCCCTCGCAGACCAAAACATGTATATTCCTCATATGGAATATAATGATATTTCTCATGAAAAAAAACAAGCAAATACAAAGAATAAAATGCATGATTAAGAAATTTAGCCTATGATTTAAAATACAAATACAGGACTTCACTATTTAGCAGCATCCTGGAAAGAAAATTGTGCCGTGCAGTAGAGTTATATTTACGAAGCCATCCCTTAAAGCCTGCTATGAATTGTTCATTCAACAACAAAACTCAAGCATAGGGTAAATGCAATTCTTCTTCATATAAGCATGTATTTGCCCGTAATATCTTTACCCCAGCTGACCATACCACACGGGAAAAAGCATCTACAAAAGTACAATTACAAATGTAACAGTAAAGATTGAGTTTACCGAACTCTATCAAGGAAGTCCTCCAAATTCCTGTGAGAAAATTGCTGAGTTTGGCCCTGATTCTCCTTTGATCTTGCTGAGAAATAAAAAATCAACCACAGCACCAGAAAGAAAGTTTCGAGAAAAGATACTATAAGCATTGACAAGAAATGGCCAACAACTTGCTCAAGCATCCATTTGAAGCTGCGGCCACACACAACAGATTCAATCACTTTAATTGTAGCTGCTTGGAATGGCATTCTTTTGACAAGGCTCCATCCTCTGTAAAATGTTTCAGCACCTCTGTATTGGCTCTCCACGATGGCTACCCAGCAAGCAGTAATATAGATGCTGTAAGCAAGCCCATCAAACAAGTAATCCAAGGTAACAAATGCTCCTATCCTTGATGACATTCCCATGTCTGTGGCATAGTCATCCTTCCAAGCAGCCCTAAATGCAAACGGCATGATTGACAACCGCAAGACCAACCTCTCCATTTGTTCTAACTCCAACACTTTCCCAAAGAGTGATTTCATTAAAAACAAGCATTGCAGTGCCCGCAAAGTTCCATGCAAAACGGCTAGCCATATTAGTCTCCAGATGCCAGTTCTAAGGCCTGATCTTACTGACTGTTTGATGGAGACTCTCTTGTTCATGTGTGTACTCACAACAGTGTATGCAACAGCACCAAGGACAGCAGAATGTTGTAAGGCTGCCACCACAAGAAGCGTTGCTAACACTCCAAAAAGTAGAAATAGTATCAAAAACACGGTAGCACCAGTTCCTTGAGGCATTGCCCCTTGATGATCAAAGCCTCTTCCACCAAATAACCTCCCTGCAAAGATTCCAACTTCTTCTGATTCTTCAAGATCATCATTAATCTCCCTCTGCGTGTCATTCCTCGGGAGAAACACCATCCTTATTTTCATATAGTTTAAACCTGTACCATCACTATCATCATAAGCAAAAACCTGTTGACCATCCACGTCCTCTCTTGATTCACTTTTGCCCTGGGGCTCTGCTTGAGGACCTGAAACTTGTTCACTCTGACCCTTATTTGTTTCCATTGAACTACCACCAAATGTATTCCCATCTGCACCATGAATCAAGTCGTGCATATGTCCATTTGCTTCATCAACGGGCGGTCCCACAAAATATGATGAAAGGAAGTGGCCTAGAGACGGCTCCTCCTCCTGCCGAGCCTGACCACCTGCACCAATGGCATTGCCATTTCCATCTACTAAACGTTTCTGTCGTTGAGATATACCAGAAACGCTTTCTGAAGGGCTGTGATTTTGTTTATCACGGTGATCGAAGTCAAGTGAAAAGTTTGCATGTGATACATTGAAAGGTAAACCAACTAAACCTATAGAGCTCTCAATCGCATTATTATACATCGAGGATAATGCTGCTATAACAAGAAGAACTCGTATATTGGCCCTAAAAGATATCAGTGCCTGCTTGAACACGTCAGCCATTGTCTGCAGTTTTAGCTCAGGTCTTGTCATGGTTTATCCTTCTCTAATGCTTCAGTGAATCCTACCTGCTCTGGCGTACAATAATCCAATGATACCTTGGTCAGAAACCTGTAGGCTGTTAGAATTTTTCGCAAATCATGTCAGCAAATGCTGCATATCCTATAATGTACTTCCCTTTCCTTTTAGCTATATCAATATACGCACTTCTGCAATAATAAAGCCACCGCAGTAAGTCATACGTTCACAAAACCATCAGAATCAATCATATGGACATTCATAAAGCCAACACAGTCATTCAGAAACCACCAGAGAATCAATCATCTGGACATTCACAAAAATGCCAAAATGAGTCATGCTCATTTACAGAACTACCAAAATTAGTCATATGCTCATTCATAAAACTGCCAACAACAGTCACATGGGAATTCACTAAATCACCAAAAAAGAACATGTGGGCATTCACAAAACCATCAGAATCAGACATTTGGGCATTCACAGAACTACATCTGCATTTAAAAAATCACAACAACCAGAAATGTGACCATTCTCAAAACCATAATAATTAATCAATCTTCTAAGCATTCATAAAACCATCACAACCAATCTTATGGACCTTCCCAGAATAACCACAATCTGTCATGCCAGAAATCCGAAAATCATATGGCCATTTCCAAAACAACCATGGCAGACAATCATAAGGGGCCATCCAAAGGCCTCGTCGACATTGTCAAGACAACCACAATTAGTCCAAAGAATACCGATAACAACAATCACAACCATCCATATACCAAAACAACCATTGCAGTCGCATTAGCATTCCTGGATGGAAAAGGAACAACCATATGGGTCAAAACCACCAAATCAGCCACATAAATTCCTGGGATAACTGTCTCGATTTATCCAAACCCGAGATTCAATCTAATCGGCTGTTTATAAACCTAGGTATCAAGAAATGGACCACACACAAAACCACCAACAATCCATCAGAAAGGCATCAAATTGACACTTGGAAGACTGTGAACAGAGGTTCCATAAGCCAGCAGACCCTCCATCCGGCGTAAAAGAGAATATGGACAGAAGAGTAATGGGGTTCAAAAACCCATCAACAGAAAAACAACCAAACAAACACAGAAACAAACATAGAGTGATCATTTCGAAACCCACCTGTGAAATAGAAACAGAAACAGAAATCCCTCTCCTCAATGGCGAATGCCCACCCAATCCTCGTTCTGTATGCAGATTATCAAAGACAGCCAGATCACCTACCTATTCATCAATTTTATTAGTTAGTAATGGCTGAGACAAACGAAAATTGACACAGGAAACCGACAAAATGGGGAAAAGAAACCGAGAATATTACCTCTCTTTTCTAGAATTTAGTGTCGAGTGTACCCTTTGAGAAACGTCAAAGTCTATCACATGAGCGTATTCCAAAGGGTATCAAATACCATTCTTTATATCCACATCATAAAGTTCAGCAAGATTATGCTCAAAACGAAACTGAAGACCATTTGTTAACACAAATGAGCTCAAATCCAATCCAATAGGTTGTGGTATCTGGTACTGGTTGAGATAGAAATTGTTATGCTGGTTATAAGAAAAATAGCCCAAGTCTTGTTATACTGGTTATAAGAAAAAGAACCCAAGTGAGTCAGATAGAAATTGTTATGTTGGTTGGTTAGGAAATATGAAATGAGATGAGATTTTAAAGTTCACTTGATTAAAAATAGTTTATGGGACATGGTGAGATAGAAATAAAATGTGTCCAGGACAATAATGAGTTGTGTTATATATTACATGGTTTAGAAACAAGTGTGTTCTGAATAATAATGGGTTGTGTTATATATTACATGGTTTAGAAAGATAGATTATACATGGTTTAGAAACAAGTGTGTTCGGAATAATAATGGGTTGTGTTATATATTACATGGTTTAGAAAGATAGATTATATTTGTATGGGATAATGAGCTTAAAATGTGAATACATAATGGTAAATGTTTATTGAATTTAAAGTACTAGTATAGTCATATAAATTAAATGGACCATAAATGTGATAAGTATTAATTTATAACAAGTATAAAAACTTTTATTTTCACTTTATTATTGAGATTTTTAATCTGGAAATAAGTTTCTTTACAATACCATGGGCCAATCATGACTTATCAATACCACATGTCTAAAAAACTATAACATACTTTATATGACACTTGTTCATATGTAATTTTTTTTAATTGATCAATTCAACTAAAAGAGCAAAAAATGCATAACTACTTTGAAGATAAATCTCAACCATTGATTTGCCTATAGTATTTTGAATATTCTAAAATATTTCATGGAGGTTAAATCCCTATCATCCACTTACTAATTGTTGATAATTAAATTAAAATCCTAAAGAACCTTATTCTAAAATAGACAAGCCTATTTTTTAAAAATTATAGTATTAATTGAATTATTTTGTTAGTGTTTATTTTATATTTTATTAAGAAAATAAATTGTTTAGTTTTTAAATATTTTTTCTTGGTTAACAAAATTTGGTAATCCAATGAGAGAAAATCTTTAAAAAAGTGATATTATTTCATCCACAAAGAGTGTAATGGGTCCTTCAAAACTTTGATGAAACTTTTGATAACTTGGTTTGATTTAGAATTGGGAAAAACTAACAAGAATATTATTTCACCATGCACATATCTTAGATCATAATAAAACTCTACTCATTCTTGAAATTTCTATTAAATCTCTATCAATGTCAATATTCAAAAAGAGGATATGTTTATTTCACAAAAAATATATACAATGCATAAAAGATGTCGTTTAGCAAATTTTCTTATAGTCGTTGGAATTTGACGATCTAGAAAGTGAGTTTTCATCGATTTGAAAATCTAATCCAAATTTTGATAACTTCAATTATTAAAAAACCTTTTTTTTTCCTTGAGAATGAGTAGAGTGTCTCCTTGAAATGTCGAACATTTTAGCCTAGTTACACATTTCAAATCCAAAAGTCTATCTGCAACTTGGATTGATTTATGATTGGGCGAAAGCTTAAGGATATTGTTCCACTATGCATAGATCTTGTATCATGGCAGAACTATGCTCAAAGCTAAAATTTCTGTCAAATTCCTATCATATTTGTAATTGGAAAAAGAGGTATGTGTGTTGCAAGATTTACTTACACCTTGATAAAAAGTGTTGAAAATCCTTCCCTCAATGAGGACTTTCGACAATAGAGCCATCAAAACTATGTATGTGTTGGATTGATATTAGTGCTAAGATCATATTCGTTGTTTATGCATATGCAAAGATCTTTTGCACAACAATGATGATAAATCAAAGTACAAACAACCAAGTGTTCACAATAATTCTAAGGAGCATTAGTATAAGGGGTGTTTTATGTCATCCTTGATCTCATGTGCACTTGTTAGAGGGATTTTTACACAACACTTTTTTGAAGTGAAAAATTCATTGATAAAAGAAATTTAACATTATCACCAACAACACACAAATAACCTCGGATGCGGGTTTAATGCCTGAGCTTGCTTGCACCCACCTGGCTAAGCCGAAGTCAGGCAGTTGTCCTCGCCACGAGGAGGCACATGGCCACAACATGGTAAATAAAGTTTGGGGCGTGGGTGTTATTTACTCCACCACCCTCGAACGGTTCAATGCGTCCTCTCAGCACCTGCTCTACAATCACGTCGTCCTCGGCGCATTCACTCCTCCCTTTGAGCATTCAATCCTCCTGCTGCCTTATATGGACCATGAAAATGCATCCTCTGCATTCTCCTTCAGCCTCTTTGTCATTTTCCATTTCAATTCTGCCTCTTGTGCCCTTCGGCCTCCAGCCAAGCCCCAGCCTCATTATCTTGGTTGAACGCCCCTCAACCACGCTACTGGACCTCCATCTCTGCCTCCTTCGCATTCTTGTTTCTTTGCTTTAGTCATGCCCCGTCGCCACTGCATGCGCTGCCGCAGAGGTGGCGGACGCAGACTCCCCTCATGACCTCCCATCCACCCCATGGCTAGGAGAATTGTAGACCTGTCCTTAAACCAGGTGGCGCCTGAAGTTTTGGACCCCCACAGCCTCTTCGCTCACCTGTCCATGCGTCTTCCTGAAGCCCCTGCGGAACCTTCTGGTTCTGGTGCTCGCTCCAGGAAGCATAAGTCTATTATCTCCCTCGCCTCCCATAATCTCCCTCACAAGATGGTGGCTTTGCCAGTGAAACTCGTTGAGGAGGCTTCGAACACAGATGTTAGCTGCAACTCCAATGATAGCGGCAAGAGCTCTGATACAGGTGGTCGCTCGATGCCCAGCTGTCTAAGCTCGAGGATGACATCTCTTAATACAAGTGCCGCATAGAGGAAGAGCCAACTCAACCACCATTGCCTGATGTCAAGAATTCGATAAACTAACCTCCAGGTTTCAACTTGTCTTTTCTTCGTATTTTGGTTTTGTTCTAGTTTAGTTCTCTTGTCTATTTTGATGCGTAGTTTAAGTTTGTTTAAAGTTGGTTTCCCTGTAAGGAAAACTTTTATTGTGACTCATGCACAGACTTCATGGGATGGTTTCCCCTTCTGGGGCAATCCAAATTTTGAAATTTTAAGTTGGATAGTTCCCGTCGGAATTGGCTAACACAACAATTCCGGTGGATGACGATTGTATTTATGTGATATGTATTAATAATAGGAGTAAACATATTTAGAAAAAAAACAAAAAAAAACAAAAAAACAAACAAACAACAAACAACACACAAATAAAATTTTCAAAAACATTTATAATAAACTGATTTATTGAAATAAAATCTAATAACCAACTTCAAAGATAATGAGAGAGATTAACAATTATAATTCACTTTGCACAAAAACAATTACAATATTTAGCATTGCATATTATATCGATATAGACATGTAATCATTTTATCATAATATTCTGATGTATGTTGCACCTTGCATTAGCTCAACTTACCTTCAAACTTTCCTCATAGTAAGGCATATAATGTTATTCTCAACTCTACTATAGTTAGGCTAAATTTTGTACTCTTCTTTCATAGCAATTATAGATTTGTATAGATTTGAGTTGGGCTAATTAGCTTGTCTTTTGCATGGGCTTATTCATAAGATGTTCATATACATTTATTTGTGAAATTTACTTTGTAATAAATTTTTAGGTTAATATTAATATTTGATTTTTTATAAATTTTATTATTTCTAAACTTAATTTAAAATTTTCATTATAGTACTTAAATTATAATTGTATTTATTTTTTTATACTTTTATGTAAATAAAATTTTGTTGCAACACTCAATTGGGATTATTTTTGGTGGTTGGGTACAATGGTTGTTATCTCCCCCATCCAAGATCAAATCTTTGTGAGTGACATGATTATGAGAAATATTGTTGTAATGGCTACATACCTATGAATATTGTTGTGTTAATTCTCACTCTCGCCCTTAGAGAGAGAACCTCCCTTTAGAAAGAAATTGTTGTAACAACCACATTTAACATTAATATCAACCATAACCCTTGTCTTCCTCTAATTACCAGTTTCCCTTTAAAAAGAAATTGTTGCAACAACCACATTTAACATTAATATCAACCATAACCCTTATCTTCCTCTAATCACTATCATCTTTTGCTATAATTATTACATGGCTAATAACAAATTAAGCAATATTATAGAAAACATTTAAAAATACATATATAGATTTTTTCAACTTATTTTAATTTCAATAAATATTTTAAGAAAATATATATAATAAAAAAATTATAAAATAATATGAAAAAATTATACAACTAATTAATCATTAAATTATATAAATTATAAATATCATATATTAGTTCATAATAATTATTTTTATTTTTATTTTATTTTTATAAAATGTATAACCAGAATAAATATATTACCATTAAATTGAATTGAGACGTGACCTAAAATTTCCACAAAAATGTAATCAAAATAAATATATTAACATTGAATTGAATTGTTGCCTAAAATTCACAAATCTTGTCTCATGGATGATGGAGTCGTACACTTTTAAGTTATTTTTTCACCTAATACATTTGTACACGGCTCCACCACGGAAAGCAACAACCTATCATTTTGAATGTGATACCATTTCAACAAATTTATTATTTTATCGGGAATGTCAATTTAACCATAAAATGTAGAGTTTGTAACTAACTTAGGTAAAGGTTCTATTTATTTTTTTAAATACTTTTAGTATTTTGTCAATCGACTAGGATTTTTAATATTAATTTAAAATTTTAGTAATGAATTCTTTTAAATAATTATTATTGCATTAAAAGTTGTTGTAGTTGAATCATTTACTTTATCAATATAAGATTTAAAGGATGAATTTATTTTATAAATTTTATGGTTATTTTTTTTAATTTTATTAAAATATTTTTAATATGTATTTTTTTAGATTTATAATCATACTATGCAACTTATATATATAGTTTAACTTCTTATCTTTGCAAAATATTATTTTGTAAAATGTGAGAACAAATCAAAGACTTTTGGGTCTATGTCTATTAGGAGTATTTTGCTTTATCGATGAATTTATTTTATAGATTTTATGGTATTTTTTAAATTTTATTAAAATATTTTTAATATGTATTTTCTTAGATTTATAGTCATACTTTGCAACTTATATATAGTTTAACTTCTTATCTCACAAAATATTATTTTGTAAAATGTGAGAACAATTCAAAGACTTTTGGGTCTATTTTTATTAGGGGTATTTTACTTGCCAAGACTTTTGGGTTTATGTTTACCAAGTGTATTTTGATGGTTAGTTGACATTGAAGTAGGATTGTTTGGGATTTTAGTTCTTGCATTATGAGTGATTTGTTGAATGGTGTCTTTTTTCACAAATTCCATTTGATCTTACCCTAAAGAGTTGGAATCCTTAATTTTCTTAGCTCCTCATAGCTTGGACATTACTCCAATTCCATTTTATATATTTATCCTACTACACTCTCTCTCCTTGACTTCCTTCAATTTGTCACAATTGCTTTGTTTTGTTGTATCTAGTTGAATGTGTTTTCACTTTAACTTCTCTGCTTGAGCCTTTGTGGAGATCAATGACCTTTCCTCACCCACATTTCCTTGAGATTTTTTATGCTTCTAATCCTTCCTCCAACCATCATAATTCCTTAGAGTTATTGTGCTCCTAGTCCTTCTTCTAGGCACCTCATTTCCCTACCAATGGGGAAATGCATTATTGGGCATCATCATAATACCTCTCACTCTTTTAAATTTCTCTCAATAAGTTAGAATTTTCACTGAAGGAACGCTTGTTCAAATGACCATGTGGATTAGCCATTTTTCTAGCCTAAATCCCACACAATCAGAGATGGATGCTTTCCCCTTTAGGAGAACGTTCCCTCCTTTTCAAACATCAAATGAACAAAAAGACTTCCTCTTCTACATATATAGATGCTCACTTCCAACATCTGATGAAGAGCCCCACTTACAAACCTATAGGGGATTATAGTCTACAAACAAAGTAGAGGACTTCCACTCTTGAATGAGTTGCATGGATTGGGGTTTAACCTATACCCCTTGATTCTATCAATGGAGAATGACAATGGAGGTTAGTAGGATGAAACTTCAAAAAACTAACATTATGCCACATACTCACATCCATGCCATTGTGATAGTATTCAAAGGGATTTCACCATGTAAATGAGAGATGCAATTACATGGTGATCAAACTCATAGATAAAGCATTTGTAAGGTGAAAACGTGAAATTGGGTGACACTTTTTGCCCTTTTGTGAAAAAAATAAATAAAAATAATAAAAATAAAAATAAAAATAAATTAGAATTTTTAGAAGTTCTTCAACTTTGCCAAAGAAAATTTTCTATTTAGAATTTCATTTTACAATAAAAATAAAACTTGTCTGAAATTTTATTAGCTTTCTATTACTTATTTTTTGGAATTTTGTATTCACATTTGATATGTCAACTTAGCAATTCTTTGAGTGGGTGAACTTTAACAATAAGGGAATTCATAAAAAGTCATGTTTTTAGCACTAGTGTATTCTTTGTTAACTTGTCGTTTTTGAAAGAAAAAAAAATGTTGCAACATCGTTATATTAACGAAACCAACTAACGCATATCATAATTACTAGAATTTATTGAACTAAACCAATATGAAAGAATTGCAAATTTTGAATATGTTTAGTTTAGCGTGAAGTTTCTCAACGTATTAGTTATAAACTAAAAATATAAAAACTGCATATTACAGACGACGGACCAATGTAATGAACCATAAATTTTTCAAAAAAATTTACAGTGTATTTTGGAAGATACCGAATTTTGATTTCACTGAATCATAATGACTTTCAGAAATTCTTTACACCCATTTTATTAGAAAAATAATTAAAATTAGTAAATATCTATGAAATTCCATAAAATTTATATCTGTTGAAAGTAGATTCAATTATGCAAATGTTAGTATTGGTTCTGAAAGTTAATTCATCAAATTTGACGGATTTTAACCATTCCAAAGTTGGAGAAATGTGATCAGAGCCAAACTGATATGGAGTTGCAGACGTTTTAATTCGGCCGATTTTTTTTTTCAGCGTCACATCCCATTAATATAAATGACTTAAAAGTTCGGCTAAACTTTTGGTTGCGCATTTTGTTGGCCGCTAAAAAAAACAAAACAAAAACCACCGACTATAAGGCCCCTTAAAAAAATCACCAAACTCTATAAATAAAAGAAACTGAAACATTATTTTCACACATTTTTTTCATTTGGACTAAATTTTCAAAACTAGATCTTTTGGGCTGAATTTTTATATGAATTTTTTTTAGGTTCATTTTTATAAGATATTTTTTTGGCGGACTTTTTAAAGTGAATTTTTTTTGAAAGTAAATGTTTTGGGCTGAAGTAAGTCTTTTGTGTTGAATTTTTAAAGTGAGTTTTTTTGAAATTAAGTCTTTTGTGATGAATTTTTAAAGTGAGTTTTTGTCTAAATTTTGAAAGTGAGTCTTTTTTGCAGAATTTTGAAGGAAATTTTTTTACCTTAATTTTTAAAAGACATTATTTTGGCAGATTTTTTAAAGTGATTTTTTTTTTTAAAGTGTGTGTTTTGGGTTGAAGTAAGTCTTTTGTGCTGAATCTTTAAAGTGATTTTTTTTTTTTTTTAAATTAAGTCTTTTGTGATGAATTTTTAAAGTGAGTTTTTGTCTAAATTTTGAAAGTGAGTTTTTTTTTGCAAAATTTTGAAATTGACTTTTTGGGGTTGGATTTTAAAAATCTACATAGACTAAATTATCATGGGAAATCAAAGAAATTGCAAGAGAAAATATGATCGAACAAGAAACCTTGAGGCTCGTAGAGAACACGGGAGAGAATATTACAAAAAAAATGAAAGAAGAATATTCAATTATTGAAAGGGAAAATCAACCTCGGCTAGAAGTTGAAGCAGGTCTATAAATGTAAATATTATAAATGATATTTAAATTTTAACTAGTGTATTGTGAAACTTAATTTTTATTTGATGAACTAATTTGAAAAATAGTTTGCAATGTAAATAGAGAGAGATAATCCTTATAACATTGATGATGAAATTGAAAATGTTGAAAGACAAAGCAAAAAAGATAATGAACCAATGATTGATGATGTTGTTGAGGATGTTGAAAGAAATTCAAGTGAAGAAATTGAATCACCAGGTATGTATATATATGTCATGTGTATTATTTCAATTTCATTCAAACTCTATTTTTTAATTTAACTATTTATTGAATATATATACCCATTTTGTACATTTAATTCTCATATGTACAAATGAAACCAATATCGATGATGAGATGTTAGAAAATGTTGACATTGACACATATGGAGATAAAAAAGTTGGTCATATTATACGATATCGTGTTAAGTTCATTATTGATAAGTTTTTCAAAGATGAAAATGTGTCAATTCAAGCCCAAATTTTTAGAAGTCTCTTAACATCAAAGAAATTAAAAGAAGCTACGACTCTATTGGGTATTCAAAAATCAACGAAATATTAAAAATAATAATAATAATAATAATAAATATGAAGGAAATTGTGATACAAATTATAGATAGTACTCTAAAATCAATTGGAAGGTCTGGAAAGAAAAGTGATATAAATTCATGTATACAAATGATAGTGGTTTCATCAAGTATTAAAGAAAATCGTTTGGTAAAATCTATGGCAAAAACATTAGGGACCTCATGAAAAAAAGTTACATAAACATCGAAAATTTCAATTGCAAATAGATGTAAATAATGGGCTCGCTTGTTGAATGATAGGATGTGATGAAAACCCGCTAAAGATAGACATGGACAATAGTAAACATATATATATATATATATATATATATATATATATATATATATATATATATATATATATATATATATATATATATATATATATATATATATATTGGATGAAAAAATCACATGTTTCGCCGAATGCAAGGGATGTGATGCAAGGAAGAATAGCACGAAATCAGTATGAAGTACATAAAAACACATCTTAGACACCACTGAGATAAAGGTTTTCAATAAGTTCATAGAAGAGAATCATGGAATTAATGTCTTAATCAGTACTTTTGAGTAACAAAAACCATGGTATGTTAAACCTGTCATTGTACGCAACACTTGTTATTGTCGTTTTCATGTGGAATTTTAGTTATATTATGACACATTCCTTAATTTTGGTAAAACATTTTGGAAAAATCCACCTCCTCCTTCCACTATCCATGATTTCATATCCCAAATTCTATGTGCAAGAGACAGTCATTAACTATTTTACCAAAAGAAACATGTTGGTGGTAAAAAATGTGATCATTGTAGAAATTTGACTTTATGTCACAACAAATATCTTATTGATATAAATGATCAATCATTATCCAACATAAAAGTGAAATGGAATAGATACGAATATATTCATACATCGATTGGTTCAAGTAGTACTACAAGTACTAAAAGGATTGATTTACAAGAAGAATAAATTTGTGTGATAGAGCTTTTGATGAAGTTTGAGGCAAAAATTTATAAATGCACTAAGCATTCCCATAGAGATCAATGGTAGGACTTGCAATTCAAAATTTCTCATCAAATTTTTCCACCAGGGACCATTTTGTCAATAGTTGGTTTTGCAGAGAATTACACATTTGTTGCACAAAATGAAATACATAGTGAATATTATCATTCTAACCAAGTCTCTATGCTTGTCCATATTCTATATAGGCATGTTGAACAAAATGTTGATCATATAGAAAGCACCAGTGAAAATCGACAAGTTATTAAAGAATATCACTTTTATATCAATGATGATCGTACACATTATACACATTTTGTACAACATTGTTTTGATCAGATTTATGATTCATTAAAAAGTCGTGTAATAAAATTCAATGAACATATTATATGGTCATATGGATGCGCATGTCAATTCGAATTTTCACGACCATTCTTTTGGTTGTGTCGTCTTCGTATGAAAACCCACATTAAATATTGTTGGAATTTCTTTTAGACTAGTCATGGAAAATGAGAACATGATAGTGCAGGGGCATGTATGAAACGAACACTTCAAAGATATCAAATGGAACACTCTATAGACCGACTTGTCTCAGTTGAACAAGTTGTTCAATAGTGCATCGTTGCACTAAGCCATGAGACTAACCCATAAAGGGAAGCACGAAGGTACATGTACATATATACAAATTAACTTTCACATATATTGAACTTTAATATATGATCTATTTTTTATTAATTTTCTAATTTTAAACATTATTTATCACACTGATTATCTTTGATATATAAATTGTATTTTAAAGAATATATTTATATTTTTGTTTGATTTTTTCATATAGGTTTTTATGGCATATTGGAGTCCAAGATATAGATAGATCGATTGCATATGAAGTTGAAATAGTAAAAGGGACTAAAAAATGACATTCAATTAAAACAAAGGAGTACTGAAATGTGTTTGTCTTTGATAAAATAAAATATTATTGTTTTTGTCCTGTTTGCATAAATGACACACAATCCAATGATGGTTGTGAAAACAACATGTATGTAAAAGTTTTGCAACATACAAAACTAAATACAAAGAGGAAAATGTCAGTTGCAAACTTTGAAGAGATGGAATCAAATGAGACTATAGTATCATCTGAAGGTGATCGAGTTTCGGATCTTGTTAGAGAAGGTAACATTTCAATTGCTTTAAAATGATATAGATCTAGAAATATATAATAAAATCAATTCCATGCTAATTTTAAATTTAATTTTTAATCTTAATTATGATTTGAATTTACACTTGTTTTATTGTGCAAGAGATGTTTTTGTTGTAGTTTCACCTGTTGACAACCTAGAAAATGTCAAGTATTATTTGACGCAGTGCATTGGACGAAAGATGAAATTATTGGAAGACTATGATGATAACGAGTTTATATATGAAAAAGAGTATATAATAATAAAGGTTATTTTTTCCAACAAACTCATCAAACTGAGAGTAATATTTACTTTCAAGACTATCAACCCAACGTCATAAGTTGTCAATATAGTCACTTGGTGTGTGCAGCGTGCATAAAGTTGATAGAAGTTCAATCAAAGAAAAATTTGAAAGTTAAGAAATTGAGAATGTTAAAAGCTGACCATGAACGGATCATTGAGGATGGCATTCCATTAGAATTTTTTTAATGAAACTGCCCAACAATTTCTTCTCCTTGGATTTGTTTTTGAGAACTTAGAGTTCAAGTACATTGTTAGTCTTTCTTTTCATGTACTCTTAAGTTGTACATGTTCTTAATAATGTATTGAGTTGAAAAGCTATATGTATATTGTCTGTTATGTACAAGTGCATTGAGGAATTGATTCTATTGATATTATGTTTGCATGCACAAGAAGTAATTTATATGTACATACATTCTGTGGCCTTAAATGATTTCATACATGAATGCAATTTTTAATACATTAGTCAATTCTATGTCATGAATGCAAAATATATGTATCTAGCATATTTTATAATGCAATTTTAAGTTATGATTGTTTTAGACATCCACAACAAATTATAAGATTCATTCAAATGCAAAATGTGTACCATGTTTTGTAGTTTCCAATTTTACTAGATTCAAATTTTAAATAAATTGACAAAAATTTAAACAAAACCTAAGAATCATATACTGACAAATTATAAGAATTATTGAATGCAAAATGTACCAACTAAATTTTTTTTGGGTTTTGCACGGAAAGAGGACCTCTCGCGCCGCGCTCACCGCGATTCTCTCCGCGCCCGTGGTCGGGCTCGCCCTCTCGACCGTTTCCCGCCTCTGCCCTGTGTCCTCCCGACCCTCTCGGGGCCTCTCGCCTTCGCTAGCTCCCTTCTTTCCACCTGCCCTCGCTTCGAAGATCTCGCCGAGCCTCTTGATCTCTTGTCGCATCTCTCGGGTCTCGTCCGCCTGGGGTTTCTCGTCACGACTATTTGGATTCTCCTTCGACTCCGGCCTTGAGATGCCTCGTTCCTTTGCTTTGGTGCAGCATCGGTTTGTCGTTTTGATCTTCTTGCCATGGAGGCCTAAGGGCTCACCCACCGGTCCCTCGCAAGCCGCTCTCCCGAAGCCGGCGCTGGCCTTCTCCCTTCTTACTTCGCTTCCCAAAAGAAGAAATCGTCGAAAGTCGCTCAAGTTCGGGCTGCAAGGCTCGACGATGTTCCGAGGTAAACCTCCTCCCGAGGGTCCGATCAAGGTTGCTTTGTCCCCGGCGATCGGGCCCTAGTGGGTCAATTCACGGGCCTTTGGCCCTCGCCAAGATCCACGGAAAATTGGGTCGTTAAGAACTCGGGTTCCGCCGATCAAAAATAAAGTCACCTCTTATTTTCCGGGTAGAGGCTTCTTTCTCGCTCGGGTTCAACACCAAGGAGGATAAGGACCGATCTTCAAGAATGGGCCCTATTTCATGGGACCTCGGGGCCCTACCTTAACAAATGGACCCCCGATTTCGATCCTTGTACCGTGGATGTCCCAACCACAGTCCCCTCGTTCGGGTTCGGCTCCTCAATCTACCAAAGGCATTGTTGGACCGGGAGTCCTCAAGCACATTGAGACACGTGGGAAAATTCATCGACGAGCAAACAACAATGACCGTCATGATTGCGCCCGAATCGTGTCGAGGTTCACTTAGAGGTGGGGCTTCCCGCGAGGCCATTAAATTAAAGGTGGGTAGTCGGACGCATGTGCGAGTGTCGACCATGACAACTCCCCTTCAAATGTCGCAAATGTCACATATATGGCCATTTTGCAAGAGGGTGCGTCGAACAAAGGGGAAGCTAAGAAAGGAAAGGAAGAGGGCTGGAACCAGTGTCAAGAGGCCAAAGACATCTCACAAGAAACTGGGGTTCATGGACCCCACCGCCTCTCCATCCGGGTAATGTTCCCCCGCCAAAAAAAGCCAAGAAAACAGTATGAGGTCTTGAGCTCATCGAAGAGACTCTCGGAGGAAGATAGGCAAGATCAACCTTTAGGAAAAAATGCCTTGCCAGAAACGAGACCCGAAGAAAGCGTCATGGCAAGAAACAAGGATAAGCAAACGTAAGCCTCCAGGAGGAACATGACTCGGGGAGTCCGAGAGGATGGAGAAATAGGAGATACGTGAGACATCGTTCGGAAGATCCGCAAGGGGCCGCAACTGCTAGAGAAAAGAGAGATAAGGAAACTTACAAAGACAAGCTTCGGCAGTAAGTCAGCCCACTCTGGAGAAACTTCGGCAAAAATCCGAAGATGGTAAAAACCTGGGCGCGTGTTCCAAGGGAGCCCATCATCATAAAAAATGAATGATGAAGATTGTCTCCCGGACCGTAGAGGAATGGGGAGCAAATTGAAAGAAGAAGCAACGAGAAGCCTTATAAGAAGAGAAGCTCCAGATATTCTTCCGATTCGGGAAACCAAAATGGAGGACAAGGAGTTTCTCTAAATCAAGAAAAATTTGGAAAGGTAGCAACGGACATGCAAGCCAAAGACGGGGAGCATCCGGGGGCGGGCTCCCTTTGGAACCCTCTCGAGTTCGATTGGTCACCGTGTCGCACAACACCCACCGGATGTTTTTGAAGCTCCGTACCTTTGGACTCGAGGGTGGCGACCAATCTTTTTCAATGTCTATGTTCCAACAAACATGGGGGAGAAAAAGGAGTGCGTCGGGACTCCATCGGACATCCGTTGGAGTCGGAAAATTTGGAGACATCATTGTTGGGTGTGATCTTAACCTCACCTTTCACGCATGGAGGAAAAGCAAGGAGGCACAATCGTAAGGGACACCGCAAGGAATGGGTGGAAGACCTCATGCGGGATTGGGATCCGCTGACATCCTCTAGCAAATGGTAAGTATACTGTCTAACAAAAGAATAGGTCTTGGTCACATTGCTGCTAGACTTGATAGATGGTTGGTTCGCAGTTCCTTTCTTTTCCTTTGGGCTTAGATTTCGCATTGCATATCCTCCCATGCGTTGTTTCGACCATAAGCCCATCTTGCTTGAGATGTCAACAGCAGATCTTGGCCCCCATCCCCCGCATTCAACCCTCTTTGGGTCAAAGAACCCGAGTTCAACTTGGTTCACGATCGCTCGGGATCTGCCAAAGTGAAAGGTTCCCCTTTTCTTCATTTGGGAAGAAAAAACTTAGAAGATTGAAAACGGTGCTTAAATCTTTGGCCAAAGCTCTCCTCCTCCCCGCAAAAGAGAGAAAGCGGCTCGCAGATAACTCGCCTGACACCATGCCCAATGTGAAGATGCAAATAACTAAAGAAGTTCTAGATAAGGAAGCTAAGCTCACGCATCTTCCACAAAGCTTGCCTTTCGGAGGAAGACACATGGAGACTGAAGTCAGGACCTTATGGCTTAAAGCAGGAGATAGAAATTTGGCCTTCTTCCACAAGCAAGCTCAAGCCGTAAAGAGCTTCAATTTTATCGCGCAAAATCAAAGATAGTACCTTTCACACACAAAGACTTTGATAGCATAAAGAGAGTAGCTTTTCAACCACTTTCAAAACTTCGTATAGAGAAGAGGGCGTGACGGACCCAAACTCCAAATTCTTGGAGGCGGTTCCCCCTAGGATATCACCTTCAATGAATCAGCAGCTTTGAAGCAAAGATCTCTATTCGAGAAATAAAGGATGCCCTCTCAGACATGGAGCCCGACAAAGCCCTGGTGCCCGGATGGTTTTACAACGAGATTTCTTCAAACCCGCTCGCATTGTGGAGAAAGACCTCTACAAAATTATTTTGAAATCACAAGACTTCCGAAAAATTGCGACGATTCGGCTTTTCTTGCCCTCATACCCAAGGAAAAGGGTGTTAAAGAATTTAATCGGTTTCGCCCCATCTCTCTTTGTAATATTGGATACAAATTAATCACAAAGGTTATCGCCAATAGACTTAAAGGTATTCTTCCAACCATCATCCCGGAGAACCAAGGTGGATTTGTTCGTGGAGATGTACCACCGACAACTTCATCCTAGTGCAAGAGGCGATTCACTCGAGCCGCCTGCACAAAGAGAAAGGTATGGTTATCAAACTAGATCTCGGCTAATGCTTTTGATCGCGGTCGACTTAGCTTTTGGGAAGTCTTGAAAAAATTTGGCTTTGGAATGGGCTTTCTAAAAATGGATTCGTGCTTGTATGGTCGCTGATCCTTGGATCGCCCGGTAAATGGGAGAAGCAATTTGGTTTTTAAAGCTTCAAGAGGGCTTAGGCAGGTGGTTGCCCTCTCTCTCCGCTCCTCTTCGTCCTTCACAGTCATCTCGAGTTTCTACCTCGGATCGAAACTAGTTGACCAAGAGATCTTGGGGGCTCAATATAGCCGTAGGGGTCGAAAAATGTTAATCACACCCTCTTTGTGGATGATACCCTCGTTAGGGGGTCGCCTACCGAGATCTTCTCTAGATTCAAGGAGGTCTTGGATGAATACGGTGAAGCTACGGGCGCATTTTAAACAATGGTAAGTGCAAGCTTTTTTCCGGAACATCTCGGCTCCCACCTTTTCGCCATCTCAGGGACTCCGGGCTTTACCGCCACTCTCAATCCCGGGTCCTCCTTTTCTTATTTGGGCCTTCCCATCTTTCGCAAATTGGCATACAACAGAGATTGGATTCTCTCGTTGGACAAGTTCAAGGCCAAAAATTCAAGCTTGGGGATTCTCTCGTTAAATCTAGCTCAAGAAATCGTTCTCATCAATTGTCTTAGCAGCCTCCCATCTTTCAATTCTTTGTAATTCTAGCCCTTCGAGCATCATAAAAAAATGGAAGCCTTCATTCGTAAGTTCTTTCGGAAAGGGGGCAATCACAATGACAGGAAAATCCCATTAGTCGCTGGGAGAAAATCACAAGCGAGTGGAAAGGAGGCCTCAATTTCAAAGATCTTAGCCTCCAAAACATAGCTATGGGAGCCAAGATCTTCCAGAGAATCATTGGTCCAAATCCGGGTTGGGCGCAAAAATCCCTATGGATGAAATATTTCTGCAGGAAAGAGGAAGAGATGTCTAGACGCCCTCCTACTCTCCTCGTGTTCGCAGCGATCAAGCTTTCGTCATAAAGCGCCCCTAATCGCAGACAGAGCGTATTGGATCCCCGGAAACCGCAAAGAAATTAAAATTTGGGATGACAACATTATGATGCACCCTCCTCTATCGTCCTCACTCTCTCCGCAAGCGCTGCGTTTGTGGTTGGACAACGCTCGAATGCACCACTCTTTGGGACATTTCCACAATGGGAAGGCGGTATATTGGCGTCGATGGAGGCTCCCTCCCGTCCCTCTCGCACCGTCCCGAGCTCGAGATCTTTTCCTTTCTTTATTAAATGGTATGGCGCCTCCGCGCGTGGGTAAGAAGGATGCCCGAGGGATGGGGAGCCGCCGGGCTTTACACGGCTGCACGGGGATACAAATGCCTTCATGATCACCTCTAACGTCCCTCCTAATCTCGCGCACCGGGAACGGGATCCGGAATCGCAAAACCATGCTTAAGGTCGACTCTTCGTTGTTTGTTATGCCACGCAGGGATTTTTAACCGGCAGATAGATTGAAGAAGAAAGGATTTCACTGTCCCTCTCGATGCTACTTATGCTATGATTGTGAGGAGGACTCTAGCCAAGATATTATTTTTGGACCCGCAACTTTTCAAGAGATATTTGGCATGACCTTCGAGCTTCGGGAATTCTGAATTCACCTTACCCACGTCCATATCCGATCTTTTTGCAAACCGGCGAATTCCTACCCAGGATCACTTCCAAAAAAATGAGAGTTTCATAGTCGCATGGCTCCTTTCGTCGAAATTTGCTTTGTCGTGCGTATCCTGGGCTTGAGCGCACTGCAGTAAGAGTTTTCGAGAGACTGAAAGTCTCAAACGCCCGCCCATCATCACCAAAATAAAATGCTCTTTGGAAAAAGAAATTCGATTCTACTCTGCCGATCTGCACCGAGTCAAGCAAGACTTAGTAATGGGGGTGCTCTCGAGTGGACCTCCATTTCTCTAGTGAAATACAGGCATTACAAGGCCACAAAAGAGTGGCAATTTAGAGGGAAGGGAGAATGATTCTTCGGACCGAAGCTCTCGTGCATTCCGCATTCTCTTATTCTTCGATGGAGCATGAAAGGCAATCCTAGTTTGGCTAGGGGCAGGAGGAATTATTAAAAATAAAGAGGGTACTACTGCGGGGCAAAAGTTCGCTCGTATTAGG
This sequence comes from Pinus albicaulis, assembly GCA_034641835.2. NCBI lineage: Eukaryota > Viridiplantae > Streptophyta > Pinopsida > Pinales > Pinaceae > Pinus > Pinus albicaulis. The sequence continues at coordinate 682,341,045 of CM076584.1, read as the reverse complement.
GCATTCTACCACCGCATGCAAGCCGAAGCCCTCGGCTCTCTCCGCAAGGTCTCAAGCAAGCAAAGGCTTTCGCTCCTTTCGATATCGCATCATAGGAGACTCCTCAATCCATTATCAAAGTTCTAGTGGAGGATTCCTCTCCGCGTACACTAGATCGGCAAGAGTACTTTCAAGAACCGCAATTTGCGAAATCCTTCCGGACCGCTTCCTCGCCTTCATGTTTTGAGGGAAAACACACAAAAGTCGCTCGACTTGGAAGCCAACAAAGAGGCGCTCACCTGCCACCGCCGTGCTCGCGCATGGAATTGAGAATTGGGACCCCATTCCATAAAGTTTGTCATGTCTTTTCTCGCATTTTGTCAAAACAATTTGTTTGTCTCTTTAAGATAGGGAAAATAATCGGAGACAGACTCGATAGTCCCCGAGTAAATCTCGCGGTTTTCCAAGTTTAGCTCGCAGATCAGCTTAGTGAAAGAAAGGTTAAGGGCTATGCCCGATCAAATGTATCCTAAGTGAAAGGCATTTTGGCCAAATTCTAATATAAAACCATAACCGTTCTTGTTATGTACCAACTAAATGCAAGTTTTTACTTTCATTGTTACATATTCATGAATTTGAATATGTAAAACCTTTAAAAGCATCAAACCATACATTATGCAAATTGTGGGCCAAGTTTTATAATGCAATTTTATCTAGTATGTTTGTGCATTCAAACAACTTTATATTAAACGTTAACTATCAACTCACATCCATAGTAGCCTTACTATACATTAATGCAAAATGTTTTATACCATATTTTTTAATGCAATTTTAAAATTTTATGATTGTTTTAGACATCTATGTACCTAATTATAAGATTCATTTTCAAATGAAAAATGCACCATGTTTTGTAATTTGCAATATTAATAGATTCGTTTTAAATAGATTTTGAAACGTTGAAATAAATTTAAACAAAACCTAAGAATCATCTACTAACATTAAATAAGAATGATTGAATGCAAAATGTACCAATTAAATGCAAACTTACTTTCATAGCAACATATTCATGAAATTAAATATGTAAAATATTTAAAAGAATCAAACCATACATCATGCAAATTGTATGGTGTCGTTTTATAATATGTTTGTGCATGAACAACTTTATATTAAAAGTTAACTATCAACTGATATCCATAATACCCTTTCTAGATACATGAATATAGAATGTACATGTACTAGATATTTTATAATGCAATTTTTATGATTGTTGATATACATCTGTACAACTAATTATAAGATCCATTTTCAAATGAAAAATGTACTATGTAATAATTTTGTAATTTTCAATTTTAATAGATTCATTTTAAATAAATTTCAACATTGAAATAACTTTAAACAAAACCTAAGGATCATAGATACTAACATTATAAGAATGATTAAATGCAAAATGTACCAATTAAATGCAAGTTTACTTTCATTGCTACATATTCATGAACTTAAATATGTACATTTAACCTTTAAACGCATCAAACTACATGCACATCATGCAAATTTTATGGTAATGTTTTATAATGTAATTTTATACTATGTTTGTGTATTCATTTACAACTATATATTAAAAGTTAACTATCAACCGAAATCCATAATAGCCTTTCTAGATACATGAATGCAAAGTGTACATACCATATTTTATAATTTGTAATTTTTATGATTGTTAATAGACATCTACACCTAATTATAAGGTTCATGTTCAAATGCAAAATGTACCATGTGTTTTGTAATTTGCAATTTTAATAGATTCGTTTTAAATAATAAGTGACAAAACAACTTTAAACAAAGCATAAGAATCATCTACTAACATTTTAACAATGATCATGCAAAATGTACCAACTAAATGCAAATTTACTTTCATTGCTACATATTCTTGAACTTAAATATGTAAAACCAAGTTTTAAGCACCAACCCATGCATCATGCAAATTGTACCAAGAAAAATGTACATAAAATCCAAAATTAGCATGTATTAAATCATAATTTAAATACTTCTAGATTTAAAATATGTCCAAAATTTATATCTTTATAAATGTAAATATATTATAAAAAGTTTTCAAATAAAAATATGCATGTCTATTCATAATAAAGAGTTTTACTTTAAATATATCCAAAATTTATACCATTTAATAAAAGTAAATATAATTTATACTATAAAAATACTATCAATAAAAAATTGCATCAATTTAGAGAATTTGGTTGAAAAATGTGTTCCATCAACTTCCTCGTGCTCTCATCTAAATCATGGGGGCCTTGCATAACATGTGTAATTGAATATATATATATACATATAATAGTATGTACATTAAAATTAAAATTTAATGCTTTAAAATTAAATGAGAATGTAATTTCATAAAAAAAAAACAAAATGAAAATATAAAAGATTCAAATTCCATGCAATACCTCATGTCATCCCCCCTCCATTGTGCCCCGCTGGTGTTCTCCCTACATTGCGACCTTGTGGATAAATTGTACAATACATATTTGCAAGTATATATATTAAAATTTTAAAATATTGCAAATGAAAATGCATAAACTCATGCAATTTATTAAAAAAATGTTAAACAACTTCTTCAAATTGTTTGATATTCCTATCCCCATCGTCAAATCCATTGCCAAAGTCCTTGGAGAAAGGAAATCATCTCCACAAAACTAAAATTAAAAAAATTTAAAATTGTAAAATAAATATCTATCTCATTTTTTAATGAAACTTGCACTTCAATTTATAACAAAACATAAGTGAAATATTGAATACTTGTGACAATGGAATATTTGGCACATCTCCTAACAGGGAAGAAGAGGGTGGCGCCATTTTGAAATTGTCGGACGGAATCATAATATGTTAATATTTAATTATATAAATGTACATAATTATTTCTTTTAAAAATACATCCTCATGATACCGATATAATAATAGAATAATAATTGTACATCAACATCATGAACTCTTAAAACAAACTAGCATTTCAAAAAATATCATCTTGATTGCCAGAACATGAACCTTGGACTGTGGTATTATAAAAAATTTCATTCAAAGAGCGACTTAAGTGGAAATGGTGAAAACATGATATATTTTTGTTATATTATCACATAAAAATAAATATGTATATGTAAATTACAAATTATATTAAAATATCCACCCTAACCATTAACACATACTGATCCCACACCCTCTTCATCATGAAGGATTAAGTATTTACAACCATTATGACAACCCTTTCCATATGCTTTAAGCTCCTACATATTCGTGTTATCTATCTCCTCATTTGTTTTATATACCAAATTATCATGTGCATTAGCTCGTGCTCTTTGTCGATTTAGACCGATATCAATTCCACTAAATCCGGTGTGGACATTGTATATGATGGCATCCCTTCCTTCTCGACTAATTTTAGAAGTGGTATCCATCTCTGATCGCAAATTTTCCACACGAGGAGGTCGATGTACCAACGATGGCTGATGATGAGGAAATTAAATATCACTATTATCTCCCTTACGATCACATAATTGACCTCTCCCAATACTAAAAAATTTAGAAGTAAAGTCATTATAATCGGGTTTCATACCCAAATAGAATTATGCATAAATTAATTTTCCAAAATAAATTGGAACCTCATCATTCCATGACATCTTTACATACACTGCAAGGAACCTATCATACAAATGGTTGTCTATACTAGGGTGCTTGAAATATTGCACCTTCAACATATTTTTTTTCAACCCTTTTTTGAAATTAAACATAGATTTTTTCATTTCTTTTGTAACCCTGCTTTTAATATCGACCCATTTATCAAGACCCATTACTTTTTCCTTTCTATGCCTCATAATTTCTACAAATTTATCCGTGGTTGGACCAAGATTCTGGTGAAAATCTAGAAATGTGTTTAGAGAGTGCACACCTATTTCTAAGCTTTCCTGACTTGCTGCAAGGAGCTCCAAACTACGAATAGCTTTCCTCAAGTTTGAATAAATACTTTGGCACATGTGTAATGTACATTGTTGGAGGTTTTTTTCCCATGAAAATTCATCAGGGATTTCAGATGGATAAGTTGTAGTTGGTGTACAACCTTCTTCTTGAATTTCCCAAATTCGCTTACGTCTTTTTCAAGAAAAATTTTACGCTCTTCATCAATATATAAAATTACATAAATAAAGAAAACATTTGAAAAAATTTACAAATTTGTTTTAACATATAAAAAATATATAATTTAACAAAATGATGATCATGATGATCCGATGGAGATTGATTACCACCTGGAGATGGATGAGCACCATCATGCCCACCTGGAGATGGTTGAGCACCAGCATGACCACCCATTGATTGGCCACTAGGGGAATTTCTACTACCCTCACGCGATGACATTGTGAGCGAAGCTTCTTAAAAAAATAGAATTTAATAAATTCAAATGTATATGTATATACATACATATGATTCTACCTATTTATCATTTAAAAGTAAATGTGTGCATGTGTGTGCGCACACACACACACACACACACACATACACACACACTATGCCACGATGGTGTGAACAATGTCCCTCCATTGAATGAGTAGATACTCTTTTCATCCCAACTTTTAAAAAATGAAATTTATTAAAAAATAATTTAAATTGCTAAATTGATAAAAAATCAATTCCATATGTATACACTTGTACATGCATAAGATTATATTCAAATTTAAAAACTTTCACATAAAAATATATATACCACAATCATGATGGACATCCCTTGATTCATTTGATATTCTCTTTGATTTGTGATGCATGAGATTTGATTAATGCGCCTCGAAGAATAATGTGGCAAATGTTCATCCATGATATATCGATATCTACAGATACATAGATACATGATATTTAAAAGGTTGCCTCATGCATTTACAATTATTTTTAAAATTAATATTGAAAAGATTGAAAGAATTAAAAAAATTGATGTAATAAACTAATCTTGAAGCACAATTTGAACACAAATGTAAAACACAAAACTTGAATCACAAATTGATTTAAAACCCAATACTATTGAATCAACACTTTTGAAGCGCACAACCTGAACACAAATGTAAAACAAAAAACTTTAAGCACAAATTGATCTATAAAACTCAAGAATATTTAAACACAAATTTGTTGAAGCATGCACATTTTGAAAATTAAATACAAAAATTTCTAAAACATGAAGTTCACCAAGTTGTGCTTACATAGTGGGGGCAGAATTGATTTATAATTGAAAAAAACACATGGTCATTAAAAATGACACATTTATAACTAAAAAACACACACATATCAACGATATCTTACAATGTCCATAAATAAATTTTGGCAAAGAGCTTCTTAACACTAATTCATCTTTGACGCACAAATATTGAATTGGAATTTCCCCATACAATAGATCACTAGACATCTTATTAAAATTTTCACAATGTATTATACTAAATGATTCAAATTTTCTAACAATATTGTTTGCTTTTCCATGCATGTGTTTTAAAATCTCCTTCTTACCTTGGTACACGTCATTCATCTGGTTGCACACAAGTTCAGAATTGGTGAAAACTAAAATTCTGTAGGAATTTAGAGGGTAAGTTCCTTAGGTAAAAAACCAAAGATCACCGCTCACAAATAGATCACAGATCAGTACACCAGTATTTGATGTGGTTAAAACCCTCAAAGAGAGAAACATTCCACGACTTGAGACAACACTACCACTTCAGGAAATTTATTAATATAAAGAAAGAAAATTTACATATGCTTCTCTCATAAACAGTTACCAGAAAAATGACCCTCCATCCTCTTTGAAAATAGATCACGGACCAACCAGGTGTCAAGCCACGGATCAAGTGTCGGTAATACCGAGGAGAGAGTGAACCATCAGATCACTACATATCATGACTGTCAGATTATAAGTTACAAATATAAATAGTAAAGAAACACACTTTACCTAACTCTACGCTAGACCAAGTTATACTTAACTATTTCCTCTGTGCTGAAATATCTTAACATCCCCCCTTAAGAAAAATTTGGGATAGGATTGAAGGATTTACAAAGGTGACACAAAAGGAGACTATTTCCTATGTGTCGAGATATCCTAACATCCCCCCTTAAGAACAACTTGGGATAGGATTGAAGGATTTACAAAGGTCACATAATAGGAGAAGGAAGGAGGCATTAGAGCCTATCACCCATTAATGATAACTTGCCTGAACTCTAAGCATAGATCGAAGTTTGGTAAACTTCGCTTCTATGAGAGACTTTGTAAATATATCAGCAACTTGATCATTGGTTGAACAATACTGCACTTCAAGAACACGATCATGAATGAGATTTATGATGAAGTGTATGTGGAGCTCAATGTGTTTCATACGCTGATGTTGAACTGGATCTTTTCATAGCCGAATGGCACTCTGACTATCACACCAAAGTGTAGTTTAATGGCACTCTGATTATCCTTGCTAGCTTCAACTGCACCACGATACTTTGCTTCTGCTGAAGAAATCGAGATGACTCTTTTTTTCTTACAAGACCATGTAATAGGTCTTGAACCAAGAGTGAATACATATCCTACAGTAGACTTTCGATCATCACGGTCACCAGCCCAATCAGAATCAGTGAAACCAATCAATAATGGAGATGCTCCTGCACTGTAATGAATCTCGAACTGAACTGAACCTCAAATATATCGAAGTATTATTTTAGCTTCTTTCCAGTGACTTTCATGAGGTTGGTGCATAAACCGAGTAAGAATACTAACGGCAAATGAAAGGTCAGGACATGTATGGGTTAGATACAGAAGTTTACTAACAAGTTGACGGTATAAGGTAGCATCAACTTCAGGGGTAGTACAAGTGACTGAAAGCTTGAATCCAAACTAAAAGGGAGAAGGGGCTGGCTAACATTCTTCCATGTGAAAGTAGCATAGAATATCACAAACATACTTATACTGAGAAATGGTAATACTTTCTTTGGATTGCAAGACTTGGAGACCAAGGAAATAATGCAAGTGTCCTAATTCTGTCATTTCAAACTTCTTTTTGAGGCTAGACTTCACATGGTTTATATGGTTGGGATCACTACCAGTAAGGATAATATCATCAACATAAGGAACAAGTATTATGAAAGACTTACCCACTTTCTTGGTATAGACAGTGTTGTCAGAATGACACCTAGAAAAGCCATTCTCTAAGAGAAAGCTATCCATTTTTGCATACCAAGCCCAAGGAGCTCGTTTGAGACCATAGAGAGACTTACTAAGGTGACAAACAAGGCTAGAGTAATTTTGGATAAAGATAGGGGGTTGTTCCATGTAGATTTCTTCATGTAAATCCCCATGTAAGAAGGCGGATTTAACATCCATCTAATGGACTTCCCATTTAAAGGAGGCATCAAGGGAAAGAGCAAGGAAGATAGAATTCATTTTAGCAACATGGGAGAAGGTTTCAATATAGTCAATGCCTTCAACTTGTGAAAATCCTTTAACATCAAGACAAGCTTTATGTTTATCCACTTTGCGATCTGGTCCAAACTTTGTTCTGTAAACCCATTTGCATCTGACAAGTTTTCTTCCCTTTGGGAGAGGAAAAAGATCCCAAGTATCGTTGGCCAATAAGGAACGATATTATTCATTCATAGCTTTCATCCCAATCTAGATTACCTTAAGCTTCTTCAAAGGTGTCTCGGTCAAGATTTTCTGGAACTTGAGCCAATAAAGAAGAGGCTCTTTTGAACTGAGAATGGGTACGATGTCGATCTGCAGGGTCACCGACAAGAGAACCTGCTGCATCCCAGGTATAGAGGACCCATATTGGAAGTTGTGGAGCTGAAGGAACATATTCAAGATGTGGACGAGAATTTTCATCCTTGCTATCATCATCCGAGCTAGAAGGAATGTTGTCAAAAAGAGAAGAGATAGAGAGAGGTGGCACATATGCCGAATCAAGCTCGCATGACAAAGGTGGCACACCTGCCAAACTAGGCTCACAGGCAAATATATTTTCATAAAATTGTACATCTCTTCTAATGATTACATTTTTGTATTTTGGTTGAAGAAGTGTACATCCTTTGACATCTTTATAATATCCAACAAAAAATCATTTTTAACTCTTAGGTTCTAAGGCTTTATGTTTCACACCTGGAATATGGGCCCAAGCATCACTTCCAAAAACACGAAAGTGACTTACATATGATTTTATTGAGCTCTGGGCTTCTTCTAGAGTTATATTCCTTAAAACCTTAGTAGGATTGCTATTTAATATGTAATTTTCACAGTTAACTGCTTCTTCCCAAAAATTGAGGCCAAGTCCTTTAGATTGAAGCATACAATTAGCCATTTCTTTTAAGGCATGATTCTTCCTTTCGGCTAGACCATTTTGTTGTGGAGTATATGGAACAATATGTTGCAACTGAATGCCATTCTCAGTGAAAAAGTTGATAAATTTTTTGTTAACACGTTCTCCTCCATTTTCTAATCTTAACTTAAGAATTGGATGTCCAGATTGTTTCTCAACAAAGGCCTTAAAGGCCAAGAACATGTTAAAAACTTCACTCTTGAGTTTTAAGAAGTATACCCAAGTGCGCCTGGAAAAATCATCAATGAAAGTTAAAAAGTACTTGCAACCAGAGAAAGAAACAACAGGAAGTGGACCACATAAATCACTGTGAACAAGATGCAAAGGGGTTGAAGCGTGCCAAGAGGCACGCTTTTCAAAACTGTCTTGATGATTTTTTCCGAGTACACATCCAAAACAAACACCATCTCGGCAAGATACCATAGGAAGACCTGTCACCATATTTTCTTTACATAGATTTTGAAGAGAGTGATAGCTTAAGTGGCCAAATCGATCATGCCAAAGTTTGTTCACTTCATCATTGTAAGCAACAAAAACAGAGGGAAGACATGATGACCCAAAGTTGTCAAACTTATACAACCTTGTGGAATCATCAACAATGCAAGTAGCTAAAATATGTCTACGATATTTGAGTTCCTTAATTACAACATCATGAGGTGATAATTCTATTATTTTCCCTTCACTTGAATGAGTTATCTGAAAAAAAAGATAGAAGATTGTAGGACAAGGTAGGAACACATAATAAATCATTAAATTGACTATTGTCTAGATGAATGGTTCTAGGCCTGTTTCGGGAAATGTTACCCTAAAGGTCTTGGGTTGATAAACCTTCATAGATTAGGGGCACGTCATTACAAGAAGGACTCACTTAAAAAACATCTATGCATTAAAATAGAATCTACAGGTTGCAGACCTTACTCAGATATCCTTCAATTGTAGTAGATCCCGTGGGGTGTAAACCCCTGCAACTCTTTGTGCTTCGAAATTTGTAAATCAACAAAGAACAAGCACAACATCCTAGTTGTACAACATATATATGTTATAGATGTTAGTAAAAATCATGCATAATCTTATAAAAACAATATTAAAAGAACCATTTAAGATCATTACAAATGTATAAAATATTATTGACACGTAAACATCAGGAACAAGATGGCATTTCTATTATTAATGACACGTATGGTAAACAAATGTGGAGAGATCACCTGAAATCTGCCACGACCTTCAAGCATACTGTATTCTAGATCTATCTAGCCCCAACCTCTCAAGATATCTTCCAAGAATAGTGCACAATGGATTTCACATAGGGTGAGTGAACATCTCAAGGAAACAAGGGTTTCTTGAAAATATCTGAGAAGTGCAGGAGGCACAAGGAATATATCAGACTTGGATAGGGCTCCAACAACATATAATATCTATATTTCTCTCTCTCTTCCTCCCTTAGGCCATTCCCTTGAGGGGATTTTATACTCCCTCAAATTAGTTTTTACAGTTGAGAACAGTTAGGCCACAGGATGGGGTAGTTAAGTTACAGGAACAACCGTAAACCCTACCTCAAAAGTAGGGAAATTATATATTTTTTAATTTTTAAAAAGGCATAAGTAGTTCTCTATGTATGGACTCACGTGTATACACGAAAAAGTTTGGGCAGAGTCGCGTATGAGTTTTAAGAAATTGTTTTTTGAGAAATATGTCCAAGTCTGAAGGGAAGGGTTTCCCAAGGCCAATGTATAAGTCATCAAGTATATGCTAGTGGTAAATGATGCTATAACAAGACCATACATCACTAAGATATCTATCATCACCAACATAAATATTTTGGGTCATACAATCATTTAAAGAAAAAAACATGGCTTTATTTTTTTCCATGTGGTAAGAGGCTCCAGAATCATTGAGCCACTCATGAGAATGAGAAGAAGAAGATACATTTAATTCATAACCATATATTGATGCTTGACAACCACAAGCAGAAAGTGCCATTCCTGAAGATGAAGTTGAAGAGTTCTCCAAATTGATGTTGTGCTTCTTCATTGCTGCTTCTAAGGCTTCCATCTTCTTAAAACATTTGAACTCTACATGGCCATCATGATTACAAAATTTGCAATGTCTATATTTCTTCTTCCCTTTGTTTTTATTTGCCTTGTCATTTTTTTGAGTTTCTCTTTTAGTTTGCGGTTGAAATGGCTTAATACCCTTGTTTGGTTTAGGACCATTCTTTTTAGGATTTTGCTTCTTAGGGTTATTTTGATATGGTAGTTGTTGGCCTGCTAAGGCTTTCTTAGAAGAGTTTCCTATATTAATAAGACCAAGGTGTAAGATTTTTTCGTGTTCTCTTATCAAAGAATAACAAAAGGTATCAAAAGAGGGGGACTTGTAGGTTGTTCCTTGAGAAATGATATATTCTCTAGTGGAATGGAAGGTGGAAACAAATACAAAGTATGTAGGCCGAAGCTTAGCAAGGATGGAATAGATAAGGCTAACATCTTCCTTTTTAACCTTCCAACCTTCTAAAAGAATTCTAAGGATCTTGAATTTGGACAAAAAATCTTCAATAGAGGAGAAATTATTGGGGTCCAAATTAAGCAACTCATTTTCAAGCTAGTGGGCCCTGATTTCATTTGGAAAGCCAAAAACAATATTTATCTTTTTCAAGGCTGCATCAGGGGTGTTAATTTCTAGGATATTAAATCGAAGATCTTGAGCAATGGAAATTCCTATCAGCCCTCATGCCTGATATTGTTTATTTTCCCATTTAGGGGCTTTATCTCCATTGGTAAGTTTAGTTTCTTGTCATGTGGTTATTATATAAATCCATTTACTTCTAAGTAAATCTATCATGTGGGGTATCCATTGGAAATAATTGGTGTTGTTAAGAATAACCGTGCATCCACTTTCTATTTTTTTTAAAAGCTTAAGCTGAAAAGGCTGACACTAATTGCTCCAATGGAAATATCTCGAAAAATTAGGCTTATTAAAAAAATGGCTCGAAAAACGGATTCTGGATGAAGAAGTTATGCCTTTTTGAAGAAAATGTGTTGTAGATATCGAATAGTTATGGGAACGGTTGAAATTTGATGATGAAGTTCTAATTTTAAAAAAAAATACCCCCCTTTAACAAAAATATTTTTAGAAAACGAATCTTGAGAAAGAGACTTAAACCCAAGACCTCTATTCTCATAAACTAACTTTACACCAAGTGAGCTAGTAAAAGGATTATGTAATTGTCTGAAAGGAGGAAGGTTTTTTTTTTTTTTGCTCTTCGACGTCCATGCTTTTTCCTGAAAAAATAACATAAAATCTGTGCAAAAAATAATAACCCTTACAGAAGAAAGTTATCTTTTCGATTAGCCTTACCAGAAACTATCTGTTTTTTCACTATTTCTGATTTCCTGAGATCGCTCAAAGACGCATGGAAAGAGCATACATAGAAAAAAAAATATCGTCTTCTTGTTTCTGATTTGTCGAGATTGCACACAACACAAAGAAAAGAGCATACACAGAGAAGAGGGTATAGATCCAGCAATAAAATATTTATAAACCGAAATAAACAAAATGATTAGTAAATATAACTACAAAACAGACATTTTATACCTCCAGATCTAAAATGACATAACTTCGGCAACCGTAAACCTTTTCGCATGAAATGAAAGGGGTTCCTCACTATAACAGACACTCTGGACACAATAGAGCAATTCTTCATGCCCAAAAAAGTCCAAAAATAGTAGATCTCGAAAACGACAGTCACATGCAGTCAAACCGGCTTCGGATTTGGATCAACAATGGATGTAGCCCTCAAAATGGCTCTGATACCATGTGCGAATTTACAGGGTAAGTTCCTTAGATAAAAAACCAAAGATCATTGCTCACAAATAGATCACAGATCAGTACACCAGTATTTAATTTGGTTAAAACCCTCAAAGAGGGAAACAGTCCAAGGCTTGAGCCAACACGGCCACTTTAGGAAATTTATTAATATAAAGAAAGAAAATTTACGTAAGCTTATCTCATAAACAGTTATCAGAAAAATGACCCTCCATGCTCTTTAAATAGAGATCATGGACCAATCAGGTGTTAATGCACAGATCAAGTGTCGGTAATACCGTTTGGATCACTACCTATCGTGACCGTCGAATTATAAGTTACAAATGTACATAGTAAAGAAACACACTTTACCTAACTCTATGCTAGACCAATTCATACTTAACTATTTCCTATGTTTCGGAATATCCTATCAAATTCCATTGGTTTCGTACTCCATAGATGTTCCTAATCTTTCTATCAATGAAATATAATATGTTACATTATTTTTTTTTCTTCTAGGTACATTCATTTTCCTTTGAAGGACTTTGTTTGTTGCAATATTTCATAGAACATAAGTAATCCATGCTTTCCCTGGATTGGGATAACAAGAAACATCTATGCATAATGTCCATTTTTCAACTATGTTTTGTGGGCTTTCTGATCCCTAAAAAAAAAAAAAAAATCAATAAAATATTAAATTCATCAATTGCAAATGCCTTAGTTTATGGGAGAAATGACATACATGGTTTCCAAAAACATTAGGATCCTCCCTGCATTTAACTAAAGGTTTTATAATAGTTTACCACCAATGAAAAGGAGAGTAACAACACATACTATCCTAGCTACATCATAGCTATATCAATATTTAATGCATACATTGGCATCTAGTCATGGTAGTTCGGGGTGTGTTATTATTAAATAAATAGTGAGCTAAATTCCACTTCTAGCATATACCATGCATAAAACAATTTAAGCATTGACTACGCCTTCATGGTAGTAGGAAGTGTTAGCGCTCAAATCTACCTCAGGCTGAAATGAGGTAAAACTCAAGGCTACATCAAACCAAGCTCAGCCTCGTAGCTAGCCCTACGAGGACAGGAGAGGGCTCTCTCCGTCAATCTCGATAAAATGAGCAATAGGGTGTGAGATGACTTAAAATGGGAACTGATTTTAGGCTAGTAAAGAGATAGGTATGTTTGATTTGGATTTTTTGGGTTTTCGTTGGAGAAATGGGAAAAACAAATTTTGGGTCCGGGGATAAGGTCAGATCTTTGCAGATTTCGAGTTGGGGCGAGGTAGGCGATTGTCTTGATGCTTTTGATTGGATATATGGACGGATCAGAACGTAAAGGAGCTGAAGAGGGCAAAGAAGAACTTGGATCCTCTCCAAATATTTGAAAACATGTAAAACTAAATGAATTCAAAGGCAGAGCACTGTAAACAATGGATTCAACCTCATCTACTTATTCATTTTAGTTTCAGAAGCATAAGTGAGAAATGGTATACATCAAACATGAAGAACTTACAATAAACAGAGAGAAAACACCATCAAGAACAGAACACCACAAGAATCCCAACAGGTGCCGCAAAACCTCTGATCTTTCCTTAGCCAAAATATGAAAAAATATGTACAATGGTGCCAAAAGTTTCCCAAGAGTCCAACCTGTAGAATGTCTCAGAAATTACAATATATAGATCACTCTAACCCCTTCCCATGCCTCTAGGGGTAGAATTCCTTCTTCAGGGATCAGTTTCAACCAAATTCTAATCAAGGAACTAAAATCTAGGCAGCTAACAACTTGCCTCTAAAAGAGTGGAAACTGATTCATTTACATGATTTTCACTTTTTTGAGAGTGAATCTTTTAGAATAGGTAAAAATAAGCCAAAGTTACATGCCAACCATCAATTTACATCATGAAAACCCAAAAATTTCATCCACAAGCAAAACTGGTCCAAACTGGCCGAAAATCTGAGCTGGAAGTTGAAAATTCAGCCAAAAATTTAAGCGGGTAGCGCCCCTGAAATGAGTGGGTCGTGCGCCTTTCAACCTAATTTTGAAGTACTTCCTGGCATCCAAATTGAGCTCATGATAGCTCGTGGGAAAGCCCTGGATGTTGTCTATCCAACCCAAGTGGAATTTCCCAATTTGGAGCTCATTTGACCCTCCAAAACTTCATTCTCCTAGAAGTACTTCCTGTTGATGCAAAAGGTGGCAGCAAGGTGGTTTTCATGGTGTTTTTGAGCTTTTTGACCATCCAGAATCTGATGAAATGCTTCGGAAATGCCTGAGGATGCATAACTTACCATGACAAATCCAAAAATGCAAAAATTTCCTTCAGCAAGTGTCCCAAAAAAAAGTGAGCATATGAGTGCGCTACCCGCTTAACTGAAAAACCTGTTTTTAGACCAAAATATTTCAAAATGACAAATTTTCTCCGAATTTGCTCAAATTCGGAGTGAAGATCCTCCATCATGTATCTTGCCCAACCAACGAAGCATCGGCCAAAATCCGGAGTGGATAAGGCCTTTTCCGCCGTTTTAGTGCTTCGCTCAACCTCCTCTTCAGAATCTTCATTCTCGCTTTGCAAACATGCATGCGAGCCCAATAATGGCCTTTCATGTGACGAAGCATGTCCTTCTCTCTATTGGCCTTTGCCAGAAACTTCTCCATATGGATGTTTACATGCATGAGTATAGAATCTCGATCAATCGGTGTCATGTCGTCGGGTCTCTTCCGGGCCAACTGGCGATCCTCACGGATTCGACGCAGCTCATAAAGTGTGTGCTCATCCTCAAGCTGTTTGTTGCACTGCTCCAGATATTTTATCACCCACTGAGCCTTCTGCAATTGATCTTTCAGCGTGTCATTATCGGCCCTTTTCTCCTGGATGATCTCCCTCAGTTTCGAGCTAGGAGAGCTCGTATCAACATCAATGATTGTGAAATCTGTGTCCCGGCCTCCTGATGGGCCCTCATCATGCATGGGCTTCTTGCCCCTGTCCTGGATCTGTACCTATGCTGAAGAAGAAGGCGAGACCCATTCCACATCATGTGGAGATAATACTCGCTCTGCTGGTGGAGTCGGCAAGACCCCTTCCACCCTGGGTGGAGATAATACTCGTCGTGTAGCTGCAAATAAGGCCCTGTGGCCTCGCTGATATGTCATAAACAATGGAGCGCTGATGTGCTCAACCTCAGGAATGTCTAGCTGGTGTGAAGGCTCTCCCGCATCATGAACTACCTCGGGAGGTGGCTGTGACGCTGTGAAAAAGTCACGGGAGATGAAATCCTCCCAAGCGATGCCCTGTTGTGCCAACTGATGTAACACTATGATCTTGATCAAAGCGTAATGATATATACTTCTATGTTGCTGTGTTGGGCTCTTCTTCTGTACAAAAATCATCATCCTCTCTATGTTGCGATACATGAAGTACGGAATGTTCATCATACGTACCCTTGTGAAGTGCATCAACAAACGAACATGGTACTCAAAGAGACGCGCGAATCTGCCCTCGCAACTGAAATACCGAATGATGAGTTTCATCAGCGGTGCAAACTCATCCCTCAGGAATCTGAAAGGAAAAACTCTGCCCAAGTGCCTCATATACCCGGGTTTGATGTATGGCTCATAGTGGAATTTCTCTAAATGCTGAGTTTGTTCCATTCCTCTCCCAGATTTGGTATGCCAGTGTCCTAAGCAATAGTCATTGGTGACAGAAAGAAATCTACTCCAGCGAGATTTACACGGCCATTACGTAATTGTAGAACAAACAGGCGAGCTAGTTCACGATGAAGCTGGGTTTGTGAAATCATTTCACAAAATCGAAAACATGACTGAACCCGAAAACAATCCATTGCAAGCGGACATGCCTGCAATTGAGCCAAAGAAGTAGGCTCCTCCCTGAGATGTTTACCACCTTTGCCACCTCTGTGAGGCCTCCGTGGCACATTACCCTCTGTTGTGGAATCACTATCCGACTCCTGCTCATAAACTGACTCTGTCTCTGACATGGTTTTGAAAACAAGTTGTCTGCAATATGGATGCTGATATAGGTGCAGTAAAGGAAAAGTTTAATGTATTTTCAAAACCCAATAAATGTCACCCACGTACCAAAGTATCACAGGAAAACAAAATTACAATGAGGATGGCTCTGCTTTAGTGGCATGAAAACTATCATTGTTTTGACCATAAGTGAGTTTCACAAATGAGTGCCAACTGCAAAGTATGGTGCAAGCTTTTGGTAATGATGGGCAAAATTTGTCAAAGAAGCAAACAAGTATAGGACTGTGTTTATGAACTGGAGAATAGGGAGAACATGACAATAACCATAGTGACACAAATTACTATCACAGTGGTAATAGAATGATAACAACAGCAATGGTGATATTATGGTAATGAGGGCTATAGACTAGTCGACATAAGACTGTGTAAAAATATGAAAGGGCATGAACAGCAGTGATAAGATGATAACTGAGGGTGTGAGGATCATATATACAACATTCCAGGGAGTGAACATATCTACCATTCAAAGGTTTTCAAATTTTTCATAAAACTGCCCATACAATTTCAAAACCCTTACGGAATTAACTTGCATGTGAATGAAGGATTCATATATTTCTCTCCAAGCATGGCTTGTTTCCCCAACATCAATGCCATCACAACCATATTAAAAATCTAATGAGAAATGATTAAAACCTGTTTGCAAGCTGTTGGAGTCAACTTGAATCGAATCTGGGCGCAAAACACGATTTTCTGGGCTCTGTTTTAAGTGGGTAGCGCGCCTGTTTAAGTGGGTAGCGCCCCTCAAGTGGGTAGCGCCCCTCAAGTGGGTAGCGCCCGTTCAATTTTGCACTGGCTGTGGCGCTCAAGTGGGTAGCGCGCACCTCAAGTGGGTAGCGCCCACCTCCAAACGCTGTCAACGATTCTGCAACTTGTCTTCGGCCTCCAAAAACACGAATTTGACTTCTGCCTTGCAGATCTCTTGCAAATGAGATTGTTTGCCATGTTTAAATATGAAATAAATATCTCATCAAATCAGATTGATTTTCAAATTTGTTTAACAACCCACTCTATAATGTTTTTGGCATTTTGACATTTGGCTATTTAATACAATGCTTTCTCCTTTGGCTTTTCTGAATTTTGGACTGAAAATGCTTGTTGTCTTTTGCAGGGATGCGGCACTGTGGCTTTGGAAAAGATCAGAGGCTTGCACTGAAGCTTCTCATGGCGAAATGGATACAATTATTACAAAAATGGAATTAAACAATTTCTAGTTCCAAAACAGAGTTTTGGACTAGAAATGTTTTCAAATGCTTATGATAATAAAAATATGAAATCAAAACTTGCGAAACCAACCTCATGGCCTGCGGGCTTTATGACATATATGCAAAAGACTCGAAAACCCTAGACTCTAGGACTAACAACTATTTTTAACGAAACTGACATTTAATGACCATGAATGAAATGACGATGAACTTCAGTAATTTTTGAAGAATTTCTAAATAGCCCTGCAGGTACAAGCATGAGGAAACACATGACAACCAGACCCCCTCGTCAGTCAGTGGCATGCTCCTAGCGAAATGCAACGAAGTGGAACAAGCGAGACACCTAAGAATGAATATGCAAAAGCGAAACGAACTCTGACGGAGGGCTGTAAAGACCGACTCTAACATTGGGTCCAATGGGGATGGTGGCTCCATGGAGATGCCAAGAACGACAGATCTCTGGGGAAGTCCGACAGTGCCTTCATCCATTGGGCGATGGAGTCATTATTTCAACTAATAAAACAAAAACTTTTGACATATTTATTGACTGCAGAATTGACTAAAAAGAGACTGAAACTTGACCAAAACCGACTCGTTTTCTAAAACTGAAAAGACTGATAAAACTGACTTGACAAACTTCAAACAAACCAACTTCCATCTCCAGAATTATAGCCTTCGCTCCGGGCCCTAGACTGAAGATGAGAGATCAGTACACACTTGCAATGAAACAGAAGTAAAGCGATATATACAATGATGATGAAATCAGCAGAAGATACTCAGAAGTGATATCGTTTCAGCAACCGACCATTGATCAGTCCTCCAGGACAATCATCTCCATTCATTTCTTTGAGAAGAAAGGCGTTTTGACCACGATACGCTGCAATTTTAAAAGGACCTTTCCATAAATTTTCAAATTTTCCGTGCTTTCCCTTATCTTCATTTCGAGCATCCCACTTCAAAACCACCTCATCCAACTGAAACTTATCTTCTTTTGCCTTTCTGTCATAGATCTTCTTTATGCACTCCTGTAACTTGAAAGTATTTTGAAATACCTCCTCCCATGTCTGCTGTAAATGAATCATCTGATTAATCCTCCGCTGCATGGGATCTTCCTCACTACCAGCTTCCTGAAGCAATTTGACCACCGGGACAACAAGTGAAGTAGGAAAAACCGTATCTATTCCGTACACCAGCTCAAAAGGAGACATGCCAATAAACTTTTTCTGACTTACTCTATCAGCCCACAGTGCATTCACTAATTTCTTATGCCAACCCTTTTTGTTGATTTCCAGCAATTTCTTAATGATATTCACCAAGGACTTGTTTGAAGATTCTTCCAAACCATTTCCTTGCGGATGGTAGGCGGTCGAATGTCCCAAGCTGATATTGTACTTATAGCAAAATTCAACCATCTTCTTAGACTTGAAGGTCGCTGCATTATCGGTGATTATTTTGCTAGGACACCCAAAACGTGACAGAATATTGTTTTCAAGAAAAGAGATAATTACCGCATCCGTGGCCTGTCGAGTGGGAATCGCCTCGATCCACTTTGTGAAGTAGTCCGTAGCTGTCAATATCCATCTATGTTGTCCGGAAGATGCTGGGTGGATTTCCCCGATAAAATCCAATCCCCACTGCTGAAATGGTGCACTAACTTCGATTGGTTTGAGAGGCAAAGGCTGTAATTTTTGCTTCCCTTCAAATATTTGACACTCATGACAATTCTTAACAGCCTTGTATACATCAGAAAACAAAGAAGACCAATAATATCCTGCCCTTAGGATCTTATTCGCTGTGGTCTTCCAAAACAAATGGCCTCCACAATCACCCCTGTGAAACTCCTCCAAAACTCTTCGAGCTTCCTCCTCTACCAAACAATTCAACAACATTCCTCCAGGGTCTTTCCAATACAATGCAGAATTCAGAATGCAAAATTTAGCAGCTCTCAACTTCAATGTTCTACTCTTATTTATAGGCATCCCGGGAGGTGGAGACAAATTCTGAAGCACGTATAAAATGTCAGCATACCAAGGGGAAGAAACAAAAATATCGGATACCTGAACTGACGTACTTTCCTCATCTTCATCGGACAGGGTAGCGATCAAATTTATATCTAGAGCATGCAGATTTGTTTTAGCCATGAGCTTGGCGAGTCCTTGTCCTTTAATCAGCTTGGTCGGTTTAATCTCCACATCGTATTCTAACAACGTAGCAATCCACTTAACCCGTCTTCCCTCTGGATCTGCCTGTACCAAAACATCTTTAACTGCTGCGTTAGGAACGTATGCTATAATGTGGGAATGCAATATATACACATGGAAATATTTCAAATCTTTTACAAGCACCAGCGCTTGTTTCTCAATAATATTGTACTTCAATGCTCCATCCCTTATGATCCGACTGAAAAAAGCAATGGGCTTCTCAACTCCATCCCTTTTTTGCATCAAAACAGCTGCCAATGTGTGCTCAGAAGCAAAAGAAAATAAAATGAAGTCCTGAGTGTAATCTGGGCTGATTAAGATAGGGGCTGAAGAAAGAGCTATCTTTACCAAATTGAATGATTTCACCACCTCTTCTGTCCACTTTACCTGACTATCCTTTTTCAGCATGTTCGTGATTTCTCTAAGATGCTCTGCAAGATTTGGAATGAAACGACGCAGAAAATTCATTTTACCATTAAATGACTGTATTTCTTTCTTTTTCCGGGGCTACTCAATCTGCTGTATGGCTTCAACACGTGCAGGGTCAACACGAATGCCATCTTTCGATATGATGTGGCCAAGGAGCTTGCCTTCATCCATGGCAAAAAGGCTCTTTTTCGGATTCAGCGAAATGCCATATTTTCTGCACTTCTGGAAAACAATTTTCAAATGATATAAATGTTCCTCATCAGAATTTGAAAACACAGTTAAATCATCAAGGTAAACAACCAAAAATACATCTTTTTCATTGGAAAAAGCCATGTCCATGGCACGCTGAAAGGTGGCCCCTGCATTCTTCAAACCAAACGGCATTTTTGCATAATGAAATGTTCCCCAAGGAGTGGTGAACGCAGTCTTGTCACGATCATCTTCCTACACTAAAATCTGATTATAACCAGAGTAGCCGTTGAGTAGTGACATCCTTGATGCTCCAACTACTCGCTACAATATATGGTCCATTTTTGGCAGCGGATAATTGTCTTTTAATGATACCTTGTTCAAATTTCTGAAATCGATACATAAACGGATCTCACCTGTTTTCTTTCTCACGGGCACCAAATTTGATATCCAATATGAAAATCGGATAGGCACAATGATTCCTGACTTATACAACCTGTTTACCTCTTTTTCGATCGATGGTAGCAGCTTTGGATTGATTCTCCTCAACTTTTGACGGAAAGGCTTCTGATTTGGTTTGATGGGGATAGTATGCTGAATGATGTTAGTATGATATGTTTTTAGATCTGAATAATCCCACGCAAATGCATCAGAAAATGTAGACAACAATTTCACATATTCTGCCTTTACCTTTGGTGACAATGACCTTGATAACTTTACCATCTTGGGATTATCAGCTGTCCCAATATTTACCTCTTCCACACCTTTTTCCGTGGGCCTCAATGTCGGTTTGCGGGCTACATCATCTTGATCAAACAATTCTTCCAATGGAATCAATCCCTTAGGAATGATGTTATCCTTAAGTTGCAGCACTTCCATTTGGTTTATTTGTATGTCATCACTACCATCATCATGTTCTGTATCTATGGAGGTATCTTTAAACTTACCCTTATTCTGCAGAAAATCACTAATCTCCTCATCATCCTGAAAGACTTGCCAACATCGCTGATTGTCTGGAACGGTGGGGCGGTGTTTCACATGAATCTCAAATTTGTTGCTGGAATTCATTGGAATTTTAAGATTGCTTGCTACCTTAGCAAGACCATCAGCAACACCATTTTGTATGCGAGGCACACATGTCAAGGTATGATCAGAAAATAATTTCAGAATGTCTAAAACCGCATTACGGTAAGCCCTCATGCGAGGATGCTTGGCCTGAAACTCACCTTTAACCTACTTTATCACCAATTCTGAATCACCATATACTGCAATCTTTTTCGCTTTCATCTTCTTAAGAATCTTAAGGCCAGCAATTAGAGCCTCATATTCCACTTCATTATTAGAACAATCAAATGCAAGCTTGTAGGAACACACCCTCACATTGCTCGGAACCTTATCCGGAGCGGAAAACGGACTACAAATCCACACACCAATCCCAGCACCATCACTGCCCACTGCGCCATCAAAATCCATGGTCCAAAGACCATCTTCATCGTCCTCTAAATGCTGAAATTGCGTCGGCTCTATTTTTTCTGTTTGCTGCCCATTGTCTTCAGCTGATTGCTCCACAGTAGATTGTTTTTCTCTCCTTTCTTTTTGCAGAACTTCTCTAAAATTTTCAGTGATTTCTGGTATATCTTCTGCCTGAACTAATTGACTTTCTATATCATTAAAACTATCAGCAAGCAACACAAACGATTCTAAATCGGTATGTACATAATTTACAGGATGATTGATTGGCTTCTCTTTGCTAGTTATCATATATTTCATCTTCTGCTCTCGATATAACTTTCTCATTTGATCGAAGACTGGAATTGTAGCATAAGAGAAATATAACTGAAGTGTACCTTTCAACTTTGCCCCCCAAGATCTCGAAAGGAGCATACCAAATGGCGGAGGAATGTCGGCCACCACCACGTCCATTAAAACATTCTTTGCTGGAATTTGATCTAAACTTACAACCAAATCTTTGATGAGTCCTATACACCTCACACGGCTGGAATCAAATGAATACAAATCATGATATTTTCTTGTAATGTCTAGTCCCAACTTTTCCATGATCGCCTTTGGCATCAAATTGTGCGAAGCACCCGAATCGAACATGGCATTGTGCAAAACATATTCATGCAACCTCAAACTGATATAAAATGGAGGAACATCACTGTCAGGGGACTCACCATCTAATGCAGGCCCGAAAATCAATTCTGGCTGATCATCCTCAACATTTACCGTATCAAACATTGGATCAAAGTTCAGAATTTTGGAGACTTGACCACGGTAGCTACTGTTTTTCATGATCTCTGTCAAAGGAATAGATATTTTTAATTTGGAAATTTCATTTTCCAAACTAAATGCTGAAACTTTCTCGACCTCTTTGATCAGAACTTGCTTCTTTTCAGCTTTATCTTTCACTATGTTTGGCTGATTTACCTTTTATGCTGATGATACTTTACTAGCTGTGGGATCAATTGTCTCTTTTCCTTTCTTCTGTGGTATCGGTGAATCCGTCTTTGGTGTTGAATCTTCTTTTCGTTTCTGAATTGGATTTATGGGCACATCTCGGTTTCTCAATGAGTATTGCTTTTGTTGGGCATACAAAGCATTCAAATATCCTCTTTGGTATTCATCTGACTCTTCCTCTAAATCTGCATCATTAGCTAGAATGAAATCTTCATCTTTCTGAACAGCTGAACTTTCTCCATATTCTTCATCCTCGGTAATATAAATAGGCAAATCGTCGGGGGTGAAGAAATGATTTTGCTCACCTGCAACATCATCATCATCGTCTGAATCTTGACTCACAAAATTCTGCAAAAGAGGTGTCTTGATCTGCTGTTGGGCTGCTGGCTCTGGTGGTCTTTGTTCACGCTGCTTTATTCTGAACTGTGGCTGCTGCTGGCCACGATAATTTGGATTCCTAATCTGCGTTTCTGATTTGTCAAGTGTCATCCTTTTGAACATTTTCTCCATCTCACGAAGCAAATGATGTTCAGATGTAGATGTGGAAGGCTCTTATTTTATTGTCACTCTTTTCTCTGCTTTCAACCGTGCTCTCTTATCATTCAGATTTGCCTCAACACTAACATCAATCTTCTGCATATCTTCTAAGGTAGGCGGATCTCGATCACGAAGGGAATAAGCCATCTCCGGATCAAAACCATCCGGAAATTTAAGAAGAGCTGACTTTTTAGATGGCCTTAAGTCATCTGGAATTGCATTATACACTGTATTGAATCTGATGATATAATCCTGAACGGACTCACCAGGATTACGTTTAATGTTTGTATACTCTAAAGTGATCTGCAGCGGATCCTTTTTCATCTCCCATCAATCTAGAAACTGTGTCTGAAGGTCTTGCAATGTATTGATACTTCTGGCCGGTAGAGCTCTGAACCATTTTCGAACCTCTCCTCCAAATGTCTGGGCAAACAATCTCATTGAAACATTTTCTGCATCAATCTCATGCAGATCCAAAAAGTCTGTCATTCGAACAATATGCTGCTGAGCGGATATACTCTGTGGGGTGCCATCAAATATAGGAATTTTTCTCTGATAATCAGCAGGCATAGCATCTAAATTGGTCGGCAAAACAAGAGGTGCAAATCTGGCTGCCATGACTCTTGGCGGATTGATGATAATCTGCTGTCTAGGAGAAATAGGAGGACTAGGAGCAGTAGGTGTACGAGGTGTATGCGGTGGAGACGGAGGAGAAATTACTATTGATTGCTGATCAGAAAACTCAGGCTGAATAGGAATGGTAGGGATAAAGGGAGGCTCAGTGGGAATCCGTGAACTAGATGTAACTTCAGATGGTCCAAGAGTTTGTGAAGCAAATTCAGTGAATTCGGGAATGTTGGTAGCCACAACGGAATCTTGCAACTGTCTATCCAAGTGATATGAAACAAATCTGTATTGCAAATCTTCAGCAAACAATGGATCCGGAACTAATCTTGATAATTCAGTTTCAGAAAAATTTACGAATAAGGATGTTTCAAATCGTGCATCAAAAGGAATTTCATCAACATATATAATTTTCACAAGACAGGATACAGATCTAGAAAGCAATCTGGAACTCCCAAAACTCACTTGACTTTCTCTTTCAGAAATTTCTTGACTTCCTTGTCTTCTAAGGATCCTAGGAATCAGATTTGGATTTTCAAAAATCGTTGGTGGATCAGGGTCAGGATTCGACCTAGTATTCCTTCTTGAAGCCAGTGTATTAATCTTCTCGGGATAAATTTCAAGGAACACAATCAATTATCTTCAGCCTTTCGACTTCTAGACTCAATCATCCAAAGGGTCTAGAACGTACAAGTATACTGGGGTGATTTGCAAATCAAGTGCTGCACTCACAAGCTTACCGGAGATCGACTGAAGCAGCGTTTATCTACTACCGTTTATGCATGGCAAAAGCATTTCGAAAGCTACCTGACGTGACTTCAGACTCCATCTAAGACTCATGAAACGAACACATCAACAAGCAAACCATTGAGATTAATTTTTTCCCCAGTATGGTCGCCACTATGTTAGCGCTCAAATCAACCTCAGGCTGAAATGAGGTAAAACTCAAGGCTACATCAAACCAAGCTCATCCTCGTAGCTAGCCCTACGAGGACAGGAGAGGGCTCTCTCCGTCAATCTCGATAAAATGAGAAATAGGGTGCGAGATGACTTAAAATGGGAACTGATTTTAGGCTAGTAAAGAGATAGGTATGTTTGATTTGGATTTTTTGGGTTTTCGTTGGAGAAATGGGAAAAACAAATTTTGGGTCCGGGGATAAGGTCAGATCTTTGCAGATTTCGAGTTGGGGCGAGGTAGGCGATTGTCTTGATGCTTTTGATTGGATATATGGACGGATCAGAATGTAAAGGAGCTGAAGAGGGCAAAGAAGAACTTGGATCCTCTCTAAACAGTTGAAAACATGTAAAACTAAATGAATTCAAAGGCAGAGCACTGTAAACAATGGATTCAACCTCATCTACTTATTCATTTTAGTTTCAGAAGCATAAGTAAGAAATGGTATACATAAAACATGAATAACTTACAATAAACAGAGAGAAAACACCATCAAGAACAGAACACCACAAGAATCCCAACAGGTGTCGCAAAACCTCTGATCTTTCCTTAGCCAAAATATGAAAAATATGTACAATGTGTGCCAAAGTTTCCCAAGAGTCCAACCTGTAGAATGTCTCAGAAATTACAATATATAGATCACTCTAACCCCTTCCCATGCCTCTAGGGGTCGAATTCCTTCTTCAGGGATCAGTTTCAACCAAATTCTAATCAAGGAACTAAAATCTAGGCAGCTAACAACTTGCCTCTAAAAGAGTGGAAACTGATTCATTTACATGATTTTCAATTTTTTGAGAGTGAATCTTCTAGAATAGGTAAAAATAAGCCAAAGTTACATGCCAACCATCAATTTACATCATGAAAACCCAAAAATTTCATCCACAAGCAAAACTGGTCCAAATTGGCCGAAAATCTGAGCTGGAAGTTGAAAATTCAGCCAAAAATTTAAGTGGGTAGCGCCCCCGAAATGAGTGGGTCGTGCGCCTTTCAGCATAATTTTGAAGTACTTCCCGGCATCCAAATTGAGCTCATGATAGCTAGTTGGAAAGCCCTGGATGTTGGCTATCCAACCCAAGTGGAATTTCCCAATTTGGAGCTCAGTTGACCCTCCAAAACTTCATTCTCCCAGAAGTACTTCCTGTTGATGCAAAAGGTGGCAGCAAGGTGCTTTTCATGGTGTTTTTGAGCTTTTTAACCATCCAGAATCTGATGAAATGCTTCGGCAATGCCTAAGGATGCATAACTTACCATGAAAAATCCAAAAATGCAAAAATTTCCTTCAGCAAGTGTCCCAAAAAAAAGTGAGCATATGAGTGCGCTACCCGCTTAACTGAAAAACCTGTTTTTAGACCAAAATATTTCAAAATGACAAAATTTTCTCCGAATTTGCTCAAATTTGGAGCGAAGATCCTCCATCATGTATCTTGCCCAGCCAACGAAGCATCGGCCAAAATCTAGAGTGGATCAGGCCTTTTCCGTCGTTTTAGTGCTTCACTCAACCTCCTCTTCAGAATCTTCATTCTCGCTTTGCAAACATGCATGCGAGCCCAATAATGGCCTTTCATGTGACGAAGCATGTCCTTCTCTCTATTGGCCTTTGCCAGCAACTTCTCCAGATGGATGTTTACATGCGTGAGTATAGAATCTCGATCAATCGGTGTCATGTCGCCGGGTCTCTTCCGGGCCAACTGTCAATCCTCACGGATTCGACGCAGCTCATAAAGTGTGTGCTCATCCTAAAGCTGTTTGTTGCACTGCTCCAGATAGTTTATCACCCACTGAGCCTTCTGCAATTGATCTTTCAGCGTGTCATTCTCGGCCCTCTGCTCCTGGATGATCTCCCTCAGTTTCGAGCTAGGAGAGCTCGCATCAACATCAATGATTGTGAAATCTGTGTCCCGGCCTCCTGACGAGCCCTCATCATGCATGGGCTTCTTGCCCCTGTCCTGGATCTGTACCTGTGCTGAAGAAGAAGGCGAGACCCCTTCCACATCATGTGGAGATAATACTCGCTCTGCTGGTGGAGTCGGCAAGACCCCTTCCACCCTGGGTGGAGATAATACTCGTCGTGTAGGTGCAAATAAGGCCCTGTGGCCTCGCTGATATGTCATAAACAATGGAGCACTGATGTGCTCAACCTCAGGAATGTCTGGCTGGTGTGAAGGCTCTCCCGCATCATGAACTACCTCGGGAGGCGGCTGTGACGCTGTGAAAAAGTCACGGGAGATGAAATCCTCCCAAGCGATGCCCTGCTGTGCCAACTGATGTAACACTATGATCTTGATCAAAGCGTAATGATATATACTTCTATGCTGCTGTGCTGGGCTCTTCTTCTATACAAAAATCATCATCCTCTCTATGTTGCGATACATGAAATACGGAATGTTCATCATACGTACCCTTGTGAAGTGCATCAACAAACGAACATGGTACGCAAAGAGACGCACGAATCTGCCCTCACAACTGAAATACCGAATGATGAGTTTCATCAGTGGTGCAAACTCATCCCTTAGGAACCTGAAAGGAAAAACTCTGCCCAAGTGCCTCATATACCCAGGTTTGATGTATGGCTCATAGTGGAATTTCTCTAAATGCTGACGTTTGTTCCATTCCTCTCCTAGATTTGGTATGCCAGTGGCCTGAGCAATAGTCATTGGTGACAGAAAGAAATCTACTCCAGCGAGATTTACACGGCCATTACGTAAATGAAGAACAAGCAGACGAGCTAGTTCACGATGAAGCTGGGTTTGTGAAATCATTTCACAGAATCGAAAACATGACTGAACCCGAAAACAATCCATTGCAAGCGGACATGCCTGCAATTGAGCCAAAGAAGTAGGCTCCTCCCTGAGATGTTTACCACCTTTGCCACCTCTGTGAGGCCTCCGTGGCACATTACCCTCTGTTGTGGAATCACTATCCGACTCCCGCTCATAAACTGACTCTGTCTCTGACATGGCTTTGAACAAGATATTTGCAATATGGATACTGATATAGATGCAGTGAAAGCACAGTTTTAATGTATGTTCAACACCAAATAGATATCACCCACGTACCAAAGTATCACAGGAAAACAAAATTACAATGAGGATGGCTCTGCTTAGTGGCATGAAAACTATCACTGTTTTGACCATAAGTGAGTTTCACAAATGAGTGCTAACTGCAAAGTATGGTGCAATCTTTTGGTAATGATGGGCAAAATTTGTCAAAGAAGCAAACAAGTATAGGACTGTGTTTATGAACTGGAGAATAGGGAGAACATGACAATAACCATAGTGACAAAATTACTATCACAGTGGTAATAGAATGGTAACAACAGCAATGGTGATATTATGGTGATGAGGGCTATAGACTATTCAACACAAGACTGTGCAAAATATGAAAGGGTATGAACAGCAGTGATAAGATGATAACTGAGGGCATGAGGATCATATATACAATGTGCCAAGGTGTGAACATATCTACCATTCAAAGGTTTTCAAATTTTTTCATAAAACTGCCCATACAATTTCAAAACCCTTTCGGAATTAACTTGCATGTGAATGAAGGATTCATATATTTCTCTGCAAGCATGGCTTGTTTCCCCAACATCAATGACATCACAACCATATTAAAAATCTACTGAGCAAAGGTTAAAACCTGTTTGCAAGCTGCTGGAGATGATTTGAATGAAAACTGGGCGCAAAACACGATTTTCTGGGTTCTGTTGTTAAGTGGGTAGCGCCTGCTTAAGTGGGTCGCGCCCCCCAAGTGGGTAGCACCCGTTCAACTTCACACTGGCTGTGGCGCTCAAGTGGGTCGCGCCCCTCAAGTGGGTAGCGCCTGCTCAAGTGGGTCGCACGCCCTCCAAACACTGTCCAGAACTATGAAAACTTGTCTACCGCCTTCAAAAACTCGACTTCGAGCTCTGCCTTGTGGATTTTTGGCAAATGAGTTTGTTTGTCATGTTTATATATGAAATACATATCTCATCAAATCAGATTGCTTTTCAAATTTATTTGACAACCCACTTTCATAATGTTTCTGCACTTTGTCATTTGATCTTTTAATACAATGTTTCTCTTTGGCTTTTCTGAGTTTTTGGACTGATAACTTTGCTGTCTTTTGCAGGGATGTGGCACTTTAGCTTAGGACAAGATCAGAGGCTTGCACTGAAGCTTCTAATGGTGAAATAAATACAATTATTACAAAAATGAAAATTAAACAATTTCTAGTTCCAAAACAGAGTTTTGGACTAGAAATGTTTTCAAATGCTTATGATAATAAAAATATGAAATCAAAACTTGTGAAACCAACCTCATGGCCTGCGGGCTTTATGACATATATGCAAAAGACTTGAAAACCCTAGACTCTAGGACTAACAACTCTTTTTAATGAAACTGACATTTAATGACCATGAATGAAATGACGATGAACTTCAGTAATTTTTAAAGAATTTCTAAATAGCCCTGCAGGTATAAGCATGAGGAAACACATGACAACCAGACCCCCTTGTCAGTCAGTGGCATGCTCCTAGCGAAATGCAACGAAGTGGAACAAGCGAGACACCTAAGAATGAATATGCAAAAGCGAAACGATCTCTGACGGAGGGCTGTAAAGACCGACTCTAACAGGAAGAATAGTATCAGATTCATATAGATTATATATATTAGTGCAAGTGTAGTTCTAATAGATTCATAAGCTTTATATGATAAAAATTTCAATAATACAGTAAGTTGGGACAACCCAAAATATAGGGTCATACTTGGGCCATAATTTCTCAAGGAATATTGAGATAATTTTAAAATAAGGTCAAGTCATACAAAATAATTATGTAGATAAGAGTAGTACAACAAGATAATTTAAAGTATCTGAGCATGTGCTTTTGAAAGTTAAACCAAATAAAGTTCATTGAATTTTGGAAGTTGTACCAAGTTGGCGGCCATATATTTTGGTCCATTTGAAATATTCGAAAAAATATTCACATGATCCTAACCATGGCATTGATTGGACTTTGATTTAGATGGATCTAGAAGGAGAATTTTATGTACAAAAAATGCATATATTGGATCGGAAAGTAATTTTTCTTTAGAGCAAAGTCATAGGGAAGGTAAATTTCTAGTGGATTTGCTACAACTATAGCGAAGCATCATGGGAGATTGAAGATGATATGTGAAAGGCATACCCACATTTATTTTGAAATTTTGATGTATTTTCATATATATGTGCACATGTATGGTTTTGAGCATTGAGGACAATGCTAAAATAAAGGAAAGGGGAATGCTATACGCTAGTTTTTACCCTTTATTAATAATTTATGTTTATACATGATGAAAGGTTAGAGAACGTAGTTGTGTAATGGTTTTGAATATTAATTATAAAATTATCATTATCTGTAGATGAAAAAAACTGAGAATATAGGAGGATATGATCTAATGAGAGGAGTGCAACTAGAGAAGATAAACCTTCTATTTATATTTTATTATACCCATATTTGAATTATTTGAGAAAAATGTGTGTATATGAGCTTATTAGGGAATCCATGTGGCATTTTGAGAGCATGCATATTTAACCATAAATTTGTTGTTATCAGGGGATTCACTTCTTTCATTCTTTCTTCACTTTCATTGTAATGTTCTTATTTCTTGGAGAGAAGAAGTGTTTTATGGAAAAGAACCATTATTATGTTTGTGGGTTGATACATGTTATATTCAAGATATAAAATTCCTAAGTTCTTTATTTTATTGACGTTGTTAGTGAACATGTTCATAGGATGAGAGTCTCTAGATATTCTAGAATTGATAATCATTAAATAGTAGCACTCAATCCTTGGAGGAAAATGAAATAAACCAAGGTACTACAATTTATAGAAAGGAATACCTTTCCTTGGGCTGTGCAGGATGAAGGGAAAAGATAGCTGGAATTTGAGTCTACCTTGGGATTGTTTGAGTATATTGGGAAAATGTGATTACTATGTAAATTTTGTGAATAGATAAAGATTGATAGTTGATTTTCATGGTTTGCTTACATATATGCCTAAATTTGTAATAGCCAAATCTAACTTAAAAATGTCTTAATATTTCCGCTAATTGTTATCCCTAGATGTTTTAAAAGGAACTTGTGTGAGAATTTATACCGAGAGCACTGCAATATACATATCAGTTGGACATGTAATCTATTATTGGTTATTGTAGCAGAGACATAAAAACAACAAATAGACAGATAAAAAATATAGACAAACAAAAAATATAGAAAAACATTTACCTGTAGCATAGACATATAGACAGGAAGAAAACAAATATAGAGAGACAGAAAACTTGAAATACATAGGATTAATTTTTTTAGTTAGCCATCCTATCTTTGTGATTTAAACTAAGAGATCATATAATTATCACATGGCCAAAAGTTTGGAAGGTTTAAGGTTCTTTAATAATATTCCCAAGCAAACCAGACCACTATGAAATATAAGTTTTAGGCATTCAGTCTTCCCTGTCAATCAATTTGTTTGAGAATTAAAACAGAATAGAAATGGAGGACACTATGCCTACATGGCCAACAAAGTATAGATCTGACTAGAGACAAAGCTGAACCTCGTCTTTTATATTTATACTTATATAAATAATTTGTAAACCAATATAATGATTCACAGATGCAAAGGATACAGATTATAACTATTCAATATAATGATCCAAGGATGTAGAGCATCTAGACCTATAACAGAGACATATAGATAGACATACAACAAATATAGACAGACAAAACACATGGCTACATGTCTTCAAAATGACACTCATTCAACCTTATAATGACTCTTGCAGTTCCACATTGGTCGCATCATTTCTTGCACATAATGGTGTATGGCTCTTGGTATGGTGTATGGTCTCTCACATACGTAGTTTCACTTCATTGTATCTTACATGTACCTCTCACATAGCATCATGGTCTCTTGCATGGTATGAAAATATGATCTCCATACTGAATAAATTAATCACTATCTTGGCACTATTATAATGATATGTTTTGGCTTTTTCTCGTTAATATATTTTGGTTATGCACTGTGGATGGAATTCATCATTTTTATATACAATAATATCAGTACAACACAATAGTATTTATACTGCTATCTTATGTTATAGGCTCCAACAACATATGTAGACATGGTATGGCACTCATCAATGTTTTGCACACATCACATCACTAGGATTGGTATGACTTCTAGGTGGTATATGCAAAGTTTCTCTATGTTTGAGTCACAATTCCTCAATATATATTTTCTTATGGTTTCATGTGTAGAGTAGTATATTCAATGTTAAAGAGATCTAAAGTGGCACTCAGATGGTTGTTTTCCTTCCCATGTAGCTACCCTCATGCTGGACATTTATTTCCAATGGTTTTTTTTGGCTAATTTTTGGACAGAAATATGAGATCTACATATAGAAATACATATACATAGTACTCATAAAAGGGATGTATAGGAAGACAAAGAAAAATAGGCATACAACAAATATAGACAGACAACAAATATATATAGAAAATTAGATGTAAACAAAAGTGGTACTCAGATTTTCAATGTTAAAGAGATGTTGGTGTATCGAGGTACTTACCTCGTCCGGGCATCGAGGAGATGAGAACGCTGAGGAACCTGAAGAAGGAAGCTAAGGAGATGAGGATGTTAAGGAACCTGATGAAGGACGTCGAGGACGATCTAATGAAAATCCTGCAAAAACACTACAAAAACCATAACAAAATTAACATAAATCAATCCTTAAAAATAAAAACCACAAAACCCAACAAACAATTGGAACAAAATCACATACCCGCTCATTATCACTGTCGCCAAATTCCTCCAGCAGATCGTCTAATGGTAAACTGAAATTGAAGTAAAACGTTCTGTGGTCTGAGGTCCGTTATATTTATAAGCCAAATTGGATCGAACTATCTTTGTGGGTTTTTCCACCTCTGCCCAAAAATCCAATTAGCGATCAACGTCAACATAAACAGTAGAAAACGTTCAACCGACTTATCTTTAAAAGATCGGACAAAAAAATAGGAATTTTGGCCGAACAAGTGCGAGTGTGAAATTTTCAGGTTTATTTCTCACGAAAGTTCAACCCACCTTTGTGTTTCCACCCTATATGAAAATATAATCTGATCCAAACCTGGAATCCATTCGACCACTAATGGATTTCAATTATCGCAAAAGAGCAACTTGACACATATTTTGTTGGTATTCATATCTTTGTTGAATTCTTCATAAATAGTCCTCTATTTGAAAATATACTCTTCTTCCTTCACTATATATCCAACTCCTCAAAATATTATAACCTCATATTACTTTACCTGTTAAAAATAACTAAATATTTTTGAAATGCTTGAATATATCAAATACATCTATTCAAAGTGCATAAGAGCTGAAAAATAAATTTATGTAAATTAGTTTCAAATCAATTTACTGGTCAAAAATATATAAAATTGTTCAAAACAATTATGAATTTATCAAAATAAATCTATTTAAAGTGCATTGGAATTAAAAATTACTTAAATTAGTAAATTCAAATTATGATTCATTAATGGCAGAGATAATCGGACACTATTATCCTAAAGAATAATACAAGCATCGATCATCATTATGGAAGAAAATCATAAATATCTAAGTTGAACTCGATTAAAGAATCCCATACAACATTCAACAAGCTCTACTTCACTACAAATCACTCGGGTGTTGAAATTAATCATTGTGAATCACCAAAATGTGACAAAAATTCCAAAAGAGAATCAAATGAAATGGAAAAATACGAAGAAAACTTAAAAGATATCAAATAAGCTACGTAGTGGGAAAGAATTGCTATACAACTACAAAATTAACAGTTTGTAACTTGAACCCAAGTTCCGCTTGAAAGAAAATCCTAAAGTCATCTAAAAAGTTGATTTATGTGCAAAACACGACAGAATGTAAACAATAATAAAACTTGAATACTCGCAAAGTACAATGTAAATGAAAATAAAAGTTAAGAAGAAATAAAATTTACCTTAAATGATGAACTTAAGACTTCAAAATTGCCAGTAAAAGCCTTAAATTATAAAATTTTATTTATTTAACAAGCAACACTGGAAAAATCCTGAATAGAATCTTAGTCGAATCGCAAAACCTCATAATATGGGATAGTAATTTGAAACAAAGGCATATGAAATTAGAATCCGGTCCAAACTTGGAATTCATTCGGCCATGAGTGGATTGCAACTATCACAAAAGAGCGACTGGGAACATATTTTGGTGGTATTCATATCTCTATCGAATTCTTCATGTATCTCCTTGTCTTTCCATGGCTTGACATCGCATCGCAAGGGCCATGCCTAACTAGTTCAGTGTGTGACATGGGTAGATGACAATCACCATTTAAATGCATGTCATGGACAAATGACAGACATATGACGTAAACAAAAGTGGATGAAAAACTTTTAAAAAAAAATCTACCTTAAGATTATGATTTATAATCATGGATGCAAAAATCAGATTCTTTGTAACTACGGGTACATACACTACGTTTTGAATATGTCCGATATTACCATCAAGAAAAATAACATGAATGTTCCCATATCCTTTGATCTGATAACCTCTATCA
The DNA here is from genome assembly GCA_034641835.2 of Pinus albicaulis. Classification (NCBI taxonomy): domain Eukaryota; kingdom Viridiplantae; phylum Streptophyta; class Pinopsida; order Pinales; family Pinaceae; genus Pinus; species Pinus albicaulis. The sequence continues at coordinate 682,306,618 of CM076584.1, read as the reverse complement.
TCACCAAGGTAGATTTATGCTCTGTGTTTTGTTTCTTTGAAATCTTCGAACCGTTTTATGTTCCCAATCATGTGTGTGGACACTCCCAAATCCACATACGAGGTGTCTGCTTCGACATTTTCATCAGAGTCATCCATGAACAATTTGAAATCTTGAACATGGTCATCATCTACAAAATGACTTGCATGTATTTTATGTCTCTGTTGTTCTTCATCAAATTTCTTCTTTTTGCAATGCTTAGCCATATGACCAATTTTACCGCAATAGAAACATTTTAATACTGAATCTTTCCTATTTGGGTACATACATTGAGATTGATTTGGCCTTTTATGTGGGTTTCCTCCGTTTTGATGCAATGAATTTCGTTTTTCTCTGAAGGATTTCTTCTTTTCCATTAACGCAAGATCTGCACTCTGGGGTTTTAGCGTCGATCTTCTTTCTTCTTCTTGCATTAATATTCCTATCAGTTATTTAAATTTTGGGGCTTTCTCCCTCGCATTTATCCTAGTGATAAACATTTGGTAATCGCTAGTCATACCATTCATGGTAATTGTGACCATATATGTGTCTGCAACTGTCTAACTAATATCTGCCAATTTTTTCTTAAGATCCTTCATCCACGATATGAAAGAAAAAACTGTTTCATCCTCCTCCATCTTTATGGAGAGAATATTTCTCTTCAAGAATAGGAGACGATTTGTATTCCTAGTCTCATACAGATGCTTCAACACCATCAAAATTCCGCTTGCAAACTTGCTTTCTTTGATATGAGGTATGATGCAGTCTTTCACTGACATCTTCAACGTTGTATTTTCCATGCTCTCTCTCTTCTCTCAGTCTTGAATCGTTGTGGCTGGACCGACTCCTGTTGCTGGCTTTGGCTCATGCCTATTTCAAATCTTCCAAGCACTCTGCACTTATAGCACAATCTGCATCTAGAACTTCCAATTAGAGTAATTGGAACCATCGAGCTTGTTGCTCTCATTCAAGTATGATTTGATTATTTGATTTTTCATCTCAATGATTATAAAAAAAAATAAAAATCGAGTAATTGACAGGAAAAAAAAAATGGATCTACCCCAAATCCTCACAAAAAACAATATCACGATACAGATCTACCTGATCTGTGATCAATCCAGCAGGATGCTTTGCACACTGCGCCACAGGCTCTTGAATCCTTTGCCACAACCTCTTCTGTTTCTCAGGATGAGCTCTCTGGCTCCACCACGACGCTTTCTTCAGTACGAGCTCTCTGGATCCTCTACACCAAGCTTACACCGGCATTAGGTCTGGTTCAAATCTCTTCCTTCATCGGTGAGATGACACGGGCAGTAGATCTCTTTTAGATTTCTTCCTTCATCGACGAAATTTCACCGGCAATAGATCTGTCTCAAATATCTTTGTTTCATCGGAAAAATTTCACCAGAAGTAGATCTATCTCAAATCTCTTCCCTTCATAATTGGGAAAACACTGGCACAGATCTATTTTTCAAATCTTCCCGCATCGACGCGCTTTCTGAACCAATTTTCGCGCTGATCGCGTCGGGGAAAAAACTGTATAATGGATTGGCCTATCGACGCGGTTCTCCCGCACAAATCCATGCTTATTGGCGTGGATAACCTCCACATGTTCACGCTGATCGGTGTGATTCCTCCTCCGAAAAATGCGCTAATCGATCAATTCCTGAGAAAAAAAAATTACTCAATCATTAGGGGCTTCTCCTCTGCCACCTGGATACTCACAGGGATCATACAATTGCGGCTATGATTCGCCCCTCAAGCTCTGATACCATGATAAAATATGATGGATTTAATTCATTAATAAAAAACTGGTCAGCTCTACAATGGAGAGACTAAACCATGAGAGTCTGAGTCTACAAAACGTTCTACATTCTCAATTCAATTCGATCAAAATATAGCACACATAGACGTAGGTAAGTTAGAACCATACCCTAAGAAATAGAAACTAATTCCTATCTTAAGGTTCCGTGAACAAACTCTCACAAATTAAGGATTCTCCATTATCTTTTAATATAATTGCACAGATTGTAAAAAATGGTCGGTACATGGATTAAAGAAAAAACAAAAACAAAATTAACATGGATAAAATTAATATCATCTATGAACCTAAATAGTCCACTTAATACTTATTCTCACTTAATTTAACATTTTTTCAAAAGAAATGATAAAATGTTATTTCAAAAATAATATATATATAAACTCATTAAATGAATTTGCATGTCAAATTGCATGCTCAATTAAAATACCAAAAATTGTAAATATATTCAAATTCTTCTCTCTCAATAATAAATGACTCTTATTTCATATATCTATATAAACTTAAAGATCATTTTCTTCAAAAAAAAAAAAAAAAAAAAAAAAAAAAAAAATTATAATAACATCTTATGTTATTTTATGTTTTAGAATGGAGGTATTATGTGCTCTTTTGTTGAGATAGACCTTTTAAAACATTAGGGAAGAGGATTTCATTGATCTCCTTAGAATTAAGAAAATAATGCATTTATTAACCAACAAAATATATAATTACGAAATCATTTATTAGTTTTTAGTGCACAAATTAAATGGCCACATAATGTGTCCATTTTACTTTGCAACTCAACATCCAAAATAAGTGTGATTCATTCATCAATGTTAATATCAACCATTAGATTCACCATGAAATAAGCTTTGGGATTAATCCATGGTCAGTTTGTGGTCTAGTATTGATAAAAATAGTTGATCAAGTTTAAAGTATATTTTATGATTCGTTGAGATGGAGCTTATTTTTAAAACAATGACATATTACTTGATATAGAATTGAATCCATTGATCGAAGTGAATAACTACCATTAGATCTATTAACTAATTACTTTCACAACTTAGGTGTCTCTTCTATGCATCTATGATGCATATATATAGAGAGAGATAAATATTTTTTAAAGCTTAAAATGAAATTAGAAAATAATGTATCATCCTACTATGATGGATCCAATTTTTATTTACTTAAAAAAAATATGAAAACCTTACAACTTGATTGTGGTCACTTTTATTTTTGTTTTTAAGTAGAATTGATGGGCAAGACTTATTTGCTGAGCTATACGTTATTAAATGCAGTTGGGCATATACTGCCCACCGTTAGATTTAAATGCATATATTGCCCACCGTTAGATTTAAATTTGTTTAAATCTAACGGTGGACAGTATATGCCCAACTACATTTAATAATGTATAACCCAGAAAATAAGACTCGTCGAATTGTTGGATCGTTGCTCAAGTTTTCAACTTGCAACGCACAATCTGCGACAACTCATGAAATTCACTTCGTGAATCCATGTGGCTATTGAGTGTACTAATATGTGGCCATTCTAAGTAAATAAATAAATCTAATTAAATGATTACTTTTAGGAATATTTTGTTGAGCTAAACTAAATACATTCCATTCTTATGGGGATTCTTTATATGTATAGATGCTCATTCAATTCTTAATCTAATGTTTTGCAATTATCTTCTTAATTCAGTACCCTGCAATCATCGGGATAATAATGGTGCGATCAACGGATAATAATGGTGATATGACACAAAGGAGCATACGTGGGAAGAATCGAGTACACCTTATGTTGCACATCACAAAAATCATGGGCTACATTGTATAATAATGGTGATATGACACAGAGAAGGAGCCTAGGTGGGAAGAATGAAGTACACTTTGTGTTGCACATTACAAAAATCACGGGTTACAATGTATTGTTCAATAACATTTTCATATTCTCAGCCAATAGCAATACAGTTAAATATTAATAAAAAAAATTATAAAGTTGAATTTTGTTAAATTAAAAAAAAAATTGTTGAATTTTGATTTAACTAGTAGGTGGAAATGAGAAAGGAGGACACAATTTTTCCAATGGTGAATTTTAGTTGAAATATGACCAAAATTTCTTTAAGAAATCTGATTATGGGAGTGTTTATCATTTTTTTCGGCAGAAATGGTTTTAGCTGCATCAAGAATCCCTCAGCAGCATCAAGAATCCCTCAAACACCCCAAATCATGAAACTTCACAGCTGTGTTACTAATTTTCAAAAGATTCTGCCAAATTTTCTCAAAATCATACCAAATCTCTATTATTTCTAGACTAAATTGTACCATTAACAAACATATCCTATGAGTTTCTTCACTGAAAAATGTGAAAGTTCATAAAAACAAAATAATAATAATAATAATAATAATAAATATTAAATTTGTAATTATTTAAATTTAATTTTTTTCAATAATAATAATAATAAATATTAAATTTGTAATTATTTAAATTTAAATTTTTTCAATATTTTTCAAATTTTTGTTTACAATGAAACTTACAAATTTCAAAAATCCATTTCAGTTATGAAAATGGTTATTAAGATTATGTATTATCAATATAATAAAATTTCATTTATATTTTCAAAATACAATGTGCATGATATAACATTATTTATATTTTCAAAACCTAATTTGCATAATATAAAATTATAATTTTAACAATGATGGTATATGATGATAATAACAATAATATTTAGATTAAATAAATGTATTTTTGGATTAATCACATCATTAAGATTTGGTCAACGTTTTGAACCAACTAATGTGGTTCGCATTAAATAGTTCGAAACATCAACCAAATCCTAATGATATGATTAATTCAAAAAAACATTGATTTAATCTATAAATCACAAAAATATCAAATCTAACAATAATATTTACACTTTATCCATACATATCAAATATCAAATCTAACAATAATAAACTTACATATAGACAATTTCAGTTGGGCAGGACCAAACAGAACGAACCATAAACATCTCCTTTTTACAATTTAATTTTCTCATCGCAAATAATTTTTCCACATTATTTTATATGAAAATGATAACCGATACATTTAAAAAAAAATTGTACCAGGCGGTTGTACAATTGAGTACCCACCTCTGAATACCAAATGACATCAGGTCAGGGTCGTGACATCTCCGAAAGAAGCGAGAATATGATGTTATTGCAGGAAGTGGTGGAGATAAAGCCGTATTTGATTTGAAGTGTGCCCTTCATCATTGGTGTCTGCCACTCCTCAATTCCACAATTTGACACGCGAAGTTCCCATTATATAAGGCGCTTGAATAAAGGATTAATATATGATTTTGTTATAATCAAGTGATGTGCTGTAACACGGAAATCCAAAATACTCTGTGCCCATAAAAGCCACTTGACTATATGTTTTTACTGTATTCAATTGAAAGAGACATGTCTCTGGAATCTTCGCAAAATCTACTTTTTGAAAAAGCAACGGCTTCAATTTACATCTACATTTCCTACCTGTGGACCCTTTGTGTACCCAAAGATTTTGATATTTTTTTTTATCACATGAGTACCAAAATCTGCACATTAGGATATTTGGATGTCTCTGCCTTTGAATAAGGTGGGATAAATGAAAATGTAAATAAAAAATGAGTATATTATAATTTTTATATTTTTTTTTAAAGGCACCCCCGGGAAATTAAAGGCTATTGTTGCAACGTTATTGAAAATATATAATATAAATATGTGTTAATAAAATACAATATTATTTTGATAAAAAAAAATTATATATATATATATATATATATATAAAGTTATTATAATAAAATTTGATTTCTTATATGTAGATTTTAAATTTAATTTTAGAAAGATGACAATCATTCTTTCCTATTATTATTAAATTTTATTAGATAAAGACAAAACCATGTGCTAAAGAAATATAGTTTTAATCAAAAACATTATATAAAAGTCAAATAATTTTTATCAATTTGTTTTTTTTTAAATGTTTAATATAGTTAAAATTTCTGAAAAAAATATCATATAAAATATATTAACATTTAACAAAAATAAATAAACATGTTGAATTTTTTATTAATTTTTATATAATATTTTAATCTACTTATTTATCATTTTAATCTTATTAGAATGATAAAATCAAAAAATAATGTGCCAAAAATAAGCTAAACATATATAGCAGATCTAATAGTTTTGCTATAATTTAGATAGATTTAAACTACTACTATATAGCTCATAAATTTTTATTTTTAACTTTAATTTAATTATATTTAAACTAAATTAAGCAGCAATGTTATTACAAAACAAATCTTCATAGACATGCTCAAACTCAAATTGCAACAATTATTTCTAATTTAATTTAACTATACTTTATTACAAAGCAAATCTTCATAAACATGCTCAAACTCAAATTGCAACATATCTATAATTACATTAAGCCGCATGTAATAGCTGTCCATAGACATTTTCAAGATCACATTAAAACATTACTATATTTAAATTAAGCAGCAGGTAGTAGCTACCTTGTAGCCTTGTTTATTTACATATTTGAATATACGAAGATGTTCTTTCAATTAAATATTTATTGTTGCATCAAAACTTGAAATCAATTATAAAAAAATTAAGTTTTAAACATTTAAAATTACTTTTCATTTCTAAAAGAATTATATTGATGAAATGAAATGGTATTAATACATAGTCAACAAATGTGGGCCATCCCATCGATACCCATCCATATCACACCACAAAATGACACCCTGCAAATGTTGATTTTTATTAAGAGAGACGAGTTTTGGGTTTCCAAGCTTAGACTCTTTAAGTTGTCATTCAGAGTTGAGAAGGATTTAGTAGTAAAAGTTGAAGTTAACACGTGATTAACAAGGCTACAAGGTAGCTACTACATGCCGCTTAGTTTAAATATAGTAATGTTGCAATGCAAGTAACAATTTATACAATGCAAGTACTGGACATCAACTTAGTAAACTTCAATCAACATATAATTAACAAATGTTATTTAACAAATTTTGATCTGATATGCAAGTCAGCTATTAATTAAATAGAAGCATAGATGTAAGACAGGGTAGATAGTAGTTGACGACAGTAAGCTACACAGCAATCTGTGATTTGAGATTGAATTGAGGTTTTTACTAAACTGCATGCCTATTTCCACAATGAATTTCAAGTGTGTTGAAGAGATAATGTTAAAAAAATCAATAAATAAATAATTGTAAAATAACATCATAGCCAAGGAAAATTAGATCTAATTCGACAACAGTTAAATCAATTCCTACAAAAGAAAATCGTTGCTATTGGCATTATAAATACATTCAGGATATTTTTAAATAGATTTATAATATTTATATATATAATGTCAAATTGTAAAAACAGGTTCTATTCATTAAACATATATGTATAAAATCTGAAAATATTTGTAAAGGCCTAATGGAAAAGCTATATTTCTTAAAGATACATATATTAAGTCTGAAAGTATCTGCAAATAGGTAGAAGAAAAACTATAAATATAACTAGTGATTTTTGTTCCTAATTTTTCTGTGAAAACTTTCTTGTTCTAGCAAAATGTTGCAGACATGTTGCACTTTGAGAGAGGAGGATCTGAGCAGTAAAATATTGTACAAAAATTGAGAAGAGCTTTGGATTGATTTCTGGATTACTATGTGTTCTTGTTGTAGCCAATGTTTGTAGAAGTGCTGGGGTTGCAAAGAAGAGGGAAAAATTAGTACAAATCTTGCTATTTTGGATAGCATAATTTAAAGTGCATATATCTGATTTTTGCTTGAAAGATGAAGAATAGTTACAAGAATACCTAGCTTTGGTAGGGCTTTTGTTGTTGTCAATAGATTGGATCTCGTTGTCTTCGTTGATTGTAAATGTACCATTTATTTTGAAATCGCGTAGCATATACATGGTTGCTTGTTTCTTTTGAACATAGTCTTGAAAAGGCATTCGTGCTAGGTTGGGAAGTAACTGTTTCAAGAGCAATTTGTTTTGGATGCAACATTGCAAGTTGGTTTTGTTAGAATTGATTATGCAATTAAGACACTGTGAATAGGAAAAGGACGAATTTTTATTGCACTTATGGAAATTAACTGTTGTCTCCTCTATCATTGTAGAGGTTAGTATTGGTGAATTGCATCCAAGCCAAACTGGTTCAAATGGCGTAGAATAAATGCTTGCAGTTGTCAATGTTCCTTTTATCTGTTCATAGAGGAGGACAAGTAGTATATGTCAAAATAGAAAGAGATGAAGAAACAATTGGATATTGAGAAGTAGAGGTACTGTTTCATTTGTACTTATAGAGAATGTTGGAGGGTTCAATTTTCTAAGTTCTTCTGTTGCTTCTGCATTCAATTTTTTGATGAATGTAGCTTATGTTGTTCAAAGTGTTCTGTCCTTGAGTTCTTTCCTGAATTCTTGTTCAATTTCACTGTAGAGTGGTGCAAATGTTTCAAATAACTGCAGCTGCAATAGAAGACAGAAGTTTTTTTTTTTTTCAAAGGGAATTGAAATGTAGGATGGAACTAGCAATATAAAAACATTGCAAAGTAATTTATGTTACTGTTGCTCTATTGTCATTGAAATTTCCATCTTTAATTTTCAATGTATATTGCAAACCAATTTTCTGTGCAGCTGTCACAACTGCAGCAATTGTTCCAATTAGATATGTTTCTGTATTTGTTGTAAGGTGTTTTACTGTTGTATCTGGAATGAATTTGTAATCTTTGCAAATTGGTGGTATGTTCTGTACAGTGCTTAGTTCAGTTAGCAGCAGAATCCAATCACAATCACCGTGGTCATAATTTTTATTAGGAAGAACTTTAAAATTTGTAATAGATATTTCTTTTCCTGGTGATATTTTTTGTTCATGTTCTTCAATGAGCCCAGTTGGTATGGACAATGTGATTGTCATGATTCCTTCAACATCTATCAAATCTGCACGTAGTATTTGTCGTGCTTTGTGGACTTTATCAAGGTATGTGCTATAAATAACCATAACATATCCATTGAACATTTTTCTAGTTTTGTGAATGTTTACTTCTTCAATTGTAACTGGGACTAAATATGGTGCTTTTGATCTGTGTATTGATGATGTTGATGTGGCAAAAGAGACAGTTAGAATTAAAATACATTGGTGATAAATATAAATGCTATGTCAATGGTACCTATAAAAATTTGTTTCGAATTTACTTGTCTCATTCAATTTTACCCAATGTTTGTTGTTGTTTGTCTATTGTAGCTTGTTCTCCAGAGCTGCAATATGAAAAATATGCAACGTCATTGAATGGTGTCTAACAACTAAAAATAAAAATAAAAGTATAAGCTTATTCTATATTGTAGTGAAAACCGAGTATTAGTTACTCAAATAATGATTAATTGCGTTTAAAAACTTCGATAATGGAAAACTTATAAATTGTACAATATTAAATTCAGAAAACTCTATTAGTGCAACAGAGATATATATTGATCTGTGTTGCAAATATTAAAAATTTTTTGCCTGAGAGAGAAAATGATTCAAGTTCAGTACTATAGAAATGTGTAAATGCATGTGATACAGATTCATGAAAGTTTAGGTACTACTGATTGGCATGAAAACATTGATAAATATTGACTCAGTAATACTAATCAGGAATTCAATTCAACAAGTAATCAAGAATTCAATCAGTAATTAGTAATATACACATGAATTCAATTACAAATCAAAATAAGAGGAATTCAATTAGGGAAATTAGTAGCTTAATTGAGGTATACGTCAATTGTGCTATAGCTGAATGGATCTAGCTTGATCAAGAATTCCTACCAACCAGGTACTAATTTACATTGTTATTATACTACAGTGTTGGATTTTTTTTCCAGTTTAAGTAGCCTTTTTAGTTTATATATGCTGTAACATATAAAACATAACAAAACTTTTAAAATAAAAATAAAACTATATAAAACTAAAAATTAAACTAAAGTCTGTGGTGCTCTATTACAAAGCACATATATATATGTTAAAACATATATATGTTATAACAATACTCTGTCATGCAATGTAAAACAATAAAACATTTAAAAAAACTTTAAAACGTTTATAACGTAAAAACATTGCAAATACAACTTATCAAACCTTTCGCCCTGGAGCCCGAACTTCAAAATGAAATCAACCAAAATGCATGGAGTGCTGATGTCATCAAATGTGCGCGCGATGATTTATAAAATCACGTGGATAAAATCACATCACGTCCGGATTTGGGTTTCGGGTACGGGTCCATTTGAATGCGCGATAAACAATCAAATTCGCCTTATAGAAGAGGTCGGGTCTGGAATTTAACAGTACAATCGGGCCATAATAATAAAAGTTGCAATTTAATATATTGTTACTGTGTGGTCTGTGGGACCACTTCTCCTGTGTAGCTTGGCTTGAGCGGAGGGCGATTAAAATATTTGCGATTGCGATTGCACGATCGCACCAATCACATCGCAAAATTTGAACGGTGGCATAACAAAAAGCGGTGGGAACATATGTGACTTGCGATTGCGATTGCATCACAATCTCCTATATCAACAAGACACTTAATCACAACAACAAAAAAGACTTTGCCATTGCGATTCAAAATACTTGAGAGGGGATTGATGAGAATTAAGCTCGATTCTTGGTAACTATCGCATCAAATTGGAATCGATTTTCAATTCACAACGTTGAACATGCGTGATAAATGACTTGATGAATTGAAAAAGGAACAATGTTCCATAGAAGCACATGGTAGAATATTTTAGTTGATTTGTTTTTTTGATGGAAGTGAGATTTGAAATTGAGCGTGTTGGATTTGGAACGAATGCAGGAAATTGGAAGTAAAATCGTCGGACAAGGCATAGTGGAACCGTAATGGTGAGAGCGCAGAGTTGGACTGAGTTGGAGCTCCTTCTACCACCCAACCAAAAATAAAATAGAAACACCATAACACAAAGGAAACCAAAAAAAAATCATATAGATAAAATTACAGAGGCAACAAGGGATATTAAGGGAAATAACAATAAGATTGGAAACATTCTCCTCAAATTGTAAAATGTGAATTAAAATGCATATGGATTATAAAATAATTGAGTTTGATATAACTGAAATAGAGTTATAATTTTGGAAAGAATTTAATTTCTATTTGGTATTATTTGCAACAAGCAACATGGGAAATTGGAGGAGATGTTAGTGAAAAAGGGCTCAAATTTCAAATGAAGAGGAAGCTCAAGAAGTTTGTAGAGAAAGGATGAGGAAAAGGAAATAAAGGTTGAGAGAAAAAGAAGAAGAAGAAGGCTGGGGTTGATAGAAGTATGCATGTAATAGTTCTCATGCAAATAAGCAGTTGATGATGATTGTCAAGTTTGAGCATCAAACATTATTGAGATGATAAAAATTGAAACAAATTATATGGTAGTCCTAAAATATTGTAGAGAATAAGGTTCAACACTCTGTAGTGTCTATTGTTAAATAAATCCAAGATGGTTATATATAGTCTGCAATTTGTGATGGAGGGTGTGTCATGTGTACATGAAAATATTCCAATGGATTGAAAGACAAATTCAAGTATTAAAATGAATTCTGTGATGGTTGAGAGTTAAATCATGGATGCATAATATAATTCTATATGCACAACAGTCCTATGGAAGTCAGTGCCAGAAATATAAGAATAGGTCTCGCAATAGTTTCATAGAAAGAAATAAACAATTAAACATAGAGATATGTCTATACATATGCATCGAAGAGTAAGTAAGTTAGGCGTAATAAGCAAACCTGGATGTGTTGTTGATCAAGCTCCCTTTCCAATGGTGTTAATAATTATAGGTGGTTGGGAATTTACATAATAAATATGTCGATCAAGATATATCTCGTTTGAGCTCGTTCTACCACCCAACCAAAAATAAAATAGAAACACCATAATATAAAAGAAACCAAAAAAAAATCGTATAGATAAAATTACAAAGATAACAAGGAATATTAAGGCAAATGACAATAAGATTGGAAACATTTTCTTCAAATTGTACAATGTGAATTAAGATGCATATGGATTATGAAATAATTGAGTTTGATGTAACTGAAATAGAGTTATAATTTTGGAAAGAATTTAATTTCTATTTGATATTATCTCTATTACAATTTAGAGATTGACAACAAGCAACATGGGAAAAAGGGAAAAAAATTATATGGTAGTCCTAAAATATCGTAGAGAATAAGGTTCAACACTCTGTAGTGTTTATTGTTAGATAACTCCAAAATGGTTATATATAGTTTGCAATTTGTAATGGAGGTTGTGCCATGTGTGCATGAAAATATTACAATGGATTGAAAGACAAATTCAAGGATTAAAATGAATTCTGTGATGCTTGAGAGTAAAATCATGGATGCATAGTATAATTCTATATGAACAACAGTCCTATGGAAGTCAGTGCTAGAAATATAAGAATAGGTCTTGCAATAGTTTTGTAGAAAGAAATAAACAGTTAAACATAGAGATATGTCTATACATATGCATTGAAGAGTAAGTAAGTTGGGTGTAGTAAGCAAACCTGGATGTGTTTGTTTGTTTTTGTGAATTGTCTTTGCATGTTTGACTCATTGTATAAAGCAATAGAAATCTGCAAGACATACAATTAGAAGTCAAATTCATAGTAGTGTTATGTAAAAATAAGCAATTCCATGTGTTAGAAGAAGTAAATGTTTTTTAGTAATATTTATTGAACTATGTTGGAAGAAGTAAATGTTTTAATTTTGTTGAAGCTTCTTTGTTATTTGTGACATTGTTAAAAGGCTATAATGCAACTTTCAAAAAATTATTCAGAAACAAATTAAAGGTATCTTTGGTAATAATACTCACTATTGATTTCATTTGTATAATAAGGACATGAGTAGGCAAGTGTGACAATATTGACTAGAAAAAGCATTAGACTAGTTTCATTTGCACTATGTTTTTGATGCATTTTTATCTTCGATGATGAGACAAATATTATCATGGTCGGTCCAATATGTATCTTCCTGAAAGTCTTATAGCTACAAGTTATGTTTGACCATATGTGATCAATGATTGATATTTGTTGATTTTTATTTGTCTCTAAAAGAAAATGAAGGTTGTAATTGTGCATATACGATCTTAGTTTGTTTGTTTTGTTGTTGCTTCCAAGCATATTGATGTTGAAATCGCTGACAATTGCTATTGTTTGATTTGAATGTATGCTGCATAATGCTTTTGAAAGAAGGTGCAATGTATCGTTCAATGTTGCATATGGTGCAACGTAGACATTGAGAACTATAATATCCATGTGATGAAGAAGCATATTTTGCTAGTGTAGCTTCAACGCTTTTTTCTTCAAAATGAATATGTTTCAAGATCTTTATATGCTTTTTCATACAAATTAGCAAACCATGTTTACAATAATTTGATATGAAATTGAATGTTTCAAGTCTTTTTAGTAGCATTGGATCTTTCAAATGTGTTTCTTGTAAACATAGGATGTCAAATTGCATTATATCATAGTCATTTAAAAAATCATCAATATGTATTTGTAAACTGCGGGTGTTTAGAGAAAGAATTGAAATGTATGCTTTTGTTTCTAATAACAAATAATTGTAGTCTAGTTGCCACTTTGTGTTTCTTTCTAAACGTTCCATTTCAACAGAAATTTTGTGTTGAATTCGAAAGTTTTGTTTCTTAAGTGGACTAAGAAAATACAATGATTCTATGTTTCTCACATGAGAGAGAGCTGTATATACTAATCCATGGCGTCGTATTCCTAAAGGATCAAATGCAAGATTGTCTAGTGTTAAGCCTTGTGATCTGTGTATTGTACGTGCACATGCTAGTTGGATTGGAAATTGTTTTCTGATTTTCAAGTTGCCCGTTTTTGCTAATACAGAAACTGGCTTTGTTGTGCGCAGTATGGGAGTCCAATCGCTACAAATTTCTTCGCTATATAGAAAAGCAAATTTATGTGCTTGTCGATGGCCAACACGTTCATCATAGAATTTGATCCATATTACATCAAAGTTGTCTAATTTTACATATGCTTTAATGATACCATCTGTACTGTTGACGAGACCGTCTTGTAAGTCATAGTTTCCTGCATATATTTCAACTAGCATGTTAAGTTTTAGGACAATTTGTGAAGGCAATGTTGCTATGTGTGCATGAGATGGTATGTTTCCATGGTTTTCTTCTTCGTAATCAATTGCATCAATTACGATTTCATCACCAGGAACAACAAACAACATTTTCTTTTTATGTAATGCTACATCTCTATTCCTAAAAAATAGATAGGGGAAAGTAGGATCATTAGGAGCATTTCGAATACAATTTCTATTTAGGTAATTCAAATCATCTTCTGTTTGATTATTTATACGCATCCTATTCAAAATGGTAATGAATATTTCATTTGTTTGACGCATTGCAATGTGAAATTTATAGTACTTTACATGTTCTTGCCAAAAGTCACATGTTATTGGTTGCCTTCTTATTGCAGGTTGTTCAAATATTAGTGAATCTTGTATAGGTTGTGCTTGGTACAAGTCGCCACAAAATATGATATCAAAGTATTTTGTTTGATTATGCTTAATGTTTCTTAGTCGATCATCAATTTGATATAGAAAACAACTTCCAATCAAAGACACTTCATCAATGAGAACGACCCTTAATTCTTCGTACAATTGTGTTAAGTTGTCTAATACATCATTGCGAAGTGGAATAAAACTAGATTTGTTGAAAGGCATTAGCAATGAAAAACAAATTGTCACTCCACCTACATTATATGCAGCTTTACCTATATATGCTAATATCAAACCCTTTGGTTTCAAAGGGTTTGTATTGTAATGTTCATTGTAAATGCGCATGAGCATTTGAAATATTGCTTTTGCTGTGAATGTTTTTCCAGTACCAGCTCCTCCAGTCAAAAATAAGTAGAGTGGTTTGTCTATGTTCTTTCGTTTTTTCATTGCAATGCCTTTGAGAATTGCTTGTTGTTCTCTATTAAGAATTCTCCTAATCTTGTAGTATTCTTCGTTGCTAAGCATAAATGGATGTTCTGTTGTTACACAAAAAATTGTCACCTTGACATTCTGCTAACTGTATGAGCTCATTATTACTCATTGTTACACAGTAATTTGTCACCGTCCCTACCATTCCCCGTCCCGCACATTGGAGGGCCCATTTTGTGACCTGTGAACAATGTCATGCCTTGAAACCATTATCATTGCATTCCTCTAAACATGAGCTTCAATTGCCCTGAAGACATCTCCTTGCAAAAAACCATAAAAACATCCCTTTTTGCATTGGCGCGGGTAGCCAGTTCAGCACTCGCGCCAATGAGGAAAATCCTACAAAGAGGCCGCACCAAATGGCGCTCTGTCCCAGAGTCGCAGTCGCACCAGCCAATTTAAGGAGTGTTTTTAAAATAAGAATGGCGGAAGTTTCGTTTCAACAGACTCAGAAACTATTATCTATCTTGAGTTGGGAGGTTTGGCTTCGGGAGTTCCATGAAAGAGAAGTGGTTTTCCACCTCTCATGAAAGCTTCCTTGAAGATAGGGCCAATCCCACAATTATAGGGATCCCAACTCCCCTTCCTCCATCTATAAAAGCTTGCTCATTGCCATTGCAAGCTAGTCTTGAAGTGCCCAAGTCTTGAATCTCCAAGTTCTCAAATTCCCAAGAGCCTTAATGCTGCAAGAGCCCTCATTCTTCCCTTAAGGCCAAACTCAAGCAAGGAGACTATCGTTGAGACTCTAAGAGAGGCTTGTCCTATCCCTGGCAGGCTCTGTGAGACGTGTACGACTGGATACCCCTCCGAAGGAGACCTTAGCGTTAGAACATTGGTTGTACTCTCTTTCGATTGCTTATTAATGAATGACTACTGGTTATGGTTCCACTTTGTTTTTCACTTATGATAATGATGAGTTATATCCTTTCTGACTGATATATAGTTGCGTATTCTGGATTTTATGCTTGTATTCGTGTTGTTTATTGCATGTGCAGGTATCCATTCACGGAGATCGTGGGGATCATGATCTGCCGAGGCTGAGGAACGAGAACACTGTCTCTTCTACGGATCGTAGCATTGGACTCCAGGTAGGCCTCCATCGTTGGTCTGTTTATTCGCAATTAGGAACTTGCGCTGTAGCATTTGATGATTGTTGCTAGACCCATGCTGGGCTAGGAGGGATCGCCTCTGTCCGCAGAGGGGATTTACCTCCTCAACAATTTGGCGACTCCACTGGGGAACGTCTAGTTTTGATTGTCTCGTGGTTTTCCTTGCTTGGTTAGCCTTCTGGGATAGGTTCTTTTGCTGTTTTTGCTTCTTGGTTTGCTTGGTTAACATTGATCTGCTTCTGGAGTAGTTCTTTTTTATTTTTGGCTGAGGAACTCAGCTGGCGCGCTTTTTAGCTCGACAGTCACGCCAATTGGCGCATGTTGCTTTTGTATTGCCCGCGCCAATTGCTTTCTGGCGCCAGTTACAACCTCACAGTCGCGCCACTCCTGTGAGGCATTAGGGTTCGCTCAGTTTTGAGCTCTCTGGGTCTGGTCAGTGTTTTTTCTTTTTGGTTTTTCAGCTACCTGAGTATGTTGGAGTCCTCTTTGACTGGGAGTTTTCCTTTGTCCTTTAGTTGTTTTCTTTTCTCCATCAATTTAACGTTTTAAGCCCTAGGGCATCTAGTGGCTTTGTGTATCGAGCCCTCCTTAGGAGTTTTGGTGTTTTGTTAGTCCAGTCAATTCTCTGATTGCTCCTCCGCATTCTCTTAGTAGTTTTTCACCGTTTCGTTGCGATTTTTGGGTGATTTCTCTTTTCTTCATTCAAATTTCGTTTGGTCTTGCTTTGGGCCTAGATCACACGGTCCATTGGAGCCTTTGAGACTTTTTCTTGGTTTTGAGAGACTTTGGTCGATTTGAGATCTGATTGTTTGTGCCATTGAGTGAAATTTGTTTGTTTTTCTCTCTCAATATCGTTTCTCAAATTGCTTCTCTTTTGTTTTCAGTTTGTTTAGTGCATCTAGCTATCAAACATTGAAAATTAAAAAAAAAAAAAAAATCTCTTTTGCTTTTGGTTGATTAGTGCAAATTGAAATCTTTTTGATTTTACTAGTAATTAGTGATTTGAATGAAATTTTTTTGATTTCATTAGTTGCATTAGAGATATCATTGATTGTCTTCCGATCATTTTGTTTGTGTAAAAACTCTCATCTCTTCTGTAGCTAGTTTTCATCGAACGAAATGATGTACTGTGGCATGTAATTTTGCATTTAGGAGTTTTTGAGACAACACATTCGTTAGGGCCTGAAAACTGAAACGTAGTTGAAGATCAACTTTAAAATCTACTCAATTTACACTAAGGCAGCATTGAAATCTAACGAAACACATTTAGCGGTCTAGGCTAGAGACGTGTTCCTACGTCTTTAAACCTAGTAGTTGTCGTTCGCCTTTTGGCTTTATACATCGCTAGTACAGACTTGTGCTCCCCGTACCGTCGCGTATATAAAGGGAGACCCCTCTAGGTTTCAATCCTTTATCCGTAGGAGGCCGATTCTGCCGCCCTATACCTGTGATACACCGAACACAGCATTCAGGGAGATTTCCTGCACGTACAGAAATTCCTTGGTTGATTTCTTTTTCATTATTGAAACCAAGGTGTATATTACAGTTCACGGTTATTCGGTACACCCTTCTTGCCTAGTATTCCCGAGCAGTCATTTGATCTTTTCTGACTCCCTAAATTTGAAAGGATCACCAAGCGCTTGTCCTTTCATGCTTATGTCAAATCTGAAAGAGATATAGTCACCTTTTTTACCGTTTCTCGACTCTTAAAACATGAAACGGTGAAGTTTATTATTTTTCAATGTGGTAAAAATTAATCACCCACGATTACACACCTTGTTAGATTTTGCTTGTTGGCCATTTGATTGTGTGCCTTGGCTCTTTTTCAGCCCGTGTGTGGTTTTGAGTTTTGATGGCGACTTTTTCAGATTTTACCAACCAAGGAATCCCCTTAGAAGGGAATCCTGGTCATTTTCCTCCTTTTGGGAATGTTGGTGCTCCTTACATGGCGACGTTGTCCCTTCCTAGGTTAACTGTTGGGTTTCCTGTTTGGTTGTTCTCAATCTCTATAGTCCCGAATGTCTCCACTACTGTTCAATCAGTTCCTCCGCCGGAACAACATCATGTTGATTCCAAGGTGGACCACTCCCCTTCTTCGCCTATTTCTGCGTCCTCATCTTCTACTTCGCCTGGTGAAAGTCTAGATTCAAGTAAACAGGTGGCTAAGAATAAGAAGAAGAAGACAAAGAAGAAGAAGTCTGATAAGTGAGAGGCTAAATGTACAGCTACTGCTTCTGGAAAATCTCCTCTTGATATACCTTCCAACCCTCCACGGAAATTCAAGTTCCCTTGCATGTTGTGCACGGGAGACCATCTTCTTCGAGAATGCCTTGGAATTCCCAAGGTTCTCGAAGTATGGTCCAACGGTCGTCCACCATTGCCTTTGACTTCCGGGAGCAAGGTTGGGGGCACATCTTCAACTGCGACTGATAAGACTCCTAAAAAACAGGGTAAGCTCACCAATCCCTGTAAGTTGTGTGAAGGGTACCATGCCATTCACCTTTGTCCATATATGGATGAAGCCAAGAGAGTTTTGGACAACTTAACCAGTTCTACACCATGCCTTCCAGCTGGTTATAATCGGCTTTCTTTGAGTCCTCCACCAGTTGATCCTATGATTGGTCAAGAGTCATCCTTGGTCGATCCCGCTCCCTCGGAAATTTAGATTCTAGAATCCATCCCTGACCAACCATTGGTCGTGGGATCATTTGAACTGGATCCATCTACGGTACACCAGGTCTTTTCCGTAGAGAGTGGACCTCACACCACTCATGTCCTTCTGGTTGCTTCAGATTCGTCAGACTTGGAGAAAGATTCTCCTGTCCCCATACCGCAAGAAGAAGCACCTTCGCCCCCCGTGATAGAGGTCCCGAAGGATCCCCCTCCCACCTTTGAGATGGAGGTCACAGAGGGTGCTCCTTCTTCTGTAACATCAAGGGAAAACCTTCTTGGTTCGATGGTAGCCCCTTCGAGTAGTTTGGTCGCTTCCTTTGATTGGAGTCGATTTACAGGATTCCGCCTTCCGTCTTATGTGCCTTTCGAGATCACAGTACAGGCTCTTGGTATCGTTGTACTTAGCACCATTATAGACGAAGGTGCCTCTGTTAGTATTCTATCCTCAAATACCTGGCAAGCTTTTGGTTTGCCGCTGCTTGCACCCGTTACGCAAAATCTGTTGACCTTTAACAGAAGGACGAGTCAACCTTTAGGGATCCTTCCAAGGTTACCTGTTACTTTGGGAGGTAAAACTGTCCATATGGATGTGATGGTTGTTCCAGGCCCCTTGGATTTTAATCTGCTTTTGGGGCACGATTACACCTATGCCATGGGAGCACTCGTCTCCTCCCTTTTTTGTGTGGCCTGTTTTCCACATGAAGGACGAATTGTGACCATTGATCAGCTTTCGTTCTTTGGTCCTAATGTGGCATCTAGCCCGCCATCACCCCCTCCTGGTTTTTATCCACCCGTTGTATCTACCCCACCGCAGGTCAATTATGTGGCTACCTACCCCGTGCCTGTACTCAGTGAAGATGCTGTCGTGCATAGTGTGCTGTGGGCATTGGGTCCTAATTTCCAAGATGTTGTTCTCCCATTTGATGCGGAACTCTTGGAAGCCATGACTTCCTGTTCATCGTGACAAGTAGTTTCTTGGAGCATGGTTCCTCCACTTGTGTCAAGCTCCTAAAACAATGAAACAAGTTGTATGAGGATAGTTTTTTTAGTGTGTCAACCTCGTTAAAATAATGAAACATGTGCCTGTTCAATTCGATTTTTGTTTTGAACCTTCACTCCATTTTTCAATGGACTGAAGCTTGGGGGGCATGTACCTCGAATTGAAACACCATGCTGGGGGGCATGCCCGTTTTCCCTATTTCCAAGCATAGTTTGCATATCTATTGACATGTGTGCTTTTAAGCTTGTTTAAAAAATAAAATTCAATTCCAAGCATAGTTTGCATGTGTGTGCTTTTAAGCTTGCGTAAAAATAAAATGTGTGATTAGATACATTGTGTGAACTTTTTCATTGGGTCGTTTGTTATGCAACTAATACATTAGATTATAATTGTATCGACCATTTGCATGGCATATAAAAAACATCATCACATATAAAAGATCCATGTAGAAATAGGCATATGTATATATATATGTGTGTCGAAATGTTTGCACAATGTGCATCACTAGATCAAAAAATATACATGTTCGTCTTATTACATCCGGAGATGACACGTCTCTCAAAAATATGCATGAAATAAAACCCTAAGAGTCTAGTCTGTGTGGTGCTCATGATAACAAGTCACTACACGCACTTGGCGTCTCAGTAGACGGTGGAGGCGACTAGGCACTCCCACCGTGTGTCTCTGATATGCTAACGGTACATCTGCCAGCCGGGCGTAGTCCAGAATCCCTCGGGAAATACCCTCGAGATTCTGGATCAAATCCTCCCCTCCTGTACCCTCTGCCTAAGAATCAGGTGCGAGAAGAGTCCTCCGCGCGATTGGAGACATACCGGCTGGTCTCTCGGGGCCCACATCTGCATACATATAAAATGTGTTAGGACGAACATGTATTAACAAAAAATCATAAAACATAAAAATCAAAAGAGATGAGGTCATACCCAACTCCTTGTCCCAGTAATCTCCTTCTAGCAGTGGGAGATCTGGGTCTCCAGTGAAATTAGTTCCTGCATATGGCCAATCCTCCACTACGATCAACTGGCACCATAACCACCCAAAAAACTTCGGCCTCCAGGACATCTGTTGGCCGCCTCCAGCTCTGGGCATTAGTGCTGCCCAGCGAGCCATTCTTGGCTCTCATGGAATCGGCTCAGCTACTATGGCCCCTTGGTCCTGGAAGATTGGTAATCATTCCAGAATGAACGATACCAAGATGGAACCGTAGCCAAACTATTTCAGTTTGGCTTTCTTGCACTTCGTGAGTTGTCTCTTCATGTTTATTGTTACTGTTGTAGCCGAGTCAAACAATAGGGGACTTATGCACTCTAAGGCCAGCAGGAGTTGGGCCTTTGTGGCCTCATGCGGTGCCTGCGACCCTGCAGCTCGCGTGATGGTATGTAGGACTACCCTCAGTGCCAGATCGGGGATGGTGTGAATATCCACCTTTTTACTCCCTGATCCCATTTGTGCCCTTGGGCACACTCGTGCCATCACTTCCTCCATCTTCTCGTCGGATGGTCTGCTCCCAGTCAAGATGGGCACCGGACCTCTGCGAGACAGTTCGGTTATAAAGTACACATCAGAAACCTCCAGTTCCAACACCTAGTCTCGTAACTTGAACACTTGTTCCTGTTCATCCCAAATATTGATCAGATACTGGAGGAGCTCAGGCTGAGCTCGTAAACAGGGTGTTAGGAAGAACTTCTTTAGCCCACAGTTTCTGAGGGCATTCATGCAAGCCTCATTTTCTATGGCCTGTTCATCCTCTTCTCCGTGCTCTCTTTCTTTCCACTCAATCACCATTTTGCTTGATTTCCTGCATCCACATGGTCACAAACCCTTAATTAGATCTCTGTTGGGCTTCAAAATTCATTCAAATTGGTTAAAATCTCGAATTTTTAGGCGGAAATTTGGGTTCGGCCGCTAGCACGGCTGTTTTGTGAATAGTCGCGCCAGGTGGCGCGAGGCCTTTACATATAAAAGCCCATTGGCGCGGGTCTGTGCCCGATACCCGCGCCAATGAGCGTAGCCATAAAAATTTAAAAAGTTGCCACAGAAGTCTGATGCGTGAGGGAAAACTATTAAAAAGTGAATTGAAATGAAGTACAGGGAAGTGCCTCTTACCTGTAACAGACGAGAATCTAAATGGTAAACCGGATCTGTCGCAATCACCGTCAGAAGTTTGCACACCAAATGGACCACTGCTACTTTTCACCAAGGTAAATAGTAAAAGTAATTTTGTTTTTTACCATTTTGACATATTTATAACTTTTTCGACACAGAATAGGTTTTAAAAGTTATTTTTCTCAAATATTTTAATATGTTATGTCGGAAATGGGTTTTATAGTTGCTTGGTATGTGTAGCAACAGGTTTTTCTGCGACTTTAACGGTGAAAACGAGTTGTATTTTATACTTTTTCGAACTTGGTAAATACGCGAAAAAGTCACTTTGGAGTCATCTTTCAGCTCTTTTCTAACTCTCTAAACATGAAAAGATTGTCGAGGCCCTTGTCGTTTCGATCTCGTTAAAATCGACACGAATCGAAATCTACCCAGTATACGTTTACCCCTTTTTCGGGCTGGGATATATTGATTACGAAAAAGGAATACCCTAGCCTATCGCGACTATGAGGTTTTCTCGGATATTGTTTTCTACCTTTTCGGATCTGAGAAACTATTTATGAAAAGGGACCTTTGGAGTTTACTTTTTTGCTGTCTTTTCATACTCTCTAAACATGAAAGGACGCCGAGTTCTTCCTTTGTCAGACTTGTTAAACCCTGATGACATCGGATTCAGTCACAATGACGTTCTCCGAGTTCCTCCTTCCTAGGGCTCGTTAAATGCACTAGGATGGATTCGCCCAAAGGGCGGACTTATATTACAAGCATATGCTATCCCCTTCAAGCTTGTTATCAAAAATAATTGGGGTACTCGCCAGAAATGGTGGGGGGAAAATGGAACCATCATCATTGTCGCATCGGTAGTATGTTGCTCTTGAACATGGCACTTGTCTGCATTCGTGTCGGGTTGGGGACATCTCATCTCGTTTTTTTTTTCACTTGCTTTCGTGGGTTTAGATGATCCTTTTTGACCTCTCCTCTGCTCATTGCCTCGTCACCATGGCCTCTAATCCGTTGATGTCAAATACTGCCAAAACCACTATTTGTGTCGTTATATGTTCAAGAGAAGTTGACCTCTGCAAATATCAACCTTCCTCTAATTCTCATATGATCCTGATTCACAACAAAAAAACATGATGTTCCTCTGTCTCGTGTCGATGATGTGGGAAACATTATGGCCTACCTTTGATCAAGGTCACTTCCTGTTGACTTCAGCTCATTATCCAGGAAGCTGATCTAGAGACTCCCTTATGGTACCTTGGAGCCTGCATGCCTCAATGGCAGGTTCGTCGCATTCGACGAGAGGTTCTCATCATTGGCCTCCGATCGAGTGATTCTACGGGTGTTCGACGCCAACTCATTGATTCACATGCCGTAGATTGTACCTGTAGTACCTTGAGGGCCATCGTCATTATTGGTGGTTCATCTCGTGTCTGTTAACAACTCTCATCATTGGCTGGTAATCAGACGATGTTCTTGCATGTTCGACTTCAGCTCACATATTCGCATGCTTGAACTTGTACTTTGTTTGGGTCGAGATGGAGCGCAAGACCCTGGATTGTGTCTATTGTAATCCAGGCTGCGATATTGTGGATTATTATGATTATTTACATGACTTATTCACTGGATGGCTGCGACCATACCTGAGTCTATTTATTGATCCTCACTGGATGGCTGCGTCCATACCTTGGATCTGGATTATAGTATACTCTGTTTCGGATGGCTGCGCCCATACCGCATATACATCACGTACTTGAGATATCAGTTGTATTTCTCCACGCAGGTTTTCCACCGGCGGAGTTTCAGTTGGACACGTTCTCGTAAAGCATTTCACCCCTCTCTCTCTCTCGGGCCTCATGCTTTAGGGGGCATCTGTTACACAGTAATTTTTCACTGTCCCTACCTTTCCCCGTCCTGCACATTGGAGGGCCCATTTTGTGACCTGTGAGCAATGTCATGCCTTGAAACCATTATCATTGCATTCCTCTAAACATGAGCTTCAATTGCCCTGAAGACATCTCCTTGCAAAAAACCATAAAAAAATCCCTTTTTGCATTAGCGTGGGTATCCAGTTCAGCACTCGCGCCAATGAGGAAAATCCTACAAAGAGGCCGCGCCAACTGGCGCTCTGTCCCAGAGTCGCAGTCGCGCCAGCCAATTTAAGGAGTGTTTTTTAAATAAGAATGGCGGAAGTTTCGTTTCAACAAACTCAGAAACTGCTATCTATCTTGAGTTGGGAGGTTTGGCTCCGGGAGTTCCATGAAAGGGAAGTGGTTTGCCACCTCTCATGGAAGCTTCCTTGATGATAGGGCCAATCCCACAATTATAGGGATCCCAACTCCCCTTCCTCCTTCTATAAAAGCTTGCCCATTGCCATTGCAAGCTAGTCTTGAAGTGCCTAAGCTTTGAATCTCCAAATTCCCAAGAGCCTTCATGCTGCAAGAGCCCTCATTCTTCCCTTAAGGCTAACTCAAGCAAGGAGACTATCGTCGAGAGACTCTAGAGAGGCTTGTCCCTTCCCTGGCGAGCTTTGCGAGACGTGAACGACTGGAGACCCTTCCGAAGGAGACCGCAGCATCAGAACATTGGTTGTACTCTCTTTCGATTGCTTATTAATGAATGACTACTGGTTATGGTTCCACTTTGTTTTTCACTTATGATAATGATGAGTTATATCCTTTCTGACTGATATATAGTTGCGTATTCTGGATTTTATGCTTGTATTCGTGTTGTTTCTTGCATGTGCAGGTATCCATTCACGGAGATCGTGAGGATCGTGATCTGCCGAGGCTGAGGAACGGGAACACTGTCTCTTCTACAGATCATAGCATTGGACTCCAGGTAGGCCTCCATCATTGGTCTGTTTATTCACAATTAGGAACTTGCGCTGTAGCATTTGATGATTGTTGCTAGACCCGTGCTGGGCTAGTAGGGATTGCCTATGTCCGCAGAGGGGATTTACCTCCTCAACACTCATACTTCTCCCTTTGCAAGTCTAACACATCAGTTCGTCATGTCAAGCCTTGAAAATCAGAGAAACATTCCTAAAAGTCTCCTAAACTTTGGTGTCGCACTTTCTCTCTATCTTGCCTGCGGTCCCGCACCTAATGTTCAGCTCTCTTGCGTACCTGAACGCACTTTATCTGTGTTAAAGGTGTGGACCCCTATAAGATCAAAAATGCGCAAGTAAAATCCAAAAATATTAATAAAAGTAAATTCTGGAAGCTTCTAGAATGGATTTTGCGGTGGCAGAACTGCTCTTGTGAGGTGCACGAATCCCTTACCTTATGGAGCTAACCCCTTGATGTGAGGAACTTATCCCTTTGAAGGAGGATTCTATCCCTTCATAGTTGGAACAGAAAACCTCCTCTTTACCACTATAAAAAGAGGCATTGGATAGCCTCAAAGGGTTAACTTTTTGGAGATTGAGGATTGGAGGTCAAGCTTAAGAAGATTTGAGGTTAAGTGCTATTGAGATTTAGACTCAGTTAACTAAGACTTTTGTGAGGAGAGATTACATACCTCTATTTGTCTTGGTTGGAGGAGTGCAGAGCTTATCAAAGTAAAGGAGACTCCTGCTTCGGACCTCGGGAAGGCCTTTCGAACATCAAGGCTCAGGTTGTAAGGTTTTCCTTCTTTTGAAATTAATACAAATATACTCATTTTTCTCAATAATATTTCAATCAATGGTTTATTTCATAGATTCCTTAATCACTATGATAAGCATGGTTTATGATTATTTCTATACAGGTGCTATGTAATATTTTGCTTGTTTGTGACTGCAGGTTTATGAGGAAAACTCCTTCAAGCGCGCGAGGGAAATCAACGACTTCAAACAAGCACTAGACAAACGATAAGTCCTTAACACCTCTATAGAGCTTTTCTAAACCTTACATCCTTAGAGAAAGATTAGTATGTTTGGCTGTTTTTTGCTAGATACTTGTGGTACTAGGGAGATCGGTCTTGTCCGCAAGACGGATTTATCCGCCAACAAATTGGTGACTCCACTGGGGAAAGAACTTGTTGTTTTTGGTTCTCTTTTGTTTTGATATGAGGAAACGCTTTTCCTAGTTTTTGATTGATAGAAATCTGCCTGGGTAGCTTAGGTTTTCTATTTTTTTTGAAAATTTTGAGATCTTTTGTGTTTTTTTCTAATTTTTCCAAGGACCGCACTTTGCCTTCTTTGCACAGTGCGGGCAGTGTCGCATATTTTCTTGAGTATACAGTGTGGTACCGCACCTATTACTTCTGCAAGCCTGCGGACCCTGTTAAAATTTTGAAAAACTTTAGATTTATTTCTTTAGTTTATCTTTATTTTGATTTAGAGTTTTTGGTTTCTACCCAGATTGATGATTGTTTCTGTCGAAAGCTTTCTGTGAATGAATCTTAGCAGTATTGGGTGTTTTGAGTCTCTTTTTTGAGAAATTCTTAATTTGATTTCCTTTTTTCATTACTTGAAGGTTTGTCTTAGTCTTTTCACAATTTTCCATCTTTTTGCTTTTGTTTTTTCTAAATTGTGTATGAGTGTTAATCGCCTTTGACTGTTTCTTTTTTGATCTTTGGAACTCTCACCCGATTTTCTTGGCTTGCACTTGATTTTGTTTGAGAATTCTCTTCCATAGATCACATTTTCATAATTAGAATTCTCATTTTCAGAATATCAGTGAATTGTGCATAGATTACAATTGCATAGTTTACATTCTGAAAAATCAATCATAGATTTAGATCAGTTTTCTTTGATTTGAATTTAGATGTTTTTATGCTTGTTTTAAAAACACAAAAATATAAAAATTGTTTTGGGATTGATTTGCATTATTTTTTCTTGATGAAATTAATGCATTAGAGAATTTGTTATATTTTCTCTTAGTGATCAATTTTTTCATTGTTGGAAGTGAATGGAAACTCTCTCCTTACTTTAGTTAGGATTCATCGAATTGAGAAGATTACATTATCATATTCGATTGCATTCAGTTTTGGGTCGGGTCATAACACCATTGGTTTCATATCCATTTACCCTTTTGAGTAATAACAGCCTAAATAACACAGCGCTTAATTAAAATTCATCTAGTAATTTTTACATTTCTAGGGCTCTTATCACCAACATAGCTCAGGATTAGTGATTTGGAATAGGTTGTAGTTAACTTTCCAAAGAAACTAAAAAAAACAAGTAGACAAATCTTGCGGTAGGAAATAAATTCAATTGTAATTTGTATAATCTGGGAAGCTTCTCTTAAAGAAGTCAATCACGAGATCATGTCCGAACCTTTGAGACAATCAATTCTGTTTCATTGGGGAAGATAGAAGATTTTGTGTGCATTACAAACGGTAAACCTTGGATTAACCATTGTCGAGGAGCCTGGGGTCACTTGTCGGTAAACCTCGAATTGACCATGTCGAGGAACCTTCAAGGGGATTGAGCTTTGTTACTATGCCCTTGCGCGTGGAATCAGATCGTAGACTGTTCCCCCAGTTGTATTTGCTACTGTTGGTAACCTTAGTGTCCATATATTTAAGATTATTTCCTAAGGTGATGGTGAAGGAAAGATCTCACTGTACCTGGAGCAGACGTCGACTAGACTCACTTGGACTCTCTGGGGGGTTCTCTTCACTCGAGATGGTTTTGTGAAGAAACTTGTGCCAGTCTGTTTCATTAAGCAGGTTGTCGGGGTAACTGTTCCAACCGCCCTTTCTGTATTAAAATCTACGATGTTGGATTTCATCACCAACTAGTGTTTTTAGTACGAGAAGTTACTGTTTGTGTGTGGTTTGACTCCTAGATTTGATAGCGCGTGTTAATTTGTTTGTTTTTACTTTTAGAGACCATAGGTGTGAATTGTGAATTTTAATTGTTAGATGTGAATTGTGAATTGTTAATTTTAGTTTTAAATTGCTAATAAAATTCACTAAAGTTGAATATAATGGCAATTGTTCTGGAATTTACCAACCAAGGAACCCCTCTTAATGAGAATCCTAGTACTTTTCCTTCCTTTGGAAATGTTGGTCCTCCTTATATGGCTACTTTGTCATTACCTGGATTTACAATAGGTTTACTGATATGTTTATTTTCAACTTCGTTGGCCCCTAATACTCCAATTGTTCCACCTCAACTGGATGCTTCACTTCAACAGAGTTCACCATCTCAACATCACCAACCTTTTGCTGACCCTTTAACTTCTTCGCCTAATATTTCTTCCTCCATTTCTTCCTCTTTGCTTGGTAAAAGCCTTGACGCTAGTAACCAGGTAACTAAGAAGAAGAAGAAGAAGATGAAGAAGAAGCAAGATAAGAAAGAAGTCAACCAACCAACCATGGATGTAAGTGTTAGTTGTGTTGAGGAAACCTCCAACATGCATCGTAAACCCAAATACCCTTGCAGGCTTTGTAAGGGTGACCACGTCCTTATCAATTGTCCCAGTATTCCAAAGGTCTTGGAAGTATGGTCAGAAAAATCTCATCAACTTTCAGTTGATCCATCAACCAGTGATAGTCAGGTTACTGGGAAAAAGGGTAAAGTTAGGTTTCCTTGTAAGTTATGCAAAGGGAGTCATCAAACTCACATTTTCCCTCACATGGATGAAGCCTCAAAATTATTGGAAAACCTTACTGTTCCACAGCAAGAATTCCAACTGGTTATCGTAAAATTTCTCCCAACCTACCGTCAATTGATGGAGTGATTGATCTAGTTTCAAGTACAGTCGATCCCACTCTTCCATTGGAGAGTGAAACTCATATCACTCAGGTTGATGATCCATTAGTTGATCAAGTGGTTGATTCAATTTCACATTCAGTCGATCCCATTCTCCCTGTAGAGAGTGAACTACATACTGCTCAGGTTCTTCTTGTTACATCAGATTCTTCTACGCCGAGGGGAATTTCACCTGTTTCTACAGAACCCCCTCCAAGTACTGAGGTCTTTTCCTTTGATTGGAATAGATTGACAGAACCTCGTCTTCCTTCCTCCATCCCTTTCCAAATCATTGTGAAGTTGGGTGGTAGGGAAATACACCGTACACAGGTAGATGAAGGTGCTTCTGTTAGTATTTTATCCTCAACTGCTTGGAAAGCTTTGGGTTCCCCTCAACTTATGCCTATTACACCGAATCTAAAAGCTTTTAGCAGAACCATTAGTGAAACTTTAGGGATCCTTCCTAAGTTTTCTATTACCTTGGAAGGTAAAACTGTCTGTATTGATCTTATGGTAGTTCGAGGCCCCTTGGATTTCAATTTACTCCTTGGGCGAGACTATGTTTATGCAATGAAAGCTATCGTATCGACACTCTTTCGCGTGATGTCTTTCCCTCACAATGGAAATATTGTGACTGTAGACCAGCTTTCATTCCCTAGTCTTGTTTCGACTACCGATAATATGACACCCCTAAATGTTTCTGATTCTAAAGTGGTATCTACCCCGCCACGGGTTAATTATGTGGGAACTAGTCCCATGTTTTCAATTACCGATGGAAGTGAGCCTCTCATTGTTTGCTTGTCTTCCTTTGACTTAGATCCGGTAATTGACATGGAAAACTCTATGGGATTATTTGAACGCGATGTTCTTATCCCTTTTGAGTCCCTTGACATGTGTTCCTTCCAGAGAACTATTATTCCTTCTGATGAAGACCTCTTAGAAGCCATGATCAAGGTGTGTCCATTGACATGTGATTCTTCCAGTTGGAAGCCATTATCAAGTTCCGAGGATAGTTCCTTTTACTGTGTCAACCTCGTTAAAAAATGAATCAGTTGGTCAAAGGATAGTTCCTATTACTGAGTCAACCTCGTTAAAAAATGAATCAGTTGGTCAGAGGATAGTTCCTATTACCGAGTCAACCTCATTAAAAAATGAATTAGTTATGAGGAAAGTTCTTTTCCTGTGTCAACCTCGTTAAAAAATGAATCAGTTGGTCAGAGGATAGTTCCTGTTACTGAGTCAACCTCATTAAAAAATGAATCAGGTATGAGGATGGTTCCTTTTACTGTGTCAACCTCGTTAAAAAATGAATCAGTAATTTCTGAGGATAGTTCCTTTTACTGTGTCAACCTCGTTAAAAAATGAATCAGTGAGTCTGAGGATAGTTCCTTTTACTGTGTCAACCTCGCTAAAAAATGAATCAGTCGGCGATAGGACAGTTCTTTTCCTACGTCAACCTCATTAAAGAATGAATCAGTAGGTAGATTGTAGAAGAGTGGATTGATAGCTTAGAAATAAGTAGTTTCTGAGGACAGTTATTTTCCTGTTTCAACCTCGTTAAAAAATGAATCAGTGGGTCCGAGGATAGTTCCTTTTACTGTATCAACCTCGTTAAAAAATGAATCATTCAGTCCGAGGAAAGTTCCTTTTACTGTGTCAACCTCGTTAAAAAATGAATCAGTAAGTGAGGAGATTTCCTTTTACTGTGTCAACCTCGTTGAAAAATGAATTAGTAGCTGGTGAGGAGAGTTCCTTTTACTGTGTCAAGCTCCTTAAAAAATGAATCAGTCGGCGATGAGGATAGTTATTTTCCTGTGTCAACCTCATTAAACAATGAATCAATAGGTAGCTTGTAGAGAGTAGATTGATAGATTATAAATAAGTAGTTTCCGAGGATAGTTCCTTTTACTGTGTCAACCTCATTAAAAAATGAATCAGTGAGTTGAGGAGAGTTCCTTTTACTGTGTCAACCTTGTTAAAAAATGAATCAGTGAGCATGAGGATAGTTCCTTTTACTGTGTCAACCTCGTTAAAAAATGAATCAGTCGGCGATGAGGACAGTTCTTTTCCTGTGTCAACCTCATTAAAAAATGAATCAGTAGGTTATGTAGGTAGATTAGAAATAAGTAGTTTATGAGGATAGTTCCTGTTACTGAGTCAACCTCGTTAAAAAATGAATCAGGTATGAGGACAGTTCTTTTCCTATGTTAACCTCGTTAAAAAATGAATCAGTTGGTTAGAGGATAGTTCCTGTTATTGAGTCAAACTCGTTAAAAAATGAATCAGGTATGAGGATAGTTCTTTTCCTGTGTCAACCTCATTAAAAAATGAATCAGTAGGTTATATAGGTAGATTGTAGAAAGTAGATACGAGGATAGTTTCTTTTACTATCTCAACCTCGTTAAAAAATGAAACATGTAGAAGAGGAAAGTTCCTTTTACTGTGTCAACCTCATCAAAAAATGAAACACGTTGCCATGAGCATAGTTCTTTTCCTGTGTCAAGCTCGTTAAAAAATGAAACAAATCCTCTCCTAATTGAGTCGAGTCTCTGACTAGATCTCGTAAATGTTAAGTCATATTTAGGTTAGTTATTTCAGTTTTTGCATAATTTTCTTACAGTATTAGGTCGAATCTTTCATATGATCTCGTAAATGAACCTTCATTCCATGCTGCTATTAGTTACCATCTGTGTACTTATTTGAATGAAATGAAGCTGGGGGGGCATGTGCTCTAGCAGTTAAAAAAGGTATGGAAAAATGTATGGAAAAGATGCAAATTTGGGACTCAACACATATTTTAGCCCAGGGCGTAGAAGGATTCGAGAGCCAGTTCCACCATAGTCGGGCTCCCATGACTTCGTTGCTGTGGAGAGGATTCCTGAGCCCGAGCCCTCCTGCTTCCTTGGGGAAGCAAACCGTGTTCCAGTGGACTAGAGCCCATTTTTGTTGTTGGTTTGAGGATCCCCAAAGAAATTGACGTTGCAGATTCTTGATCTGATTGAGAACCCACTTTGGAGCTGCAAACACAGAGAAAATATATAGGGGCATAGATTGAAAAACTTCTTTGATGAGGATAAGTCTCCTGGCTAGATTGAGAGCTCTGTAAGTCCAGGAAGAGAGTCGAGTTTCCAATTTTTCCAAGAGATGATCCCAAGCAGAGTGTTTTATGGCAGTGTCAATAAGAGGCACACCTAAATATTTGGCGGGGAGCTGAGCAAGAGAGAAGCCAAGAATGCGAGCTATGTTGGCTTGGATCATCGGAGGAGTGTTGAAAAAGAAGAGTTGGGATTTAGAAACATTGACAGTCATGCCAGAGGCTACGGAGAAAAGGTTTAGAATGTCTTTGAAGGACCGGGCTTCCTGGACAGAGGGGAAGCCAAAGAGCATATTATCATCAACAAATTGTTGGTGGGTGGTAAGAGAGCCATGAAGGGAGATACCACGTAGTTGGCTTGTGAGGACTGCATGATGAATGAGTTTACTGAGACCTTCAGACATGAGGACGAAAATGAAGGGGGAGAGAGGGTCACCCTATCTGATACCTCTGGATGGCGTAAATGGAGCAGAGGGGATGCCATTGATGAGGATGGAATAAAGGGGTGTGGAGATGAGGGACATTACCCACCTTATCCACATCTGGTCAAAACCAAAAGCTTTGAGAATGCTCTGAATATAACGCCAACATAGTTTATCAAACGCTTTAGATAAATCTATTTTAAGGAGCATACCTGGATTCTTGGTGCTTTTGAGAGAATGGATAACTTCATGTGTTAGTATGATGTCGTCCATTATTTTTCGGCCCTCCACATAACCAGTTTTCTCTGGCGAGATAAGGTGCAGAAGAAGAGGCTTTAATCTGTTAGCTATGACTTTGGAAATGACCTTATAAACCACATTGCAGAGAGCAATTGGTCTGTATTTCTCAAGAGTACTTGGGTGCTCTTCTTTTGGCACCAGAGCTAAGAAAGTGGCGTTCAAGGAGGGGAGAAGCTGGTGAGATGCTGTGGATTCCTCAACCAGTTGCCAGACTTCTATTTTGATAAGCTCCCAAAAATGATGGAAAAAATTGGAGGTGAAGCCATCAGAACCTGGCGCCTTTCCATCTTTCGATTGGGCCATCGCTAGTTCAACTTCTTGGAGGGAGACAGGACGGAGAAGCATTTTATTGTGCTCTGCAATGACCAATTTGGGAATCAGCTGTGAGATTTTTTCGATGGCTGGCTGTCTGTCTATGGTGCGGTCCTCTTGCTGTATGCTTTTAAAATAATCCAGGAGAACTTGCTCGATCTCCTCGTGTTGTTCAACTTGTTCTCCTTGCTGATTGGTAATGTGAGGAATGCGATTTTGCATTCTTCTTTGGATTGTTGACCTGTGGAATAATTTCATGTTCCTTTCCCCTTCCTTTAACCAGCTTATTCTAGATTTTTTCCTCCACAATATTTCTTCTTGCTTGCGCCTCTCTTCTAGCTGCTTCTGTAGATCTTGTTCTCAAGCAGCAAGATCATCATTTCTTCCTTCAACTATGATTTTTTGCTGAGTTTCTTCCATTTTTCTCTCTAGGATTTTTATCTCTTGAAAGATGTTTCCGAATACAGAGGAATTCCAATTCTTGATGATTGCTTTGAGATGTTTGAGCTTTTGCTGAAATTGATACATTTTCGAACCTGTAGGAGGAGTGAAACTGTGCCAAGTATGGGTGACCATGTCTTTGAAAGAGGGGTGAGAGAGCCAAAATGCTTCAAATTTAAAGGGTTTTTTGAACTAAGGACCGATGTTTTGCCAATGTAGCAAGATGGGCCAGTGATCCAAACCTGCCTGCGGGAGAATTGATGCCGAGAGGTCCCCTCCCAAATGGATGGCGTTGTCTGATATGAGAAAACGATCCAACTTTGAGGCGATCTTCTGAGTCCCTGTTCTTTTATTATTCCATGTAAAAGTGTCATTTGAGAAAGGGATGTCGATGAGCCAACTGCTGGTTATGAATTCTTTGAAGTGAGAAATTTCCGAATCTATTCTGGATCTTCCACCTGTTTTTTCCTCTATCTTAGTAATCATATTGAAGTCCCCTGCTGCAATCCAGAGGGGATAGGTTCTGTGAGAATTCAGAATCTCCATGGTATGAAGAAGCGCTATTTTCCTGGCTTGGCCTTGCAGAAAATAGACGTTTGAGAGGTGCCCATGGATGTTAGATCCAATGGGATGAAAAGTAGCCTGAATAAGATGATGCACAACATGAAAGTTTGATAGGTCTATGGACTGAGTGTCCCAAGCTATTGCAAGTCCCCCTGAAGAACCAGAGGCATCCACCGCTACTGAGCTACAGCTAGGCCAAGCTTTGGGCAGGATTGTACCTAGCGTGTCACTGTTGCATTTAATTTCTTGAAGAAAGAGAATATTTGGCCTTTCTTTCTGGATCATATTTTTGAGAATTTTGTGCTTTCCTGGGCTATTGAGCCCTCTAATATTCCATGAGATCAGCTTCATGGGGAACTATTCGTCAGGGGTTTGAATAACCTTGTAAGCTTGGGATATCGACCTAAGTTCACCAATATTTCTCCTATGGTGATGGTGCGCTGCCAATCTGGCTTTCGACCCCTTTTTCTTGATTCTTTTGTGATTTTTAGGCTGTCCCAATGGTTGCCTAGCTGAACGCCTAGCTTCTTTTGTTGATGGGCTTTGGATAAGACCTTTTCTAGTTTGTCGATTTTATGAGGATTGATTTTTTCAAAGTCCTTTCTTCTACAAGCATCCTCTAGCCCGAGGATATCAAGCTCCCCGAGTTCTAATCCTTCTGAATCCTCTTCCATGAATTTTTCTTGACTGCTGCCATGATGAGCCTCATTGGAAGCTGATTGCTGGGTTTTAGGATCGTCAACATCCATTGTCGCAGGGTGCCAGGTCAGAAGCTTGGTTTCAGTGGAAGGGTTGGACAAGGAGCTAGCATTAGAAATTTTCTGGCTCTGAGAAGGCAAGGGGTTGGAATGGGCTGTAGGATTTGAAGGATCTGAGGGGTTTGGGGGGGATTTTGAAGGGATTTGGCCGGAATCAGAGGCAAGATCTGGGTTGGAGAGAATTGTAAAACTATTACTAGTAAAGGGTGCATTGGAGGAAGGAGAGGGTTTCTTACCCGTCGCAGAGGGTTTCTTTCCATCTCTTCTACACGAGGGCACCTTGGTAAATCCATCTGCTTCCGGATTGACTTCGGCCTCTTTATTCTGAGCTTGAGCGTTAAGGGGGCAATCTCTGAACAGATTCCCATGAGCGAGACACCTTCGACATCTGAAAGGAACATGCTCATAGTCTAAAGGTTGGATCCATTCGAAATCATCATGATATATACTTACGGGGTCAGGTAGGGATTTGTCTAAATGCATGTAGACACAGATGCGAGCATATGAAGTGTATCTGCAAAGCTTTGTCCCCTCTGCAATCTTGATGAACTCTCCTAGCCCTTTTCTGATTTCTTGGAGTGAGTCTTCGTCCCAGTATTCAAGCGGTAGCGAGTACAGGCGTATCCAGACAGGTGCCCAGTTGAATTTTTCTTTGTCGGGGTTGAATCTTTCCACCCAGTTCCGAAGATATAGCCCAGCTGAGTTGAAAAAGTATGGCCCTTCATCCATGACCCTGTTTCGATCCTCAATGCAGATGAATATCGCCGTGAAGAAACCTTTTGGTCCAAGCTAGAGCATGACATGTCCTTTAGGCTTCCATTTGGAAGTAACCCATCCTTGTAGGGCTTTTTCAGTTGGCCAAAAACCAATAAATTTTCCAATGAGGGCATGGTCCCTCATGTACTGGATTCGAGCGTTTATGCGATGGCTGGGCAGATCGATCTTGGGTCTTTCTGGCGCAATAGGCTTGCAAGTGGAGGACGTGGGAGTCGCTGCCTCCTATTGAGTCTGCGTAGTCGGCGCCTTAGGTGGTGCCGTTTCCTGGTTTTTGTCAGTTGTTTCATTGCTTTGCACAGAACTGACGTGGGTTCCATCATTGTTGGCAGGGGGGGGTTGACCTTCCCCCCCCCGATCTTGAAGCCATTGCTGGTTTCCAATTCGTGAAGGATGGTTGAGCACAGGCTATCACGGCCGATCAAACATACAGAGGGTCTAGGGTTTCTGCAGCACGAACCGTTTCATGAAATCTAATCCAGTTCCTCTCATTAAATTAAAATAAGATAAAAGGTAGTGGGCTTGGCCTGGTTTAGACTAACTACTCGCACGACGAGCTATGGCCTTGCTCAGGATCGAACACAAGACCGGTCTGTCATTACGAGGCTGACTTTACCACTACGCCACCTCCATGACCTTTACCCCAATATTGTTATTATTGTGCCCTTACATTAGTATTGTTAGGTCAGCTAGGATTATATTGTGGCCCCATGGACTCCTATATATAGAAGGAGGTTTTGGTCATTTGTAGCATCCAAGAATTGTTAATTTATGTAATGTATTGGAGGTTTCCCCCTTGAAGTGGTTGATTTCTACGGTGTTGATCTCTCTTTTATTCTATTTTTGGAGCTGGTTTCACAACAGGTGTTTAATTCCAATGCCTCTTTGATAAATTACTCTATAGTAGGAATGTCTTCATATTTTTTGAAATTTTCCTTCAACTCTTTAATTTGCATGTCTTTAGTGGATAAGTCATTTTAGTGACTTATCTCAAGTATTTTCATATCTTGCTACGGCTTATGGAGTTGCTCTTCGGCCTGTCGGGTCACACAGTTCCTTTCCTCTTCTAATTACCATTTTATTTTCATTATCTACTCATCCTTTTCCTTAACTAGAATGGATACTTCAATTGCCTTATCCATTGTTGCAGTAGCATAAGCTCCAAAAAATTGTGATAGTAGAGTTAAGTTATCAGTCGGGTTGAACGGCGTGTCCTTCCATACAACCTCCATGGCTTCATTTCCTAGGGGTTTCTCAATCCTTCTTCTCTTTCTATGTCTCCTAAAAACAACCTTATGGAGAGGGCTGTAGAATACATCAAGTGGAGGAATATCTGTTATTTTCAAAATAACTTCAGTAGTAGGAAATGCATGAATTACCTCTGCATCTTGGGAACTTGTCCCTGGACATTTAGTGGTTTCTATTCCTGGAACTATTTGACCCTGGGGGGTCTGAAATCCTATGGTTTCTTGTGTGGATGATACCTTCAAGGTATCCATCAGTTTATCACTAAATTTAGTCCAAAGCCTCTCTATCTCGCTTGCCTCAACTTTCTGGTCTTGTGATGTACTTGGCCCGTTTTTCTCCTGTGAATCTAGTTCCTCTGTTCTGACTGTTTTACTTGGTTCAATCATGTAATCAGTAATCAAAATGTCTTGTGGGATTCGCTTTAGCCTTTGTTCACTAAACTCTTGGAATTTCTGTAATTCCTCTGGGTTTACCTTATTCTAACCCAATTTTGAACCTGCTCAAAAGTTTCTGAAGATTCAAGCAAATCCTCAAATCTATCTGTTGTATGAGTGAGGGGTTTGATTTTAACTAAAAGGGTAAATCTATGAGCTACTTGTTGTGGGTTGAACTGTCTTGGTGGTAGAGTGGGGGGTTTTCAAAGCTGAAAATTTTGATACTCTTTCAATTCATGGTTATAATTCATAAGGGAAAATGACCCACACTGAATAGGAAATTTTGGCCATAAATACTTCTTCATTTCCTTTAGCGTTTTAGTTAGACCATTCCCTACTGTCTGGTAAGCCAATTTTATTTCCATTAATTTATCTGAGACATATAGAGGAAATACATGTGGAGGGGATAAGCTTCAAAATACTTTGATGTATGAGAAATATTACTCAATAAAACATCTTCCAATTGCTTGAAGGTCTGAGGTAGCTTCTTTGGTGAATCTGGGACACTTCTTGTCAAAAATAAATTGATGTAAGGGGAGTACAACTCCATAACACAATTTGGAAAATGAGGCACAAAATGGTACTCCCACACTTTCTTATAACTTAAATGAATAGGGGTAGGGTCTTGTGAGGTCCATTTCCAACCCATAGTTGGAAAACTAGTGCAGAAACAAATAGCATCAAACACATATGCACTCATGAAAAACTGAGGGACGAATCTGGAGGAAATAGCTCTAGTCTGGCAATATTCAGTAATTGCTTTGGCCAATTTTTTAGAGAAAATGGTTTCCCAATTCATGATATGGGAATTAGCATAGGAATCGATTAGGGGAACCCAATTAACAAAAAACTTGGTATTGTCAGAAAGACCTGTAATATCCCAAAAGGGAGAATGCAGTAATAAAAAAACACAATATAAGAACTGCAGCAAAGTAAATAGTAAATCTATATACACATCAGAATGCACAAAAATAGTTGATCCATTTTATTATTTTGGAGGTGCAAAAAGCAAGTACAACAGTGCTCAAAATATAAGACACTCAATCCACAAGAAAAAACCTAGAATGACCTTGCAATGATATCCCAAGAGGGACTGTTAGAACGGGATCTCCTAACAAGCTACAAAACTAGTCCATTTTGAATATTTTTTATTATATTTAGCCTAGAAGAGGGGTTTTGGGGTGGGTCAAAGCCCCGAACGCATTGTAATGGGTCAAAGGGTAAACTAGGGGTCCGAAAACCATGGGTTGCGGACCATAGGAAAGTCGAGGCTAAATTGCTATAAATAGAGATGATTTTTTTGTTGAAAAGGATAGGATATGATGGGCTATTGATGAAAATCATGATTTAAGCTATCTTTTTGGGTTTTGGGGAACAGACTCCTGCTGGTTGTGTGCGCGGAGATCCAAGTCCAGCTATGTGCGGACCCTGCTGCTGTGTGCATAGGTTGGGAAGGTAATTGGAATTGCAAGGAAGAATTCATGAATGAATTAATGCGAAAGATTGTTAGAGAACTGAATCTGTGAGTATTGTTATGTGAATTACTAATAATTGATGTATTGTGCATTTTCTGTCCTTAAGCTGTGAAATATCTGTATACTGTGTTCTTGGATCTAGATCTGTTATGTTCTATTTATGTACTACTGTGTTGATGTTATAAAAAGCATATAACTATAGATCTAGTGCATGTGGATGTAATAGAGATGTAATTAACTCTGCATAGAATAAGGTAATCAGAGATTATAGGACCTAGCACTGCTCTGCTTGCTTTACCCATCCTTTCTTAGGGTGCGGAAACCTAGTTCCAGCACCCACCCATACTACTTCGAGTGAGACTTTGACCTGCAAAAGCAGGTCACTGCCGAAAGGGCTAGTAGTATAGGGGTTTGTTGGCAAACCTTACTTACCAAACCTGGGTCAGGACCCCTCAAGCCAACAAATAGTTCTGTTGCCGAGACTGGAAGAACTATGAGAGAGGAATCATGTAATGAAAAGAGAATACTGGAAGCCTAAAAGAAAAGAGATCGAAGACTGGTTCGAAAGACAGATCCAGGAGTTCGTAGTAGAAGAAAATCGTAGTGAAAATTTCACGGCAAAAAGGTGGAAAAATAGGTACATTCTCACTGAAAGCTACGAAATATTCTTTGTAACCTTTGCGATCAAACTCCAGGAGTGGCTGGCCAGACTTGTGGAATTCCAAAAGTGCTGGAAGTACGAGTGAGTCACTCAGTGGACCCCAGAGCTGCTCGAGCAACTAGAAAGAACTAATAATACTATCACGTGTATGGTGGATCACTGGGTGGATAGTGTGCTGGGAGGATTTGTGAAGGAATTTTCCATTGATCAGTTTGTATCATACTCTGAGGCCAAATGACGATTCTTCAAAGGATTGCAAGGAAAATTTCTGAGGACGTTACCGTTGCTGATCAAGAAATTACTGTGCGAAAAGAGCATTCTGTGTAGTCATATTGACTGAATGGCCTCGGATCTAGACGGATGCAAAAAATGCAGTGGTAAATACTATCAGACCAACCTTGATGAAGGGAGATCTACCTATAATCCATTTCAGGAACCAGCTGTGTGAGATCCCCTAGCTACATCGCCACCTAGGTCATGCAAAGGTAAGAATTTGCCTAGATCGCCCCCCTCCCTAGACAGTGATATGGCTGCGCATTTGAAACTACCTACCTTCAAGGGGTTAGGAGATGAGGAAATGGACCGATTTTGGTTCATTGCAGACTCTGTATGGACTATGTAGAATGTGGCGAGTGATACGGTAAAAAGGGCGCAGCTGTCGTTGGCCTTCGAGGATAGGGCCCTGGACTAGTGTATGTGGTATATTGCCCAAAATGGGGGCGCATCTATTCACGATATCAAGGAAAATTTGAAGCACTAGTTTAGGAAGCCGAAATCTTATTCCCGGTTGGTAGTAGAAGTAAATGACTTCAAACAAGGTGCGTTTGAGTTAGTATGGGAGGCTGATCAGCGACTGAAGAAAGCAATCAGGGAAGGAGGATTCAAATATGATGATAGACAGCATACAGAATGGTTCATCGCTATGTTTTTACCTCACCTGCGCACGCTAATGAGTCATCAGACCTTTGAGTCAGAGGAGAAGGCTGTGGAAGTCGCTATGAAACTAGAGGCTGCCCCCTGAGAGGATACATCAGCAGGGGTACAACAAATCCAGGAACAACTTGGGGCTATGCATATGGAGATACAGAACCTGCGAAAAGAGAAAGGAAAGGATGTTTGTGAAGATCTATGGTGCATACGATACCAGGTGTCTGGCCATACAAAGGATCAGTGCCCTTTGCTGACGGATTACATGCAAGCAGGAGGACCTAGTCCAGTATGTCCAGGGGAAAGTAAGGAACCCGTCCTATTACAACTAGGTTCAAGCAAACCTACATTATGGTGTGATGATTGTCGGGTAGCAGGACTGCATGATGCGAACCATTGCCCTCGGCTAGGTGCATATGTCCCAGAACTAAAGCAACAATGGTGCTGATTCTGCCGATCAGTGGGACATGATGAGTAGAAATATCATACTTATGACTTAATTATGGATCATGGGAACTTATATAGGGTACAATTGGACCCTGCGTCGCCAAGACTTTTTGCGCACTTTGGAGGATCACCAGCCCGAGGCAGAGGAGGTCGAGGAGGAAGTGCAGGACGCGGACGTGGGTAGCTATTCTGTTATAACTGTGGGGAAATAGGGCACTTTTCTAGAGAATGCCCAAATCCCACCAAGCCATCATGAAAATATTGTAGGCAGTTGAACCATGAGGTAGAAGACTGCCCAATTTTAATAGCCAAGATGCAAGAGAAGTAACCCACCCCTACGAAAAATGTACAAAGAGTTAAATCCGAGCTAAGAAAAGAAAATCCCTATGTAAAAATCATGAAACGTAGTGAGCTGGTCACCCAAGGAGCAAAAGAGGAGCTTGCCTCCTAGGAAGGAGTCCCTGTCAAAGAACAAACAACACCAACAGTCCCCACGCCACCGCCAACGTGACCTCAGATAGAGGAAGGAGTTGAACCCTTTTAAAGGCATGTCTGAAGCTGCTGTGAAATCCATAGGCTGTAGGAAATATCCAAGCACTACTGAATACCTGCGTGGTTCAGACCAATTTGATCCCTGAAACCAAGGATGTACACAAACTATAAAGCTATAAGAAGCACACCGGAAGAGAAATGGGATTGACTGCAAAGATTGTTGACTACGAGATGGATCAGGTTATCTTAGATCTGGGGTCAGATGCGAATGTATTACTAAAGCAGACATGGCAACGAATGGGGGAACCTAAATTAGAATGGTCCACCATCTAGCTGCAAATGCCCAATCAACAAAAAATCATCCCTCTAGGAAGATTACCAAAATTCATGGTTGACATCGTAGGGGTAAGGGTCCTAGCTGACTTTGAAGTCATAGAAATTGTGGAAGATGCAGATCCATACCCTGCGCTCCTTGGACTGGACTAGGAAATTGATATGGGAGGTCTCATCAATTTCAAGAAGTGCAGCATGGTGTTTGAAAGCAACGGTACGCGTGTCATAGTACCACTAGATCCAGCAGAAGGTGCGCGGTATACAAAGTCGGCCTATGAAGAGGAGGAATTAGATCACATTTATAAATTAACTGCGCAGGATGAAGATCGGGTTAACCTCACGGATGAAGGAATGCTCTGCTGGGAAAAGGACAGTGAATGTTTTTATGACTCTGATGAGGAGCTGGAAAATTGGCAAGGCCAATTGCATGAAGTTTCAGCGCTCCGATGTCTTTAGACCGTCAGGAATTTTTGGCGCATCTCTACCATGGAAAGGAACCTACCTTGCCAAGAGGACGCAGATGATAGTCAGAAGACGGTTGAACCTAAGATTCCCATGGAACGCAGGCAAGGGGCACTATCACTAACATTACGCAAAGCACCTATGCAAGGACCGATATTCTTTACTCAGGAGAAGTATTGGAGAAGGGTGATCCTCGGCATAGGGACCCTTGTTTCCATATGGACTTCGAGGTTAGACAACCTACGTGGACACTTGCTGACATACAACACTCAAGGGTGCGATCAAGCCTTGCACAGACAGGCTTGCCGGGGTACTGCTGACCTAGGCATGCATCGGGTTACGGACCTGCCTGGGCCCACGTGTAATTTGAGGAATTTGTGGACTCCTCAAGAAATAAATGGCACAAGGACATGTGATGCAACCCTCTGGTGCAAGGATGTTCTGACCAAGGACGAAGCGCATGGTTCGAAAAGACTGATGGCCAACTTACAGACACACCTCGCGTCGACTTTCATTTAGGGTACGTGAATGATGTACATGCGTCATCCGTGGTCTGAAATTCCGTGGAAACGACCTCAGGCACACGAGACGGCCGTCAGCACATCCCGATTTAATAAAAAAATGGATCTTACAAGTACACACAATCAGTGGTAGATCATCAATGTAGCCATTTATGGTAAGATTGATCTACCTGATCGATGGTCAATCTCACGAATGGGCTACTCCACCATTAAATGGCTCCAAACGGTGTGCAGATGGCTGGATAACTACACACCAGGCTATTTATTCACCCTACAACATGCTCATGCTATCTGCATACTGGTTTTTTGTGCTCATTAAAATTCTCAGGGTTGCCTGCTTTTGTGTTGCTATGATGGACCCAACTAGAGAGCCGGGGAATGCTGAGTGTAGCCACCAGGGTGAGCATGGGCTCCCAACAGAAAGGATTTTCCGCGAACCACATACAGATGGAATGCTACAATACAGGGACATGCTGCAACTCCTCCACAATTCTGAAGTCCCGCCCAGCCGAATAAATGTGTGTTCCCTCCCTTGAATTTCCCTCGTCAATGCTCCTGATCCAACTACGGGGGACATCCAAATTGAGTTAGCATAGCTATCTCACATAGAGCTACAAGGACTGAACATCAGAGTGTTGCGTGAAGTTTTCCACCGTGATCGAGCCAAACGACGGTAATATGACATACCTCAGGAAGTACGGGACCAACAGATTTCAATGGTCACAGAGGCAACGCATATTATTCAAGAGCAGCTGATGCAGGGCACACAACTAGTCGAAATAGCTACCCAAATATGGACGGCCATCCAGCACCATTCCACGCTTCAGCATATCCAGACAGAATTGTAGCAGGCGGAAGCTGCTCTGGACCAAGTCAGAGCCCCCTCACCCTCCACTGTCTCCACGCAGCGTCTAGCCATCTTGGACAGGATTGAGAACCTTCACCACAACAAGCATGTCATTCGAAAACGGTTGAAACCATGGGCTACCACTGCACTTCAGCTCGTCGAAGACGCTCAATCTGCCATTGCATGCCTCCACCAGCTGATGGAATGGGTCACTATGGCTCTAGATGGCCCTACCTCCCTGACATTGGTCAACATTGTGCAACAAGCTGTGGCCTAGAGTAAGGAATTGCTCCCACTGCTCCTTTGCACTCTATCTACCTTGCGTACGCAAATTGAAGCCACACCACTGCAGTGACTCGAGACGAGTCACAATATTGTGTTGGGGGACTGTTGGAAAGGGGTCTCCTAACAAGCTATGAAACTAGTCCATTTTGAATATTTTTTATTATATTTAGCCTAGTAGAGGGGTTTTGGGGTGGGTCAAAGCCCCAAACGCATTGTAATGGGTCAAAGGGTAAACTAGGGGTCCGAAAACCATGGGTTGCGGACCATAGGAAAGTCGAAGCTATATTTTTATAAATAGAGATTAATTTTGTATTGAAAAGGATAGGATATGATGGGCTATTGATGCGAATCGTGATTTAATCTATCTATTTGGGTTTTGGGGAACGGACTCCTGATGGCTGTGTGCGCGGAGATCCAAGTCCAGCTGTGTGCGGACCCTGCTACTATGGAATTGGAATTGTAAGGAAGAATTGATGAATGAATGAATGTGAAATATTGTTAGAGAATTGAATCTGTGAGTACTGTTATGTGAATTACCGATAATTTCTGTATTGTGCATTTTATGTCCTTAAGCTGCGAAAGATATGTATACTGTGTTGTTGGATCTAGATCTGTTATGTTTTGTTTATGTACTGTTGTGTTGATGTTATAACAAGCATATATCTACAGATCTAGTGCATGTGGATACAATAGAGACGTAATTAACTCTACGTAGAATAAGGTAATCTGATATTATAGGACCTAGCACTGCTCTGCTTGATTTAGCCATCCTTTCTCAGGGTGCAGAAACCTAGTTCCAGCACCCACCCATACTACTTCGGGTGAGACTTTGACCTACGAAAGCAGGTCACTGCTGAAAGGGCCAGTAGTATAGGGGTTTGTTGGCAAACCTTGCTTACCGAACCTGGGTCAAGACTCCTCGAGCCAATAGGGACTGCATAACTGTTGCTTTGCTAGAAGGTAAAATGCATTGTCACTACTACAATTGTAGGGACTAAAAACCTGTAAGATAGAAAGTCAGATCTAGGAAGAATGGGAGCTCCGATGATGCTGAAATTACAAATATGGGCTCAATGATGGATTAAAAATATAACCCAAGAGGGGTTTCTCAGATTTGTAAGTCTAAGACAACCTTACTCTTAGGGCTTCACATATATGCTGTTGGGAATGCAGACGTGAAGCTAGATCTGATACTATGATGGCTGCAATGATGTACAATCATATCTATGCAATAAGGGTTGATCCCTTCACTATATCCCTGGGCTAAAAGCTCAAGATCTAGCTCCTCCAATCTTCTCCACTGAAAATAGTTGTTGGATGAACACCAGCTTCAAAAAACTGCACTGTCAGAGAGGGAGGCTCCTTAGCCTATTGCTAGATATGGCAAATCAGCTCCTGAGTGATGGAAACAATAGATCCAATGTGAGGAGGTTATACCTCATAGGATTTCCAGCTGAAATATTGGAAACTTCCTTCCTCCAATAGATCTACAGGACTGGACTGCACAATCCTTGAAGGGACTGCCGTTACATGGAGGTAAAACCCAATGCCCTAAATGCCAGATGTAGATCTGCTGCTCCTG
The DNA here is from genome assembly GCA_034641835.2 of Pinus albicaulis. Classification (NCBI taxonomy): domain Eukaryota; kingdom Viridiplantae; phylum Streptophyta; class Pinopsida; order Pinales; family Pinaceae; genus Pinus; species Pinus albicaulis. The sequence continues at coordinate 682,261,803 of CM076584.1, read as the reverse complement.
AAAGGCTAGATATGAAGAACAAAGTGGTAGGATGAATCCTCCACTAGTTTCCTAGCTGAATGCTAGAAACAACCTCCTGAATATGGCACCAATGCCTGATAAGGAATGAAGAACAATCCTCTTTCTAGAGCTACTCAAAGAATGAGGTGGGATTCCCGCTCGGGAACACCCTACAAACTCTGCTAAACAGCCCAAGTCTGCATAGAAATGTCCTAAGACAAATCTAGATCTAAACAGATTAAGAAATGAATAATCCAAATCATGCCTTCCATTGTGCCTTCACCTTCATTATATGCATGAGCCTTCCATAGCCTAGACCCACTCCAAATCTGCATTGTACATGTGGAAAAAGTTTCCATGTTTGATTGTGTTGTTGATCCATGTGCTCCATCATGTTCATATGGGGTGATCACCCTCTCCATCAAGCATGCATTAAATGCATCACTTCCTCGACTATCTTTTCATAAGTTCTTAATGATCTTCTTTGAATACATTATGATCTCAGTTGACCTTATCAAATATCCTTATGATTTAATATTTAATATCCATGATCTTATTTGACTGTTTCATCCTCCATAATCTATCTCATAATTGAGACATGATCTCCATTAATGGAGTTGCTCCACTACTCCATGATTCTAGATCTAGATCCAAAATATCCACATACACACATTAAAAGTGGATTTTATTCATCTTTTAGGTTTCTGGGTTCCTCCACCCTTTTATTTACTTAATTTATTAAGAAAATTAATTACTCTAATATTCCAAATATGATGTGGAAATTTGGGAATATTACAGTCCCCCCAGCAAAATGTTTCTTGTCCTCAAGCAACTCCAAAAGTAAATGCAAAGCCATCTATTCCCTTCCGATGGCACCCACATAAGGAAGGCTTCCTTCATTTTGTACAATGTGTTATGTATGTTTGGTTCCAAAGTTGTCTTTCATATGGAATGACCTCTAACTATATGGTTAGATGTCCTCCTTCCATCATGAAGTACCAAGTGACAACCATATGAGTTCCAACTTCATCATTACATGAGATACATAAAATAAAGTGGCTCTTTCCACAAAGGAAAATATCCCTCTCACGATACATCTCTCCATCTCATGCTTTATGAATTTGATTGAGCATTGATATTCTCTCATCCTTAGCCCTATTGGCCATGTTGGATCCAAGCATCAATCCAACGTTATGCAAAAGAAGAAGGAAAGGAGCTATATGGGTAGAAAAATATGTCAAACCATATTCTCCTAATAGTAACCACCAGAGTAAGGCCCTTTTCTTCCATCCTCCATCTCCTCCATGTAAGATGGACAAGCCAAACTCCCTCAAAAGAAACCAAAGAAACAAGAGATCTTGCTTCTTTCTCTCCTCCTCATGTGCATCATGGAGCAAAAACATACTAATTGACATATGGAATGTCACATCAGCCCAATACAAATAAACACCATCAATGCACATCATGAGAGCATCATGCCAAGCTTTACCCAATACAAAACACATAGAAATAGGAGATGTCATGTGGTGGCCAAGCTCTCTCAAGGGAAACCAAAATGAGCATGCCTTGTTTTGCTGCATTTTATCACTAATACACAAGGCATGAATCATAAAATTGTGAGCTATTGGGTGGTAACCATACTCACCCAAGAGCAGCCAGTGCAACCATGCCTCCTTATCCATTTCATAAGTTTTCCTTAAGGCATGGATCAAAGAAACAGGAACCTTTGCGTAGTGACAAGAATCTCCCAAGGGAAACCAACGTAACCAAGCTTGCTGGCCCATGTCATAAATCTGCAAGTGGTCATGCAACCCCTTGCTTATCATCATCACCCACTCACCCCAGTATGGAAGATGAGTGATGTGCTGCATAATCATCGAATCCTCCCTTTGTAGAATACCATCTTCCCCAAACTGATGAAGAACTTTTCAATTCATGAAATTTTGAAGTGCACCTCCAATGAGATCTCTTAATGAGACACTCTTCTCATCCATGGCCTTCCAAAACCAATAAGGTTCTGGGTCTGTTGTAGGTAGAAGTCTCTTTGCGCTATGAGATGCTCATTAAGAAAGTGTCCTCAAGTAAGAAGAAAACATTTCTCATATCTAGATGTCTACCATTCATCATCTTGTCCTCCCTTGCTTCATGAGTGAAGCTACCTTCAGAATTCCCCAAGAAGAATGGGGCCTCATCATTATCACCGCTACTAGGTGATAGCGCTGTTGATCTGCAAGGTAATACATATACTGTCCCAAAGAAAGGTACAATACTAATCTCATGACCAGCCATTGTACATAGGATCATGATCATCCATTCTTCTGAAACTCTACACTTCAACTCAAGAGGTTGAATGTAGTCCGTCCATGACAAACTAGGATAGCTTTTCATCTCCTCCTTGATTTGATGAAGGGTCCTCTGCACTGTGATAGTTTGTTGCTTCAAACCAGCATTTGGATCTAACCCTTGGTCATGTATTGGTCCTGATGGCATGTCCCCACAAGTTTCAATAATATCTACTAAAACAATAGGTGATGAATGTGTATGCATACCTTGGATCAACTGATATATGGGAACCTCTTGACAGAACACAAGAGTTCCTCCAACTGGGACAATGGTGTCTCCAACTACTGGTAAGAGAGATGGCTGCTCTTCTTCCAATGTATCAACACTGGAATCTTCATCCTCTTCCTCATGCACCTCTTGGATTATGCATGGGACTCTATGTGTCAAGAGCTCAAGACCACCTTGCAAAGTTGCAAGTGTCTCTTCTCCGGATGCAAGTGCTTCTGCAGCTGGTGGTGCATGTAATGACCTCTTTTCTAGAGTGACAAAATTGACATCCTCATTTTTTCCCTTAGGGAATGTCACTTTATGACACATCTCTAGTTTTCTCACATCAAATTCCTTCCTCAACTTGTGAAAGAAATCTAAATATTTAGTCACCTTTGCATGTTCCATGTGACCAAACCACCAATCATTCGATTCACCTAAAAGATGAAGTGTTTCAATTTGAACAACCTCTCCTTTAGCTATAGGATGTAGCCTGAAAAATGCATCTAACTCTCTCCTCCAAGCCTTAACATTGCTTGAGGAAGATCCAACAAATGTAGGCAAATAAAATATATTATGCCTCTTTCTTCTATTGCTACTATAGGATCCTCTTTCTTCTTTGATTTTGAAGAATTGTTGGAGAGTTAGCTTCTCCTTGAATGCTCTAGACTACGCTTTGTACTCTCCAAGATATATATTGAGAGTCTCATGAGTCTCAGGTTCATTCCTTTCTTCATTTCTACACCTTTCACCTTCTCCAAAGAAAGTGGGCATAGTGGATCTATGAGGAGATCTAGGATTCTCTGGTTTTCTTCTTTGCTGATCGGAAGTGCTTGGACCTCACTTATCACATCTTATTCTCGGATCTTCTTTTTGTCCTTCCTTATTCATTGGATTGACCTCCTTGGAGAGATCTTGCATGGATCTAAAGAAAGGAGTGGAAGAATTTTCATCCTCCATGATAGATCTCATCTTTCTGCTTCTTATTTTGATGTAAAAGATGAAGTGTCCACAAGTTGAGCCAAAGATCATGCTTTGATACCACTATAATATCCCAAAAGGGAGAATGCAGTAATACTAAAACACAATATAAGAACTGCAGCAAAGTAAACAATAAATCTATATACACATCAAAATGCACAGAAATAGCTAAGCCATTTTATTATTTTGGAGGTGAAAAAATCAAGTACAACAGTGCTCAAAATATGAGACACTAAAGCCACAAGAATAGCCTAGAATGACCCTGTAATGATATCCCAAGAGGTACTGTGTAACTGCTACTCTGCTGGAAGGTAAACTGCATTGTCCCTACTACAATTGTAGAGGCTACAACTTCCTGTAAGATAGGAAGTGATCTAGGCAGAATGGGAGCTCCGATGATGCTGAAATTATAGATCTGGGCTCAAAGATGGATTCCCAAGATAACCCAGGAGGGGTTTCTCATATCTGTAAGTCTAAGAAAAACTTACTCTTAGGGCTTCACATATATGCTGCTAGGAATGCAAATATGAAGCTAGATCTGATAATATGATGGTTGCAATGATGTACAATCAAATCTATGCAAGAAGGGTTGATCCCTTTACTAGATCCTTGGGCTAAAAGCTCAATATTTAGCTCCTTCAATCTCCTCCACTGAAAATAGTTGTTGGATGAAAAAAAGCTTCAAAAAACTACACTGTCAGAGAGGAAGGCTCCTTAGCCTGCTGCTAGATATGGAAAATCATCTCCAGAGTGATGGAAACAATAGATCCAATGTGAGGAGGTTATACCTCATAGGATTTTCAGCTGAAATATTGGAAACTTCCTTCCTCCAATAGATCTACAGGACTGGACTGCACAATCCTTGAAGGGACTGCTGCTTCATGGAGGTAAAACCCAATGGCATGAATGCCAGATGTAGATTTGTTGCTCCTAAAAGGATAGATCTGAAGAACAAAGTGGTATGATGAATCCTCCACTGGTTTCCTAGTTGAATGCTAGAAAAAACGTCCTGAAGATGGCACCAATGCCTGATAAGGAATGAAGAACAATCCTCTTTCCAGAGCTACTCAAATAAAGAGGTGGGATTCCCACTCAGGAACACCCTACAAACTCTGCTAAACAGCCCAAGTCTGCATAGAAATGTCCTAAGACAAATCTAGATCTAAACAGATCAAGAAATGAATAATCCAAATCATGCCTTCCATTGTGCCTTCACCTTCATTATATGCATGAGCCTTCCATAGCCTAGGCCCACTCCAAATCTGCATTGTATATGTGGAAAAAGTCTCCATGTTTGACTGCGTTGTTGATCCATGTGCTCCATCATGTTCATATGGGGTGATCACCCTCTCCATCATGCATGAATTAAATGCATCACTTCCTCCACTATCTTTTCATAAGTGCTTAATGATATTCTTTGAATGCATTATGATCTCAGTTGACCTTATCAAATATCCTTATGATTTAATATTTAATATCCATGATCTTATTTGACTGTTTCATCCTCCATATTCTATCTCATAAATGAGACATGATCTCCATTAATGGAGCTGCTCCACTACTCCATGATTTTAGATCTAGATCCAAAATATCCACATACACACATTAAAAGTGGATTTTATTCATATTTGAGGTTTGTGCATCCCTCCACCCTTTTATTTACTTAATTTATTAAGAAAATTAAGGACTCTAATATTTCAAATATGATGTGGAAATTTGGGAATATTACAAGACCATATAATCTGCATAGCATTGATGCTGCAAAATTGTAGGGGTTCGCTATGGAAACAATAGGATACATACCTGACTTATCCTACTTGAATTTGTTATCTTTTCTCCTCCAATCTTGAATCATTTTGAAAGGGTCCTTATTCTCTTTTGCAAACTGTGCGATGATTTTTTTTCATAGATGTCTTGAGGGTCTGGTAACTTGTACATGTGTTTTAAATCCTCAGCTTTGAAAGAACCTAAGATTTCATTCTTAGTAGTTTTGAATTGTATGTCTTCAACTATCACATTCCCAACCACCCATCTTATCATATCAAAATATGGTAATAGCCTGGCCCTTGCTTCTATTCTATGAAGTAAAGAGCATGCGGCATCTTTGAATTGGGCATCTGAAGGCTTCGCAGTGTCAACAGTTACCTTGACCTTTGTTACCTCAAGCTTCTCGTTCTCCAAAGTAGTATAGATAGTTTTCCATGTAGTAGCACCTCCATCTACAGTGCAAATGGTATATGTGAATATGGATGGCATCTCTGCGTTTTCGAATTCTACAATGGGTTGTTTGCTATGCCTCTGCATCACCTTTTGTATGGACATATCTTTGGAAGAGTTCCTATTAAAACAAAGTAGAAATCAAATGGTACATGTAATGAAATATTTAGTGAAATGACTGAACTTTAAGAAAAGATCCAAGGAGCGGCTCTATCATTAACAAAAACCAAGATTACTCGCATTGGGATGGTAAATCATATTAATTGATTTTTACCTGAATCATAACCAAATTAAACCTTCATTAAACCCCTATTAAACCCATCACATCGCATATTTTAAATTGTATTGCGGAATGAAGCTTTTTAATGGGTTTTGCGATATGTGATATGTGATGTCGCAATATCACAAAATCGCAAAGTCGCACTATCAGGGTATCGCAACATTGGAGTATTAGTGGGTAACGATTAAGTTTTCCAATAATTATTTGTGATGTGCGATATGCGATCACGATATCGCAGGAGAAGTTAAAATTGCAAGTCACAAATCGGGTTTTCTTGTTATGTGCTTAGCTTTGTTGAGAAAGAATTATGCGAGAAGTGATTTGTGATTAGCATTTTGTAAAGGAATAAATGAAATCTATTGAGTTTAGGTTACTTTCAAAAAGGTTTTTCAAAAGAAAAAACATTTTTGGAGTTGACATTTATTCAAAATGGAAATATTTTTAAAAGGGTCCCCATTTTTATTACAAATATTAACTATTTGATAATATAAATAGGGGGGTTCTTGCATAGCACAACAATTGTAGATTCACTTGGGAGAACCATATATCTCTAATTGATTTCTTTGACATTTCTAAAACTTTCAAAACAAGAAAATCTATAAGAATAAGAATTGCATGATTCATGAATTAAACAGTGTTTATTTGGAATATAAATTATTTACCTATCTCATTTATTCTACTAATTGACTCCTTCAGTGATAAAACATAAATGGTTGTATCAGTCGGTACTTATATTAAAAAAGATAAAGTAGGTATTCTCTACAAATTGGCTTTATAGGTTTTTACTCATTTATCATAGATAGAGCCACTGATGCCAGTAGGCATTTATAGCCTCGAAAAGGTTATATTTTAACCAATAATGATTCATAGTCCCATCTAAAATTGATTCCTTGTTTCAAAGTTTAATTAAAATATTGTTCAATTTCCTTTTTACTTAAAACATTCTTAAAAGTCATTGTCCAGGTTTGGTAGCCTGATGGTGACAATGTCATTTACTAGTTGTAATTTAGACTGAACAAGTTGGCTCGTGATGAGACCCCTTGTCTTATGATTTTCCAATAATTAGCTATTACCCTGTTATGATATGCAGTATTGGTAATATCAGTCTAAATTATTTCTCTATTATCATGATAAACAAGCTCATTATGCGACTTATTATCTTTTAAATTTGCTTGTTTGAATATATATATATAATTTTTAAATTACACTCTGAAAAAGAAATTTTATCAGATGGGGTGAATCATTGGCTTATTTAAGAGTTATGGATGATAATTGTAGAGTTGGTAGATAACTTTCTGTAGAGAATCCTTGCTAAGTTAAACGTTCTTTTCTTAACTGGTACAAAAACATCTATATTCTATAAAATCAAAAGTATTTTCAGAAACTAAATATCTTTGGTAAATTCAAAAAATTTCAAAGAAATAAGGTTTATTCAATCCTCATACTTATAATTATCCTTTTACTTTACTTACTTAAAGAAGCAAAAAATCAAATAAATTATCAAAAATTTAAATTTTGAATAGCCAAATAAATGCTATTTCAACTTTTATTTTCCTAAACAAAAGTAAAACTAAAGCTTAACTCCTAAGAAAAATATTTTTTAAGAATTTTCCCGTTTATAGGCAAAGAGTGTTTCCTACCTGACAAATCTTGTAACAAAAGGAGGACGGCCTATTTTCTCTGTGATTTGAAATGGACCAAGCCACAATCTTTGGAATTTGGTATGTATACCTTTTTCCTCATGTGCCTTATCCCATTTTAAAACAATATCTCCAATTTCAAAAGTTCTTGGGCTGGTAGATGTTGTATCAAACGAAGTTTTGACTATTTTTTGATGATGAGTATGTATAGCTTTGGATTTCTCCTAGTTTAAGGATTTGATCTTGTCTAAGTTGAAGGGAAGAAGAAGGGTTTTCATCAATAAACTATACTAAAGCAAATGATGGTATTGTTATGTTTGTGGGTAGAATTGATTCTTTCCCATAAACTAATACAAATGGAGAAGTTCTTATTGAGGCCTTCTGAGTGATTCTATCTGCCCAAAGAGAAAATATTAGTGCTTTGTGCCAATTCTTGTGATTTTGATCTATAGTTCATTTGATGATTATAATAATGTTTTTATTTGTAGATTTAGCTAATCCATTTCCTTGCAGATAGTAGTTAGCTGAATATTTTAGTTTAAAACCTCTTTTCAAAGCAAACTCTATCATAGTGTTTCCATATAATTAAGATGTGTTATCGAATATTAAATATGATGGGAGGACAAACCTAGTAATTATGAACTAATCAATAAATTCTGTAATATTTTGTGTATTAACCACCTTTAATTGGATCGATTCTACCCATTTTGTGAAATAATCAGTCGCAGTTAGAATATACTTATGTAGTTTAGAAGATCTTGGAGTTATCTCATCGATAATATCTAACCCCCATTGTTTGAATGGTTGTTGAATGTTTACTGGCTGTAATGGGAATGTTTCTTTCCTTTCTCTTCTTGTTTTAGTTTGACATACTTTTCATCTCCTCACATATTCATGTGCATCATTAAAAAATGTTAGCCAATAGTAACCGACATGCAGTGTTTTATGAGCTGCGGTGTTTCCTCCGAAATGACCTCCAACTAGTCCATTATGTAATTCTTGCATTACTTTTTCAGCTTCAGCTTTCTCTAAACACCTTCATAGTACAAAATTGTAATTCTTTCTAAATAACACATCATCAATCAATTGATATTGATTTGCTTTAAGCCTTAGAGCATGCCTTGTTGTGTAGTTGAGATGTAATGGAGCATATCTATTTTTTAAGAAAAATTTCAGGTCAGTGTATTGTGACTGAAAATATTTTAGGCTTACCTCAGACAGTTGTACTTCATTTGATTGATAGTCCTCCATTGGTAAATGAGAGGCTTCAGTTAGCATTCTGCAAAGACCCTGACCTATAAAAATTTTAGCAGGATATATCTCTACATCATATTCTTGAAGTGTGGTGGCCCAATTTTCTCTCTTCTCTCCTACATCTCGTTGGATTAATAATTGACTTACTACTGGGTAAGGTACTATTATCTTATTATGTGTTTTTAGGAGAAAAGGCCTGAAATGTTTCAAATCTTTAAACACAGTAAAATCTTGTTTTTCCACAGCTGAATAATTTAACTCATCACCTTGTAAGTTAGAACTAAAAAAAGCAATAGGTTCTTCAATGTTTTGATCATTTAGCTGTGTCAAAACTACTGCATAAGATGTATCAGAAGAGAATGTGTATAATACAAATGGCTTAAGAAAATTAGGAGTTGTTAAAGAAGGAGCCTCAATGATGGCTTTCTTAATCAACTCAAAAGAATCTCTCTCATATTTTCCCCATTTAAGAAGTGAATATTTCTTGATCATTGAATGCAGGGGTAAGATGATTTGGGAAAAAATAGGAACAAACCTTTTTACAAAATTAATGTTCCCTAAAAATGATTGCATTATTTTTTTGTTATATGGAAGGGGAATATTTTCAATTTCCTGAATCCTAACGGGGTCGATATGGATTCCTTTCTTGGATACAATTAATCCTAATAATTTACCTTCTGCTAAGGTGAATTAACACTTTTTAGGATTCAAGGAAATGATGAATTTTTTACATCTCTCAAAAATATGTTTTAGGTGACTAACATGATTGTTTCTACTCTTAGAGTATGCAGTAATGTCATCTAAGTATATAACAACTAAGTTGTTGATTACTCCTCTAAAATCTATATCCATAGCACGTTGAAATGTAGCACCAACATTAATCAATCCCAATGGAATTTTTCGGTATGCATATGTTCCCCACTTTGTTCTGAATTTTGTCTTTAATCTATCATCTAGATGAACCATAATCTGATTGTATCCTGAAAATCCATCTAGAAAATACATCAATTCAGATCCTGCAACTGACTACAATATCTGTTCCATGGTAGGCAAAGGAAAATTATCCTTTTGGTAGGCTTTATTCAAATTTCTAAAATCTATGCAAATTCTGATGTCTCCATTCTTATTTCTAACTGGGACAATGTTTGACACACATTTTGAATGTCTAACAGGAAAAATGATTTTGGCTTTGAGCATTCTATTTAATTCATATTTAATCTAACTTTCTAAGTTTGGGTGGATCTTTCTAAGTTTTTGTTGAATCGGCTTGTCATTTGAGATCATAGGTTTGGTATGTTGAATTATAGAAGTAGTATATGTCTTGAGATTTGAATAATCCCATGCAAAGATACTTTTATATGTTTTCAAAAACTTAATGAATGACATCCTTTCTTCGGGTGTTAAACCAAGACCTAGGTTGATGTTTTGAGGTTTTTTTTGGTGTAACTAGATTAATCAATTCAAATTTTAAAGTAGAACTCTAGATTTTTTAATTGGTAATATTCTTAAACCTATCCTTCAAATCATAGAGATCTTCCATTTTGACTACAGATTTAGGAATTGGATTCACATTTTTTTTATTTTCAATCTATGAATCATGTTCATGTTCATCTACGATTTGACCCCTGTAAGATATGTACGATGTAAGAAAGTCTACTATATATGTATCGTCATTAAATACTCTCCAATTTTTTACATTATTAGGAATGGAAGACCTAAATATTATCTCAATTGAAAATCTATCTGGGCTAAATTCTCCAGATGGTATGAGTCTGGATGCTACATTAGCAAGTAAATAAACGCTTGCATTTTTTAATCTAGGGACCATGGAAATAATAAATGGAAGTAAAGCTCTGAGCTAAATCTTGATAATGTTTCAAATGTCCAGAAATACAATGAATTGTGTTCCTGATTTGCCTAACAATTATCTCAGAATCTCCATATACTTGCAAATATTTAGAATTCAGTCCAATAGCTTTGTAAAGACCTTGTATCAATGCTTCATATTTAGCAGTGTTATTTATGCATTGAAATTCGAGTCTGCAAGCTAGCATTGTTTTCTCTCCTTAGGGATTGATTAAAATGAAACCTTCTCCTGCACCATCTTCTGATTTTAAACCATCAAATTATAAAGTCCGGAATAAAGAATGTTTTGGAATTTTATTGCTAAGATTAATACACTTAGAAGTGTTTGTTTCAGAAAATTTCTCAACCTGAGAAATAACAATATTTTCTGAAAAAGGTGAGATTTGAGCATTGAATGATCCAAGGAATGATTCAATGGAGTAATTTCCAATAATATTATTAGTGAAATCTACGGGCTCATTTGTTCCTTCTAATTCAGTGACTGTATGTTTCATAAATTTTTCATGGTCGACTCTGATTTGGTTTGGTTTACCATTGTATGGTAACCACATGTGTGACCAATCGATTGCGAAATATCCATGTAATTTCTCATACCATTCCCTGCTTAAAATAATGCCATAAAATTCAGGGATGTCTGCAACCAAGATGTCAATTACTTGCAGTACCTTTGGATTGGATGATAATCTAATGGATGCTAACAACATTTCTCAAATGAACTCAACCTTTGTTCCTTTCTAATTGAACTATATGTACTGAATATTTTTGAGGAGTGACATTCAATATCGTGCACAAAGTTCTTGGCATGATGTTTGAAGAAGCTCCTAAATCAGTGAGACAATTATGAACATTTTTGTTGAAAATTTCATAAGTCAAAAGGAAAGGAGGAGTGTGAGAAATAGATCTATCAAAAATTAAAACAAGATCATTGGTAATTACTTTGTTTGAAGGTGACGGGGGTTTTCTGATATCTTTGAAAGCTTGGGCTATAATAGGTGGCGGTATGGGATCTACAGGGACTGCCTTGAGTTCTCTAAGTAAAATTTTCTACTGTTGTTTGAGTTTGGTAATTTCATGTAATGAAATGTTTACTTTGGTATTTTTCATATATTCAACTATGTTGTATTCCATTGTACCTGAAACTATTAAATTTTTGGAAGTTTTAAGAGCATCTAGTGGAATAGGATCAGTTTGAACAATTTTAGATTTATTAATCATTGTTTTCTCCTTTGTGGGGGGAGATTTTTGTTTCTGAATTGGTATAGTTGAGTCAGCAGAAGATTTAATTCTTGTAGATACAGGAATAGCCTCTCTTTCTTCTTTTGTGAGGAGAATGAAGTCCCATAACTGGCCTAGCATCAAGTAGAGGTGGCAACATCTTTTGTACAGAATCTAAGGAAAACTGCGACCTGTCCTAGGAAATGACCTGAAAAGTGAAACCTGCCAGAGAAAGGGGGTTTTAATGTTGTTTTTGGCTGAGATCTAGGATTTTTATGGTTTAGGAGCATAGGTGCCCCCAAGCATGTTGTGGTCATGCCAAAATGTATTTAGAAAAATGGGAATCTAAACACATTTTAATGATGTGGTGCACCATTTGTTTTTGTTATGGTTATGAAGTTTGAGAAAGGGAATGAAGGATTACCAATCTCTTTTGGTATTGCATATATGAATCAAATGGACTTTAAGTTTCCAAGTTGGCATACATGGTGTCACTATCCCAAAGAGAGGATTTGGAGATAATGAACTGGTGCTCTCCTAGAAAACTCACAGGTTGGTCAACAACAATGTCGAAGGGACTGGGTTGTTGATGTAAGATGAAGGAATGATGAGGGGTATCATCCCTAGAGTGATCAGAAGTGATATGGGACTCTAGAGGTTCTTCTAAATGTGGAATAATAATGGTACTAGAGTTGACATGACCAGATACACTAGGAGAGTTGTGGAGAATTTCTTCTCCTAGTCTCTCAAATATGGGTGCCCCCTTACCCAAACATTAGGTGTCAATGTAATGGCCACAAGGTGTATGTGGTTTGAATGCATGGGTTCGATGTAAGGGGGGGTAGATAAAGTCAGGGGTGGTGATTCCTTCCATAACGTCATCATCGTAATAGAGGATGGGGTGACTGGTGGAAGAAAAACCACCTAACGTTGCAAAGCTACCTGACTCATCATCATGAGAAGAGAGGTTCACATGCGCATCATCACGGAGGGTGAAAAAAAAACAAGTAGATGAAGGATCCACCGATGTTGAGACCAAGGTGATCGCTGAAGGGAGGTCAAGCGAAACAGAAGCAGAAGGCCTAAGGGGGCCTTCCATCAAGGATCTCATAGATGATGACAGGTACTGGATAGTGGCCGAAGAATATGTAATTTCGACATCCAAAGGGGGAATGTCTATGGGAGTGGATGTGTCCTCTGGTTCTGTTGAAGCAAAACATGCAAATAAGGGAGCGGTAGACTCGTTGCAATTGGCCTTGAATTGGCGAACTGCCGCTAGAGAGGTGCAGAAGTCCTTGAGGTAGGGACAGAGGTAAGTATAGTGGCCATGGAAATCACACAAATCACATGGGTGATTTGTGCGCAAAGACTTGTGTTTTAGGACTAAATCAGGTATAGTGATATCAGACTCCAGAAATGCTTCGTTAACCATGGACTTGAGGTGAGGAAATTCTAGACAGGTGTGGGTCGCATGACCGACAACATCACACAAATCACACTGGATAGTACACTTTGGTGGCTGAGGGGGGGCAAGGTTTGTCAGGGCAGCCTTATCTTTAGTTTCCTTCTTGCGAGCTTTTCCCTTCTTACCCGAAGCTGTCGCAATAGGAGAGAGTTCATGTTGAGGTGGTTGAGGCACTGTAGCAACGGGAGAATTCATGTGGACCGGTTGAGCTAGGGTTAAAGCAAGATAAGGTTTGGGTTGACCAGGCAGGGTAGTGGCTGGGGGATCAAGGTATCAGACGGGATTCCCCAGTGTCAGGTTAGGAAGAGAGAGGGTAGCCATAACAGGTACCGTGTACACTCTGGGAGGGGGAGCTAGGAACGGTATCTAACCGGAGGGGTAATGGCCAGGCGGGACGACTCCAGGATGGTTAAGGCCTAGAGGAACCGTTCCAGGGGGATAAAGAGGCTGATGAATACCAGCTATAGGTGAAGGGCCAGGAGGAGGAGGTCCAGAAGGCTGAATCAAAGGGCTAGGAGTAGGCTGCAGAGGGCGAGGAGGCTGCTAACTAGCAGAAGTGGGCCGCTTGAGAGCAGCCCAAGACAATTGCATCATGCAAACATTCGATGAGTTGAGATCAGAGACAGGAGGAGGAAGACCAGGAAATGTACCAAGCAAAGAGGAATCTTTGTAGACTACGAGTGAGACACTGGTCAAAGGATAGACAATTTTCTTATTGGCCATCGAAGAGATGATGGACTCAGGGGAGGTCTGAGACTTTGGTTCGTAATATTTCAACTGGTCAATGGTGACTATATTTCCATTATGAGGGAAGTACATCTTGTGGTGGACCACAGATTGGACAGCAGACATCGTATAGGTGTAGCTACGACCCATTAGAATATTGTAATCTAAGGGGGCATCAATGACTTCTACGTCAATGCAAACAGTCTTTCCCACAAGAGTAATAGGAAAATTGCGGAACAGGCCAATGGGCTAGGAGGCGTGGCCATCCCACGCTCGGAGAGTGATCATGGAAGGAGCCAACTCGAGTGATCCGAGTTTCTTCCAAACCAAAGTGAACATCACATAGGTGGATGCACCCTCATCAATGATACACCGAGAAACGTGAGCATTCCAGATTTTGACTGGGATTTGGAAGGCGACGGAAGCAAGAAGAGGAGGATGTTCTGACCGGTCAACATTGAAGACGATCAAGCAATAATCGGCAAGGTCTACAACGCCCATGGAAGATAGTAGAGATTTTCATTGTGAAGGGCATGACTGGAGGAGTTCCAGCATCGAGATGGCAATAGGCGATTGCGCCAAATCATCTACTATACTATAAGAATGGGCAGCTTTTCCAGAAGTAGCATTGCGGCGTAATGGTCCCTTAGGGATCTTGGTATGAACCTCTGCCTTAGGCTGAGGGATCTGCAAAGGACCATTAGGTGTCAAAAGAGGCTCTGTAGAACTTGAATAAGGTGGCTTGGGGATAGACATAGTGGGAGGCTTGTTGTATTGACGGGACCAAGTCTGAAGGTTGAGGTCAATGATTATAGTTTGGTCAGAGTTCATCATGGGAATCTGGTAATAGGAGGTACCATATGGAGGAGGTTGAGTGGCTACCTGACCTTCAGGTGGTTGGGTAGCCACAAATCCTTTTGAGGGAAAGGATTAGTAAACATGGCTAACTGACTAGGTGCAGGATTGGGAGGGACGGAAGGGGAGTCTTGTTGTCCTCGCAATGCTGCTTGAGATTCCCACATCTACTTCATCTGTTGTAAAAGAGGACAATCGTGCATGTAATGACCATAAAAACCATAAAAATAACAAGGTTGGTTCATGGGAACAGGCCTGTCCTGCTTGGGCTGAGTGCCTTGTTGCTGGTTAGTAGTGTTAGGTGCATTATTTTGAGGATTAGGTCCAGATTAATGGGAGCAGATTGATTTTGAGTGCCTTTCCTTATCTCTTTGGAGGGATGACGATTAGTCGTGCCCTGCTATGCATACACCTGCCCTTGAGGGGGCGGTGGTTGCTGTTTTGGGGGTTGAGAAGGCAAGGGAGGCAGAGGTGCTAATTTTGGAGGAGCTGGAGCACCAGGCTATGGATACAGATAATAAGGAGGTTGGGTAACAGTGTGGTAAAAAAGAGGTTGGTCAAAAAGAGGAGGCATGCCATATCCTGGATACATGCTACTAGGAGGGGGAAAAGTGTAGGAGGTGTTGGCCCCCCCGGCTAGGAAAACCATAGCCCATGGGAGGCTGACCGTATGGATTAGAGAGAGCTCCAACGATACTGTCGGCAGCATGAGGTGCCCTCGGTGCATTGGTACCAAGGGTCTGGGAAGATCAGGTAGAACAATATAAACATAACCCGACTGAGCGTAGATCAGGTCATATTTTAACGCCATTTGGAGATGAGCTTCTTTGGTTTGAGGAAAATGAAATGAAACATCTTTCCTGATAGGAGGCAAGAGAGATCTAAGGAACCAGTCCATGTAGAAACAGTCTTTGAAGGTAGGGGCTTGAAATAGGCTCTTTCTTCTCCGCCATTCCTGGACATGATCGGATAGGTGAGTCGCAGATGATTGACAAAAAGAAGTCAAAAGTTCGATACCAGTGTCATAATGAAGGGGATGTTGGAAGTCAGACAGAAAATCCTGGGCAAGAGTCGCAAAGGTGGTATGAGAGGAAGGGGCCTGATCAACATACCACTTAGAAGCTTCACCAGTAAGTGTATGTTGGAACAATCGAAGATGGATAGAGTCATCGGTAATGGAGTTAGACGAACACCACATGTGGAAACATCGACCATGATTTGTAGGATCTTCTCTAGCAAGGCCTTCAAACTTGGGGATGTCAGAAGGGAGCTTAATCAGCATAGCAGGCCAACTAGCGTCATGGTGTATAGTGTCATTTATCAACTGGTCAAAATTTGGAATACTGAGGCCTGCCATGAAGGGGAGCAAGGGCACAGCCGAGGTAGTGTCTGTTGCGGTCCCACTAGTGGTATTCCCAGCATGAGGTCTGGGGTTACCACCAGCATTAGGTCCTGCACCAAACATGGTGAAGGTGAAAGGGGGAGAACCAAAGGCGAAACGAGAAGGAGAACCCAATGAACCAGAAGAAGAGTTGGAGTGAGGACTCGGAGGAGGACTAACTCGAATCCTACGGGGAGGAGTAAATATTCCTACCGGAAACTGAGGATGAAGGCCAAGAAGTCTCCAAGATAAATGCCTTGGTGGTGCCATGGTGATGACAAAAACACAACACAAGGGAAAAATAGACCAATAAGGGCAAGGAGGTGCAAGATCAACTGATTACAATGTCAAAACAAGGGCAAAGAGGTGCAGGATCAATTGATTTCAATGTTTTAGAGTCTTTTCTTGGTGGTGTTAACCAAGCCCTTTTTCTCTTAGGGTGTGTGTGCAAAGTGTAAATTTTAAATTTTAAACCCAGACGTTTGTAGATAAAAAGAAAAAATGTGATGTGTAAATGTAAATAAACCTGCAAATAAATAGTATATGAAACTGAAATAACAGTAAATAAACAATTAATAATGCAATAATCTAAACCCAAGAAGGCGGGCCTCTCAACAAGTAGTCTGTGGATGGGAAAAAACTAGTCAAAACACACCAAATTAGCCAATATATCTAAGTTTGGGAGGGACAGGGATCTAAAGGTCAAAATTTGTTGGAAAGTGGTGCAGAAAACAACAATAAATCAGAGGGAAAATTGTTGTAAATGAGGTGGCGAAAGGCTATCTCCTGGAGGGAAACAGAGTGAACCCTAGAGGAAAACCCAAAAAAAGATAAATGAGGTTATTTGGATGGATAACAAGGCAATATGAATTGGATCTAAAGGTGAGATATCAGATCTGAAAAATGGCTGAACACTCTGAAAATTTTAGAAAACCTGCAAAAACTAAAACTCTTCCACAAAGCGTGGAGGTTACTGAAGCCCTAGGGGGCTAGGTTCCCACTTATTTGAGAAAAACAGAAAAAGTACAGGTCCAAAATGGGTGGAGACAGAGATCAGACAACCCTGAACAGAGGCCCAGACAAACTCAGAAAACTTTCAGAAAAACTCCCGCAAAAAATCCAAGTCGGAGTTTTTGACCTGTTTTCAGCAGAGGTCGCAGTTTTTGGGCTGATTCCTACTTCTTGAAGCTCTAGGTCATAGGTTTTGGGCCAAAAAGTGTGACCTTCACTTCCGGCACTTTCGGCGGTAGATTTCAAAAAAAAGTGTCGTCTCAGTTGTGGCTAATGTATGTCACCAATGCAATAGGTCCGAAAACACACGGAAGTTAGAATTTTTATCATTTTATGGTTTTATAGGTTAAAAACAACATCAAGAAAAGAAAAAACAAGAGACTGAAGAGAAATCCTAGGGTTTGAAGTAGCTGGATATGCAAGGATCAGAAAAACGACAGAGGTCGTAATCGTAAACCCGTGTGGAGTCACCAATTGTTAGTATGAATCTTAATTCCAAGCGTACGAAAAAATACCACTTTATTTGTGCATAACAAACAACCTTAAAAACAAGGATGGCTACTAATATCCTCAAGTATGCAATTAGGTGATCAATATAAATGCTGCAAAAATCTAGATCTATGCATCAGAAGACATTAAGCAGTAGAAAAAACAAGATTTACTCCATGCATCCAATAGACAAGACAAGAATATGTTGAATGAATTTTTTATTAAAGGCACCTGGGAGGAAAACACAGAAGGGTGTTACCAGTTCTCCTTAATGGGATGGGTTCTTGTAAGTCCTCAGCACTTCATATCTAAAACTCCTCTCTCTTGATGGTGTAGAAAACCCAGACAAAAATGGTAGCAAAATATGTCTATGATGGTGGATCAATAGTCAGACCAAAAGTATAGATCCAAAGTGATCTTTAGGCAAAAAAAGGTAGTGAATGAATGGAAAAACCCTTCTATTTATAACCAAATATTGAGTTAGTCTAGATATTGGTGCATAATTATAATATTATTAACCAAATCAAGATCCAAATTTTATGGAATATTTTATTAGATTTGTTGGAGGGAAAAGGAACTTGACTTGGGTCAAATCCCTTTATTTGTAAATAATAAATAAATAAATGATTTATTTATCATTTTAAAGATGTGGTTGAGTAATAATCAAATAAATAATTATTTATTTAATTATTTATGGGCGATTTAGTCATATTCAACAAATAATATTATTTAAATAAGGTTTAAATAATTATTCTTAGGAAATAATAAGATAAATAATGATTTATCTAATTAATTTCCCTGTTTTACGTTAAATATAACCAGGAATATTAATTAAACTATTGTTTAACTAATTATTCCTTGAGGAAAATCAAACAAATGTAGATTTATTTATATTTCCTCATGGGGTTTCATGTTTAGACCATAAACAACTTAATAAAGGTGGTTTACTAAGTTATTTTTCATAGTGAATGCAATTTTACTTAGTGTAAAATTGGTCTTACATGGTGTAATTGAGTCCATCTAATAACAATAGGTTAGATGACCAAAATGGTGTAATAGTAGCCATTTCTCTGGATGATCTGGAAGAGGATTTGGATTTGCAATCAATACAGCACCAAGATTAGTCTAAGGCTGATTAGCCATAATTTAAGTTGAATTTTGAGAAGACACAGAAGCTGATCCAGAAGTAGAGGGAATGGATGTAGAACTTACAACTAGAATAGTACTACTTGTGATAGCGCTAATTTTTTGAGTAGAAGAAATGGAAAAATGAGAGGATGTCGATTGAGTAGAGGTGACTGAGGGAGTGAATGGAGGGAAAGATGATGTGACTTCACTCACATCTAACTTGGACCTAGACACATAAACGATTTTGCGATAATAATGTATTGGGAATTCAAAAGGGGGTATCCCAAGTTTTTCACTCTTGGATCAAGTTAATATACCAGTTTCTTTGAATAGGGAAGTAACACTTTCCGCAGAAGTTTCGGGATTAATAGGCTTTTAAGAAAAAATAAATATTCCTTCTAATTTCTTAATTAAAGACTGAACTTCAGGAGACTCGAGAGTATGTTCTAAAAAAGGTGATTGTCAAAATACTTTAGGAGATGAGGGGATGGTTTCTACAACTTCTGATTTCTAAGTTGGTGGCTTAGAGCGTGATCGAGAAGATGTAGGAGTTTTTTAGGGAGAATGACTCTTGTGAGGGCTTCTAGTTTGAGATTTGTATTTTTATGTCATTCATAGTCAGGGCCCTCCTTCTAGCACCAAAAATTTTGAGGCCTCAGAAATATGTTGCAACAATAAGGGGGATAACCACCTGGTCTGGACCTTAAAGCAACTCCTTTTCCATTTGGGATAGTGGCTCTAACTGGGGATAATGGGACCAGTTTCCCAGTTTTGGGTTTTATATGATGGTTTTGGTTTCCTTCAAATGATTTTCAAGAAGAATAACTAAAAACTATAACAACTTTATTCTAAGATGCAAGACTTTGAATTAAATTTGACCAAATCTAACCTGGGGTAATGATGATTTTATGTGATCTAAAATGATTTCTATTCAGTCTATGATGATATAGATCAATCACAGACTCAACAGAGTTAATACAATTGTAAGATAATCCCTTTGAGAAAATAGTTAATCAAAGGAAGATGTGAAACATATCGCATATATTTTGATGATCATATAAAAAAAAAATCAATTCCTATTATGATATCATACAATAGTGCAACTGATACTTCAAATAGAAATAATTGATTTCATACATAATTCATGAAAGATAAATTTTACCACTAATGCTAAAATAGAATTTAGTATCCACAATAATAGTACCAGATGTGTGTTGTCTTGCTCATCTGACTAGTGATAATAGGCCACAATCAATCTTCTATCAATAATTTTTTCAGAGAATACAATAGTGCGTCAATAGTGATCAACCAAGATGATATATAACTGAAAATACCCTGTTCCATTATCTTATCAAGGCATCTGCAAAATTACAATAGTTCATTTTTTGTAAATGTTCTCAATAAAAATTATGGACCCTTCTCTAAATGCATGAGAAGGGTTTAAATACTATTATAATTAACTACAAAAATAGATTATACAAAATGTCTATGAGGAGGTTTCTAACAACCTTCCTCGTTCCTAGTATCCAACTCCTAAAAATAAAATTGCTTAAAATGACTCATGGTCATCTTGATGAGTCACTAGTGCCAAATTTGCCTTTCAGCTCACAAATAGTGGACATCGGCTTGACCTGTGGTGGCATCCCAAACTGTGTTCTAAAATATCCTGAAAATATAGCGTCAAGTAGAGGCAGCAGCATCTTTTGTACAAAATCTAAGGAAAAATTCAATGTCATTACCTAACTATGAGGTTTGACTAAGAGTTTCCAATACACTTCCCAGTTGGTTCTTTTTAACTATGTAATTGTTTCCTTTTGCAAATGACTTGTATTTTTCCAACTTTCATCTAAAATTTTTAGATCGGGAAGTGACTTTAGGTCTCCTTCTTTAATTAAGTTGGATGTACGCAACATATGGTTAACTGTCTTGATAATGTTCTTTGAAATGCCTATTTCTCTAGCTATTTCCAGTTCTTCTTGCTTCACATGTGCATCCCAATTAGGAAACAATATATCTTTATATGTTTCTTTAATCTTTGGGAGGTTTGATCTTATTCCTTCATCTGAATCCTGCCATTCAATATAATCAGAGATTTTAGTATTGAGTTCATTAAACTCAATTATCTGGTCAATTATTTTATTTGTCAATTGTTCACTGATGTTCAAATGTGGAAAAATATCTAACGTATGTAGGAGGAACAAGTTTTGTTGTTTAGACAGTAAGGTGTTCAATGCCAATGCCTCTTTGATAAATTCCTCTGTAGTAGGAATGTCTTCATATTTTGTGAGATTTTCCTTCAAATCTTTAATCTACATGTCTTTAGTGGATAATTCATTTTCATGACTTATCTCAAGTATTTTCATATCTTGCTGCAGCTTATGGAGTTGCTCTTCAGCCTGTATGTTCACACTTTTCCTTTACTCTTCTAATTGTCATTGTAGTTTCATTATCTACTCATCCTTTTCCTTAACCAGAATGGATACTTCAATTTCCTTATCCATTGTTGCAGTAGCATAATCTCTAGAAAAATGTGATAGCTGAGTTAAGTTATCAGTCAGGTTGAACGAGGTGTCCTTCCATACAACCTCCATGGCTTCATTTCCTAGGGGTGTCTCGATTATTATTCTCTTTATCTTTCTCCTAAAAACAACCTTATGGAGAGGGATATAGAATATATCAAGTGGAGGAATATCTGTTATTTTCAAAATAACTTCAGTAGTAGGAAATGCAGGAATTACCTCTGCATCTTGGGAACTTGTCCCTAGACCTTCAGTGGTTTCTATTCCTGAAACTATTTGACCCTGGGGAGTCTGAAATCCTGTGGTTTCTTGTGTGGATGATACCTTGGAGGTATCCATCATTTTATCACTAAATGTGGTCCAAAGTCTCTCTAGCTCACTTGCCTCAGCTTTATGGTCTTGTGATGTACTTGGCTCGTTTTTCTCCTTTGAATCCAGTTCCTCTATTCTGATTGTTTTACTTGGTTCAATCATGTAATCAGTAATCAAAATGTCTTGTGGGATCCACTTTAGCCTTTTTCTCTAAACTCTTGGAATTTATGCAATTCTCTTGGTTTAACCTTATTCTAACCCAATTTTTAACCTGCTTAAAAGTTTCATAAGATTCTAGCAAACCCTCAAATCTATCTATTGTATGAGTGACAGGTTTGATTTTAAATGAAAGGGTAAATATATGACCTACTTGTTGTGGGTCAAACTGTCTTTGTGGTAGAGTGGGGAGTTTTAAAAGATGCAAATTCTGATACTCTTTCAATGCATGGTTATAATTCATAAGGGAAAATGACCCACACTGAATAGGAAAGTTTGTCCATAAAGATTTCTTCATTTCCTTTAACATTTTAGTTATACCATTCCCAACAGTCTAGTAAGCCACTTTTATTGCCATTAATTTATCTGAGACATATAGAGGAAGTACATGTGGAGGGGCTAAGCTTCCAAATACTTTGATGTATGAGAAATATTCCTCAATAAAACATCTTCCAATTGCTTGAAGGTCTGAGGTAGCTTCTTTGGTGAATCTGGGACACTTCTTGTCAAAAATCAATTAATGTAAGGGGAGTACAACTCCATAACACAATTTGTGAAAATGGGGCACAAAATGGTACTCCCACACTTGCTTATAACTTAAATGAATACGGGTAGAGTCTTGTGAGGTCCATTTCCAACCCATAGTTGGAAAACTAATGCATAAAAAAATAGCATCAAAAATATATGTGCTCGTGAAAAACTAAGGGACGGCTCTGGAGGAAATAGCTCTAGTCTGGCGATATTGAGTAATTGATTTGGCCAATTTTTTAGAGAGAATGGTTTCCCAATTCATGATATGGGAATTAGCACAGGAGTCGATTAGGGGAACCAATTAATAGAAAACTTGGTATTGTCAGGAAGACCATATAATCTGCATAGCATTGATGCTGCAAAATTCTAGGGGTTCGCCATGGAAGCAATAGGATACATACCTGACTTATCCTGCTTGAATTTGTTTTCTTTTCTCCTCCAATCTTGAATCATTTTGAAAGGGTCCTCATTCTCTTTTGCAAAATGTGCAACAAATTATTTTTTATAGATGTCCTGAGGGTTTGGTAACTTGTACATGTGTTTTAAATCCTCGGCTCTGAAAGAACATAATATTTCATTCTTTGTAGTTCTGAATTGTCTGTCTTCAACTATCATATCCTCAACCACCCATCTTATCATATCAGTATATGGTAAGAACCTGGCCCTTGTTTCTATTCTATGAAGAAATGAGCATGCAGCATCTTTGAATTGTGCATCTGAAGGCTCCGCAGTGTCAACAGTTTCCTTGACCTCTGTTACCTCAGGCTTCTCGTTCTACATAGTAGTATAGATAGTTTTCCATGCAGTATCGCCTCCATCTTCAATGCAGACGGTATCTGTGAATATGGATGGCATCTCTACATTTTGGAATTCTGCAATGGGTTGTTTGTATGCTTCTGCATCACCTTTCATATGGACATCTCTTTGGAAGAGTTCCTATTAAAACAGAGTAGCAATCAAATGGTACATGTAATGAAATATTTATTGAAATGACTGAAATTTAAGAAAAGATCTAAGGAGCAGCTCTGTCATTAATTAACCATAACAAAAACCAAGATTACTCGCATTAGGATGGTAAAGCATATTAATTGATTCTGACCTGACTCATATCCGAATTAAACCTTCATTAAACCCCTGTTAAATCCATCGAATCACATATTTGAAATTGTATTGCAGAATGAAGCTTTTTAATGGTTTTTGCGATATGCGATATGCGATGTCGCAATATCGCAAAATTAAAAAGTCGCACTATTTGGGTATCGCAACATCGAAGTATTGGTGGGTAAGGGTTAAATTTTCCAATGATTATTTGCAATGTGTGATATGTGATTGCGATATCGCATGCGAAGTTGAAATCAAAAGTTGCAAATCAGGATTTCTTGTTATGTGCTTAGCTTTCTTGAGAAATAATTATGCGAGATGCGATTTGCGATTAGGATTTTGTAAAGGAATAAATGAAATCTATTGAGTTCAGGTTACTTTCAAAAAGTTTTTTCAAAAGAAAAAACATTTTTTGAGTTGACATTTATTCAAAATGGAAATATTTATAAAAGGGTCCCCATTTGTATTACAAATATTAACTATTTGATAATATAAAAGGGGGGGGGTTTGCATGAACACAAATGGTGTTGATATTACTTCACCCAAAGTGTGGACCGTTCAGAATGTTTAATAGCCCTACTTATTGAATTCCCATAGCCCACCTATGTAGCTCCAATATGGAGACTTCATTCTCTGGGTAATGAACTTGGTGCAAGTATCTACTTGGCTCAATTTGGGGATATTTTCTGCGATCATTAAAATCCCATTCCTCCATCCTCAATTGCAGTACATTTCCCAGGGGTTTTCCTTCAAAGGGTACTTCTTCAATGATCTAAAATGGAGAATTATTAGTGAATGTTATGCTCAGTACCTCTTTCATATTTTAAACATGCTTTCTTCTTATGTGCATAGTGTTGGGCACCAAATCTAGCTACCTTTCTGACCATTTTTATCATCCTTTTTTATCCTTTTGTGTTTAATTTCCTACATTTGCTATGCTAAACTTATGAGGTAAATAACCCTAACTTTTCCAATTGGAATATTTTAATTAATGAAGTAAAGTCACAGAGTCTTACCTATTTGCAGCACTAAGATATGTGCTTGACTGCAGTTTGGAGAACAGGAACCCTCGCTCCAGCGGTTTGCAACAGATTTGGTAACGGTCAACTATAGGGAGATCGCGCAGCTAGAGTCACAATTCCCTGGGCCTATTCTTGGCCCCTTGTTCTATCCTGGACATCTCATTTTTGTGTTGTTCCAACTTATGTATATTTCTGAATGCGTGATTACCACGTTCCAGGGAGATCTGTTATTCTCTCGCGTTGTGTATAAAATGGATATTGTTCTTGTAAATGGGGGTTCCCGAAAGGATATTGTAATCACATCTTACAGATTAATAAAGTACTTTTTGTTTTGCTGTTCTAAGCGCCTTCATGACAAATGTAGCCCTGATCAGAGAGTTGGGCCCGCTCTTCTGATCAGGTGCTGTGTTTGTGTGTGTGTGAATTGTTTCTTTGTTATGGTTGTTGTTATTATTCTTTATTGTTAAGATTGTTTTGAAGTTCAGTATTTGATTTAATCTCACGACAATGTTTGGAATCTAAATTATAAACCCTTGGTTAATATGGATTATGTGTTTGTTCCTGCATATACCTTGCGTGTTTCCTTGAAAGGATACACTCTCAAATTCCTAAAATTAATGTCGGATTAGGGTGGATAAATCATTCTTACCTAGGCATCAACATTTTGGCGTCGTTGCCGGGGAGGCTAACAAGGTGCAAGCAACGATTCGAACCAACCATAGGGTCAATCTCTCGTCTTGGGGATGTTAGTCATCAGTATTTTTCACTTTTTGTTGATGACTATATTCCTAGCTGATTTTTCTAGAAGTTGATCTCCATATGTCAATTTGTCATCTAGAAAACCCTCAAACAATTTTTTTTCTTTCCTAGCCCTTCCTGTCAGCCTATGATCAAAGTAATCTTCAAGTTTTAAAATTCATGTCTTATTTTAGCAAAATATCCCTATCTATAGCTGTCTTGGTCTTGCTTGTCTACTATCATTTTCCCCTTGGTTCTCATGAAACTCAATGTCCAATATTTGACAAAGTGTCTCCCTTCCTATCCTTGATCTTCTTGTCAAACACAATCAGATTCAATGAAAGTTTCCTTTAAGTTAAGTAGTGGCGCTTTAGAGAATCCCTTCCTCGACAAAAATAGCCTAAGCCAAAATTCTTTGTTCAATACCAACCAGCCTGAATTAGCGCTTAATCTGCAAAAAACAAACCTTGATATACCCCTAGGTCACGCCACTAAGAAGACTTATTGTCTCAGTCTAGAAGAAATTCTACAAAGATATAATACAGAAAGAGATGAGAATGTGCACAGTCTAAAATAATATGCTTAAGATTGGGCAAAATCTCCATAGAACACTAAAGGAGATTTTAAAGTTTCAAAGTCATATTGTTTGCATCTCTGCAGGGGGGAAATTGAATGACAAATAGTTTCTAGACAAAATCAAAGAGACAAATCCAAATAAGTCTCATGTTGAAGAATTTTCCATCAACAGGTGGAGAGCTGCAATAATAACAAAGCATGAGTTCATGTTTCAAAGGTCAAAAGTTGCCCTAAAAGCTGATACCATCCTTCAAATCCACACACATACAGAGGACTGATATAAGGTTGATCTACAGTGTTCCAGTTTTTCCTTCAGAGGTAATGATGCATAAGTTTTCCCAAGGACATCATCACAGTACATAAGAAGACAGCTGCTTCTTATGCTGCCTTGAGCCTGGGATAAAAACACTAGTCAAAGAACAAATCAAATGTACCTCTGCAAACACAGTCCAAAAAAGGTTAGTAAATGATGACTAGCAAGAAAATACTCTACATATACAAGTCATATGTTTTCTAGTCTAAGGGTTCACAAGGGTATTTTACAAAAATATATGTAGCTCAGACCATGCCTCATAAAGCAAAATGTCAAATTTCACTTTGTTTCCTATTTAAAATGATACCAAACAAAGACATATATGGCTGAGAGATGACACAGTTTTTAGATAGATAA